>OX465034.1:3888724-4011060 GCA_949841015.1 Aplysina aerophoba | reverse complement strand
TACATGTGTACTAGGTGCATATGTACATGTGTACTAGGTGCATATGTACATGTGTACTAGGTGCATATGTACATGTGTACTAGGTGCATATGTACATGTGTACTAGGTGCATATGTACATGTGTACTAGGTGCATATGTACATGTGTACTAGGTGCATATGTACATGTGTACTAGGTGCATATGTACATGTGTACTAGGTGCGTATGTACATGTGTACTAGGTGCATATGTACATGTG
This sequence comes from Aplysina aerophoba, assembly GCA_949841015.1. NCBI lineage: Eukaryota > Metazoa > Porifera > Demospongiae > Verongiida > Aplysinidae > Aplysina > Aplysina aerophoba. The sequence goes on along the minus strand of OX465034.1, from coordinate 4,010,822 downwards.
TACTAGGTGCATATGTACATGTGTACTAGGTGCATATGTACATGTGTACTAGGTGCATATGTACATGTGTACTAGGTGCGTATGTACATGTGTACTAGGTGCATATGTACATGTGTACTAGGTGCATATGTACATGTGTACTAGGTGCATACGTACATGTAAGGGTGGGCGGTATTCATTTTTTTCAATACCGACTAACTAGTCATTACACTACCTCGGTATTACTAAATACCGACTAATAGCACTAATTTGCAATCCATCACTGTCTTATTTGTGCATTATGTGTTTTGTTACATTTGTGTTACCCCAACAAGCTGCAACACTACGCTTACAATGGAGGCATATAGGCTTCCCATCCTCCACAGCCTTTCCATCCTCTGCTGCCTTAAATCCAAAGCGGTCCCAAACAGGCGACCGCGTTGTTCTTTCCGACGATCCCTTTTTCCGCCATCGCTCAAAAATCGCGCGAAAACGTTTGATTACCTCCGGATACTTTGTGTTGTCTAATCCGTATTCGCGTACTCGTGAGGAACATGGCTGACTTAACAGCGGACGCACGGATATGTGAGATCGACTTCTCCACCGAGCCGACGGGATCTCAGTGGGCACTTGGGAGCTGTGCCACGTCAAAAATGTCCATTCCAAAGATGATGCGTGGCACTTCTGGAAGAAATAAAAGTGAATGACTCGCACACGCTTCAAATGCCGCGTAGCTAACTACTAGACAGAGCTTAATTCTTGCTGGGACTAGTATATGTGTGCTGTTGCAGAGTTACACAGCTAAATTCAATAAAATACTAGTTACAGCTGCAGCACATACCGATTAATACCGAAAAAGTCGGTTTTTCGATATCCCTAGTCTGTCCATATTTAACCATTCGGTATGGTGTAAATACCGAAAATAACTAACTATACCGAAATACCGCCCACCCCTACGTACATGCATAGTTAATGTGGATTATATTCTATCGAGCTAGGCTTCTTTCACGTTTCGCCTTAATTGTAAGCATTCCAGTAACGCAAAGGTGGAATAGGTCTAGCTCGATAGACCAACTTGTGTTATTACTGTCACACTGTCACATGCACCTGTCACATTCCCACCGGCTGCTAGCGTACGTACCTTTGGCTTCCCCACATCCAGCACAAGTGTAGCCACACAAGAGGCCAGCACAGTTCTGCAAGGGGAGGGGGAGGGGGAGAGCAAGTGGGGGGAGGGGCGGGGGAGAGCAAGTGGGGAGGGGGAGGGGCGGGGAAGGTGGTGGCAGCTATATATATACAGTACACACAAGTCTTGTCAGTCAACCTTCCATGGCCCTTCGACTATGTACGTATGTATACAGGAACATAGCCCCACTCATTAGGTGCCCCGCCACCCAATTGCATTAATGAAGATGCTATACGTAGGACTGGGCAAATTTTGAGCAATCACATAGCAGTGAAAACGGATAGAAATGTAGACATTTCGACTGTGAAGGTCTTTGTCAGTACAATGCAATTTCTACATTTACATTTCAACAGTTTACATTTCTATCCGTTTTTCACTGCTACGTGATTGCTCAAAATTTGCCCAGTCCTACCTATGCCACAGCAATGAGCCTCTACCAAATTATTAAAATTATGCTATACGTAATGTACTGATGTACTGTATGTACGTACGTATGTATGTACGTTCGCAAAAACGTACTGTTTGCATGGCAATGCAATGTGTTGTGTGCTAATGCTAACGCTTACTGTCGGAGCCTTGTCGGTCCATCAGCTGTGTCAACGTCTTTCCTACAGGGGGTGATGGAATGGGATGGGAGGTGATGGGAGGGAGATGATGGGATGAGGGTGATGTGATGAAAGCAGAGTAATTGGGGCGGAGGAGAGGGGAAGGACTTAAAACTGCCCTGTACGTACTATCATGCGCATCTGATTCTGCTGTCATAAATTTTTTATGCCTCTCAGAATCATTGTATGACTCACGTTTATTTTCTATTCCCTACATCATTATATTGACAAGGGCAGTGCGCATGTGTGCCTATATTGTACCATTGGCTTTTGCCATCCCCTACATTCCACTCCCATTATAGGGACTTAAAACTGTCACTCTATGTAGGTTGGTTGGTCGGTGGGTGGGTACCCTGTATTGTAACGGCAACCAATTTAGTCTGACACGCTAGCCGCCACTTCGTCTCCAGGTGCTTATGCCACAACTGTTGTCCATGGTGTAAGTTTCCAGTGGTGTGAAGAGCTAGAGCACCAGACCACACCCAGTTAGGCTGGAATACGTACATACATACATACGTACATCAATATTCATGGATATTATTCAAGCACTCAGCATTCACAGTTGTCTTGGACTCACAAACTACCCTTAATCCACCACATGAACAGTGACAGAATCACACCACAATTACTTGCACAATTTGTACAAGTACACGCATACTTTTTGAAAAGTCCTGAGTGGGGTCTGACATGATATAACTCCGTTCACACTAGCCAGAAAAGTCACAGTTATCCAGACGTTTCGGTAACCTACGGCTACCTTCATCATTGCCATCACTGATGTTATATCATGTCATTACACGTATACATACATACATACATACATAGGTAGACAAAATTTACATCAAACATTTTAGCTGCACAACAATGAATATGTTGCCATGACAACAGGCTCACATGATGTCTCTGATGTGGGGCAGCAGTGTGGAGTAAACAGCTTCAGCCACTTCATCCGGTGCCATCGTGTCTGAGAGCTTCTGATCCCCAAACATCCAACCGAGACCCATTAGTCTCTTCTGTTGAAACTCGGAAAGGCTCTTCTCAATTGAGGGCTGGATGAGACTCCTGGGGAGATGGAGGGGGGGAGAGAATACGTAAGTGGCTACATACTTATTACATACATTACATACATACGTACATACATACATACGTACGTACATACATACGTACATACATACGTACATACATACCTTGCTTCCATGAAGATTGGGCGCAGTTTAGATTCCAGTTCCTCGTACTGCAGAGTGTCCACTGAAAGTGGGAACAACATAAAGTGGGAGTGTATGCATGTGCCCCCAAACCACAATACATGCATACATGTGTACGTACATACGTACAAGGTGTACGCACCCTATCAGTACAGGTCTGCACTTACAAATTCTCTGGGCCACCCCAGCGTGCTTCCCCTCCAAGTCAATGAACAGAGGCTGCAAGGTGAAAGTGGGTGAGGTGGATTCGCACACAAACTGGTCAATGTCTCTTACAAATGACCTAACAAGAGCAGTGGTCCGGCAGCAAAGTGGTCGCTAGACAGTCTCTGTATGTGTACAAACTTGCAGCTCTCAGCCATTACACAAGACCCATCACCATGGTCAAATAGAATTACGTACTACGTAGGCATGTCTTCCAATGAGAAAGGGTAGTACGAGAGCACGAGAGGAGCCTACACATGTCTTCCAATGTCTTCAACCCAACTGGACAAACATACGTACATGTCTTGTGAGCTCAGGCTCTGACACCTTGCACATAAAGGACTATTACCACAGCCCCACCCACACAGCAGTGCCACCCACACTGCCAGCCCCACCCACACTACCAGCCCCACCCACACAGCAGTGCCACCCGCACTGCCAGCCCCACCCACACTACCAGCCCCACCCACACAGCAGTGCCACCCACACTGCCAGCCCCACCCACACTACCAGCCCCACCCACACAGCAGTGCCACCCACACTGCCAGCCCCACCCACACTACCAGCCCCACCCACACTACCAGCCGCACCCTCACAGTACCAGTCCCACCCAGACTCCACCCACACTAATAGACCCTCACAGTACCATCCAGTGAGGCCAGACTTACCGACTGCTCGTGGAGGAATGTGAGAAAGATGTCAAGGGCTTTGGGTTTCAGCTCAAATGGCTTGCACGGCATGTCCTGGTAGCTCTGGGTCACGAGGTAGAAGCACTGTCAGAGAGAAGTGGAGGGGAGGAGACATGACACCTACACACATACATAACAGCTACGTATGTACGCAGTGAATTGATGAGCAACAACACAACTGTTAATTAATACTCACTAGCAGGATGTTTTGCCCAGCAGGTCTTAGCCGACCACTTAGAAGAGCCAAAGAAGCAAAGACTACCAGTTCAAATGTCCTCCTAGTGTGTATACGTATTAACAGTTGTGTTGTTGCTCATCAATCCGCTATCAGTATCGGTTCAATGCAGCCTCTATAACATTGTTATGTATATTAATCTAGTACTAATGAACCATATCACTCGGTGCGGCGATGCGTGCTTACTAAGCTAATCACTGGTACACCCCTAACCTGCGCACAGAGGCTGAGCACAGAGATGCAGAAAGTCGGTATAATAATTATAAGGATAGGGTGTGGTTAATTCAATTCAATTACAGTAAACATTATTACAAATTAATGATTGGTTTAAGGTAATTACATCATCCCTATAAAGCCCGATTATGATTGCCTGATGTGATGTCATGAGTCTCTACCATCATTGGTCTAACACAACTAGACCAAACAACACATTCACCACAGACTGCAGGCGTACCCGGGCAGACTAGGAACAGGATGTACGAATGTACGTACGTACGTATGTAGGTAGGTGTGTACGTGCATGTGTACACAAGTACTAGAAGGCATGTGCACATACGTATGTACAATATATGTAGTGCAACTCAACATTCATACAGCTGTTTCATTGTTATGGGGACAATGGCTTAGTGTGATCGACCAGCTGTCAGCTGGGCAAAATGCAAGGCAATGAAGGGTGATCAGTAGGGTGTGTGTGAACGCAGTGCATTGAGCCAAAGCAACTGTACTGGTAGTTGGAAGAGAAGACAGCTGAAGGCTTCAATAGTAAATCACTGCGTAAGCACAGGAAAGCCATGCCAACTGCCCTTTAGATTTCATACATACGTACATACATAAGTACATACGTACATACATACATAAGTACATATGTACACACATATGTACATACATACGTACATACATACATACATACGTATATAGGCATGCTGGTAATGTTGATGCATAAGTACATACGCCAGTATGTATGTATATGCATCAACATGACTGTTTGCTGGAGTCTCCCGGTCCCTTGTTGTGCGGCTCACCAGCTTCTTGGGGTCCTTGTTGTGCATGTCCAGCATGTAATGCAGGAACACTGCAATGTGGGCTGGAATAGGGAGACAGACACACACATGCAAGGGCGTGAGAGTCAACATGCTGGTGTGTGTGTGTGTGTGTGTGTGCGTGTGTGTGTTTGTGCGTGCGTGCGTGCGTGCGTGCGTGCGTGTGTGTGTGTGTGTGTGCCGCATGTAATGATACGTAGGTGGGAAGAACGACCAACATGAACTAACCAGGAGAACCTTTGAGAGATTGCAGAGACTGAAAAGGGCTTGACTTATCCACAATCTGCAGAAAAAAACATACATACACACTTACGTACGTACTTACATACAGCCAACAACACCAACAGCGTGCATACATGTATGCATGTAATTTGCCAAATATGCACCTACAGAATACACAGACACACTGTCTACTTATGCACTATACACACGCACATACACGTGTACACACATACACACACGCTACCATTCATAGGGATTCGGGGTACTTTTGCAAAGTCACCAACCATTAATAGGATTCTTACAAATACCAGACGTTTCGGCAGCTCCCAATCTGTAGGCCATTATCTAGGCTTATGAAGGCAGCAGTGAGTGCCGAAATGTCTGGTATTCTATGGTTGGTGACATAACATACAGTATGTATGTGTGTGTGTACGTACGTACGTATGTACCAACGTATACAACACAACGTATGTACTGTATATACATACGTAGCATGACTGGACGTCCACACAATGCCAAACCAATGCTTGCAACCACAAGTAATAGATAGTAATACAGTCGTTTCAGGGTTCTAGTACTGTTGGCACATTGCACACTGCAAAATCACTCATGCGATTAAAGTATAGGAAGTGAAAAGAATTCTTTATCCTGAACCTATCATTGAAATTCATAGATAGATTCAGCAGTGTGGAAACTGCGGAGCTTCACGTGAATTCCTGTGGCAATTAGTACATAGGCATGTGAGACTTCCAGTTCCAGAACTAGAATCACCTCAGTGATTGCAGTGTGCAGTGGGCAAACGGGACTAGAACCATGAAACGACTGTATTACTACAGTGAAACCTGGCTAAGACAACCAACCGCCTGTGGGCCAGTTCTACGTAACTGACCATTATAGAGAGGTGGCTGCTCTACAGAGATAGATTCCAATGCTTTAGTGCTATCTGGGGCCAGGGAGGCTGGCTGTTTTAGAGAGGTGGCTGCCTTACACAGTGACCATCTTAGACAGGTTCCACTGTATTACGTATTTGTGGTTGCAAGCATTGGTTTGACATTGTGTCTACATACGTACCACACCCTGAAGGCCTGTAGGGACCCAGTCATCCTCCTCACATTCATATCTTCTTCGTTGTCAGAGGAGACAGGACTGACGTCCATTGTGGCATCCTTCTCCTTTTTCTTGGCCGGTGTGGGAGGAGACCAGGACTGCTGAAGAGCTGCGGCAGAGGCAGCAGATTTGGTCTGGGGGCGGGGCAAGAGGGATGGGCGTGGGATGAGCGGTTGCAGTGCAATTAAAAGCATCACCAATTAGATATGAAGCACTGTGTACCAAAAATGCATTTTTACTCAGTACAAATCAGAGCAGATCCATAAGTATACGTATGTACATACATTCATACAATGTATGTACGTACGTACATACGCATGTACTGAATGTAGTAGTTAGGAGTAGGTGCGTACTTGCACTCTAAGCATACGTATGTACGTACATGTAGTGTTAAAACGCAGAGGCGTGCGTAGTATGTTTTCCCTTCACTCACAGAACTGTGAAAGGGCAGCTTGAACTTTGACTGCTTGGCGGGGGGTGGGGAATACTTTTCGAGAACATCACTAAAGACCACCGTCTGTGAGGGAAGCAGAGAAGGGGACAGAAGGGAAGGGGAAGATGGAAAGAAGAGAAGAGGGGGGAGAGAGGGTAGTCAATGGTTAAAGTACCAATCTTCCTATTGCCACATATAAAGTAGTGATTATTTCTATTACACGTACGTACATGCTCACACGAGCATGTGCACACATGCGTTATCTTCTCATAGAATTGCCTTATCACTTCTTCCATATGTGCACATCATGCTTGCACACACACTCAATATCGACAGTGACACTCACCTTCCCTGCAGCAGCCTTTGCCGTGACGCTCCGTGTTGGCTGTGGAGTCCTAGAAGCAGCTCTGAGCACACAACGGAGAAGGAGCCACAGAACACATGCCTTGACATACATACGTACGTACACAAACACATGCCAAAAATCTACATACGTACGTACAAGAAACAACACACATGCATACATTCAAGATAGGTATGCACATATGTACAAATGTATGTACGTCCATACAAAGATATAGTATACAGTATACAGTATACAGTATACAGTATGCAGTATGCAGTATACAGTATGCAGTATGCAGTATGCAGTATGCAGGAGCAACAACAAACTTACAGCCTTGTACGTACGTATGTGCATATACACAAAAGTACACATGTATACGTACGTATACATACACAAGTACATACATATGTACATACGTATGTTCTTGTACAGTGGTTTGGAACTAGAGAGATGCTCAGCCTTAGTAAGTACAGTGGTTCGTTTGTACTAGCAGACTACGTACACAGCAATGCACACCCTCCTCCCCCCACACCACTCACACCACTCACTCTTCCACTTCTTTCTGTACCAGTTGTGCCAGTTTAGACGAGTCTGAGCGGCTCCGCTTGTGCCCTCTGAGTGCGGCAATGGAGGCCTGGGTGGCGCGAATGTGGCTCTGTGAGAGGAGGAGGAGGGAAGAGGGAGGAGTGAGGGTGGGAGAACAACTAAAGACACACACACACACGTCACATCCCACACCAAACAAATACACTCCTACACTACACACATAGGACTGGGCAAATTTTTGAGCAATCACGTAGCAGTGAAAAACAGATAGAAAGGTAGACGTTTCGACCGCGAAGGTCTTTGTCAGTACGCATTGTACTGACGAAGACCTTCGTGGTCGAAACGTCTACATTTCTATCTGTTTTTCACTGCTACGTGATTGCTCAAAAATTTGCCCAGTCCTACCTATGCCGTAGCAATGAGCCTCTACCAAATTACTACACACATACATATGCGTGAATACACACAGCGCACACACACACACACACACACACACACACACACACGTACACACACACGTACACACACACGTACACACACGTGTGCACACCACTCACACTGATGGTAGGTGACTGAGCTGCGATCTGCTCCTCCAGGTCCCTGATCAAAACCTGGCACTCCATGATCTCAGCCATCAACTTGTCATCCTGAGTCCGAGCAAACTGAACAGCCAATTTCTGAGAAGAGAAGTAAAAGAGAGAGAACCTGATCTATGATATTGATCTAAGTAAGTCACAGATAGACATATGTATGTAATTGTAATAGCTTTCAAGTAGTTGTAATGGGAATTAATTACTTGTATTATTAGAGTACTGGTAATGGTAATTGGTTCTTAAAGTAGCTAAGTAATGGCAATTGTAATTAACTATCTGTAAGCTGTAATTACCACAACACTGCTACACACCTAGACTTACATACATACATACGTACATACGTACATACATACATACATACATACATACATACATACATACATACATACATACGTACATACATACATACATACATACATACATACATACATACATACATACATACATACGTACATACATACATACGTACATACATACGTATGTATGAGCTGCCTCCCTGTATAGAGTCACACCAGGTCACTAGGGGAAGCTATTCTATCAGACAACAGGAGGGCAGTGGAGAGGGAAACCGTGAGTTTCCTATTCTCATGCACCACAAAACCTGAGACCATTCAGTGATTTATAGTAATAAAATCTAACCTGCCATGCTCCTAATAGGAAGACATGAGAACCATTACGTTTCGTGTGTGCCACTAAATGGGAAACAAACAAGGATTCTTACAGCCTTCTTCATCACCTAGTTAGCCACAACTTCACCTCCACACTCTTTTGGTTATGTGCTTTCACTGTTCCTCCATTTCCCTCACCCAACACTTACTTACCCCCTTCTTTCTTCACTCCCCTCAGCAACTTCTGACAGCCCCCTCCTCTCTTCACTTTACAATCACAACTTTACCCTCCCTGCCCTCTACTTCCTCCTCCCCCTCCTTCTCCTCCTAACTCTGAACTATCCTTCCCATTCTCTCCACTCCCCTCCCCTCCCATCCCATCCCAGTCTCACCTCATACTGGCTTCTCTGCTTCTTCAACAAAGTCTTCAAGTTCTGTGGACTGAAGGCCAAGTTGTCTCCCGACATCTTACTCTGCACAGTAGGTGGAACGACTGCGGTTCAGCATGTGATGCATATCCTCTTGTGCTACAACAGCTTGTACTGTATGTAATGTATGTACATATGTATGTACATAGTTCCAATGGAGTGGGGGCACCAAATGCGTAGTGCAGGAGCAGTATGTACGCATGGAGCAGCCCACAACAAGGTGCAGGTACACCAAACAGGTGGCACTGCCATGTATGTCCGTAAATACATACATACATACATACATACATACCTACTGTACGTACGTACATACATACATACATACATACACACATACATACATACGTACATACCTACTGTACGTACATACGTACATATGTACATACATACATACATACGTACATACACACGTACCTATGTACATACATACATACTACAACACAGTCATACATCCAAAACCAAACACACCTGCTCAGCCAATGGAACGAATCCATTTCCAGTGCCATTGGCACTTCGGGATTTACCTGCAGTGGGCAAAGGTGAAGAGGAGAAAACAGATAGAAGGAGACTTCTAAACAGTGTCTGTCCTAATCCTAGAAGAAGCCACAACCAACCAAGGAAGAAGACAGTGATCAGCCATGACTTGTCCTCACATCAAAGCATCTGCCTAGTGGCTTCTTCAAAGGAACACTTAGGAGGTTATAATGTATGTAACTCACTTAACTCGCAACATGGTCGGAAGATAAGCTTTCGTACTTTAGCTACGACCATCAGCGAAAAGGCTATAAACGTTCCTGCTATCGACCGACACCTTGGACAGGTAGTTACAGGCGTAGATATACGTAAGGCGGGTTAAGTGCGGGTGCACACACAGGCCGTACGTACGTATGCACGTGCACGTACAGGTGGCCCTACGGCATGCCTACACCCATAGACGGTAACTTTCTATTCAATTTCCCATACGTACCTAGGTACTTAAGATACGTACGTATGTATGTACGTAGGTATATCTACAGTACATTAAGGATACCATGCACTGGTCCCTCCACTCACTTCGGTGTCGGCTCTCATCCCCGGAGATCTTCCTCATAAGAGTGAGAGAGACAAAAGAGGACTTCTTGATCATGCCCACCACCTCAAGGTGGCTCTTGTTCATAATACTCGTACCATTTACCTGCGTTAGTGGGTACATAGCATGCAGGTGTGTGTGTGGGGGGGGGGCATGTGTGGAAAGGCATGTGAGAAGAATTCAGACAGAAACAGCACTTCTCTATCCACACAAGTACACACACACGCACGCACGCACGCACGCACGCACGCACGCACGCACGCACGCACGCACGCACGCACGCACGCACGCACGCACGCACGCACGCACGCACACACACACACACACACACACACACACACACACACACACACACACACAAACACACACACACAACATACCTTGATGATCCTGTCACCAGGCTGTATCCCAGCCCTGTCTGCAGGGCCATCTTTGGACGTCTTCTGTACAAAGACGGGCTGAGCCTCTGCCAATGTGATGCCATAGTTCTCCTTCTCCCTCCGAACCACCACAGTCTCCTCCAGCCACTGTCGGCCTAAGAATGGGCGGGGCACAAAGGCGCTCAATAGGGGTAGGGCAGGAAGTTATTAAGAGCATGACAGGAAGCAATTAGGAGTGCAGCAGGAAGTTAGTTGTGTGGGGACAGGAAAGGCATGGTATCGCAAAAGCAAAAAATTCCCTCATGAATATACACACATTCTGGACTGTGTTTTCAGCCTACCTTTTCTGTCAGTAATGATAGGGCGACTCATCTCCTTTCACAGGCTTCATCAATTGGGGTTGACCACTTGGAAAAAGGTCTATGGCTGTGGCAGCAGCATGTGTGAGCAATGTTGACTTATGGCAAACACGCTCCTTTTGAAGTCTTTGCTAGTTGTGATTAGGAATTCACACCCGTGAAGTGGGCTCGTTAGCACCAGCTGGTGGAGACACAAACACACTGCTGCGACAATGCACTGCAGACACAGGAAAGACGAAACATCGCTTCTGTGAGCTGAGCAGAATACAATTGTACAAACCTAGCACTGTGCTCTATCAGAGAAAGAATTGTCATACACACATGCACACACACACATGGATACACGCACACACACACACACACACACACACACAAACACACATGCACACGTGCGCACACACATACGTACGTATGTATGTATGCATGTATGTATCAAGAACTGCAAAACACACATATAGAATACTACAGTGTGGTGATTACTGGTCGATGAATTGTGCATATTATCATAAGTAACTTACAATTACATTGATATACATGAAAGATGTATATATGCATGCAGTAAAATTAGCAAACAACTACGAACATACAGTACTGCATGCCAATGTTACACACAAACCCTACCTCTGTACAAACATACACACACACATACATGTAATGTACATAATATGCATAATCCAATTAAACCCTATTCCAAACACACCCAATTAGTGTTAAACTAATTATGCTACTATTTATAGATACAACTTGAAAGGGCAAAACCACGGCAACCATTCAAACCACTCCTTTACATACACAGGCGGTATTCTTGCCTTGTTGCACCACACATGTCCCTTCCATTAAAGCACACAACACCCCATTCACTTAAGAAGGTCAGGACAAGAATAGCTCACCAAAGCTAATTATGAATGCTCTGTAGAGAGAAGATCTATGGAAGGAACTTCCCTCTTCATTTGAAGTCATTGCACAAACTAACACAAGATAAGTATCTTGTCATATGTTGGTATGTATGTACGTATGTACGGACATACGTACACACATACATACGTACGTACACACACTTACAGGTCCACTTTGCAATGATGTCTGCACTAAAAGCAGAAACTCAACAGGGCTCCTTGCTAGCCACACTGAAGATTAAACTGAAAATGTCGTCTAATGCATTTGGAAGTGAAGCACTCCCAGTCCACATGATTCATCCCCATCCATCCATATATACGTACATACGTACGTATATACCCTACAGACAACATACATACATACGCACTGTGCTTGTATGAATTACGTGCGTACATTTACGTTTACATACATTACGTGGGTATCAGTAGAGTGGTGTTTTATCATACACCTCCACAACCATTGTCAAAGAGCAGCAACAAGTGCCAGTAAATATACAAAGGGTTTCCAGTGCTAGAGTAAGCCTAACTGGACGATTGAAAGTAGAAGGAACAGCTGAGCATAAACTACACTGCCCCACATCTGCTGCCCCATTGCTGCAGCCATATGTGCATACATACCTAGATCCTGAGACATCCATAAACTGGTTATATAACAAATTTCTACACAATATTCATTCTATTTCATTTTCTCTTCACTTCTCATTGTTAGCTGTCATCCTCACATACAAACATATGCACACATATAACACAAATACTCTGCAAGCAACTACTACTGATGAAGGTAACAGAGTTCCAAATTTCTATAAAAAAAACACTTTGGCATAATTTGGAACTTCTGCTGGAGCTCCCCAGATTGATGAAACCAGTGAGACAAGCCAGACACAGCCACAGGTTTAGCATACGTATGAGTATGTATCGATTAGGGGACATTAAGTACGTACATGTATACGATACCGAGCATATACGTACAAACGTATGTATTGGTTACAGCTGTTTTCTACAACTAAAGCTGGATAGAACCAGAGAGACATTGAGCTATGTATTCCGTAGCACGAGCCTCTACGACATCATCTAAAGCTGCCACAACGGCTAGGTCAACGATCAATGATGCTGTCACTGAATGCTGTCTTAGAAAAACAATTGCCTCCATATACTTGTGTTACTGGTTGTCTTACTGAGCTTCACTCCCTGCTTCTTTCCCTCATCCTCCTCTCCCTCCTGCTTCCCCACTCCCCCTTCCCTCTGGTCCACACTCCAATCTTCCCACTTCCTCAATGCCCATCCATCCATCCCTCTTCCTCCTCCCCCACCCCAACCCTCTACATACGTACATATGTATGTACAAATGGTAGCATGCCGTTCAAACGCTACAGTCGCATCCACCCCACCCACCCCCCCCTACTACTTCCCACCACACACACAGACACAAATCGCAGTAGAAATCTACATGTTACGTAAGTTGAACACTGCCCACAAACACTACAAACTTCACACATACGGCAACTGAGGTAACACAATAGATGGGTCATATCGCCTACGCAAATTTAACTCCATAGAGAGTGCATGGACCGTGGTGGATGTTGGTGTTACTACAAATGAGTGGCAATGAGGAGGTGGATGCTTGTCCCATGGGAGGGTCCAGCTATGGATGTATTTGTTGACACAAGCCAGTGTAGTTCTTTCAACCCTCCCACACACCCACAAACTGACTACACGTGCCCACACACACACACACACACACACACACACACACACACACACACACACACACACACACACACACACACACACACACACACACATTACGATAATATCGTGTATTAAGATAATTTTTCTAATATCAAAATACGATATTTTTTGCTTACTATCGCAATAACTGCCATAGAAATATAATGTGCTAAAAGGTAAAGGCACAAATGTACCAAAACATTCATGCATAGAGCAAATAGGCACAAGGCTAGCAGTATACTAGAGAATACTAGTACAGTATACTAGAGTATGCTAGTACATATGCTATGTGCTACAAAATACGTACTAGAGTATGTTTGAACAGCATACTAGCACAGTATACGTACTTAGTACTAGCATACGTACATACCTGCATACGTACATACAGTAGATACATACGTATAGCTATATAGCAGTCAAATGATGTCATGCTGTGGAGGGTCACTGCATCAGACATTAATCAGAGAGGAATCTCATTGGAGAGGCCGTCATCTGTGGCATCACACAGCATTGTCCCTTACAATGGCATCAGTTAACCTAAATAGGATTGACTGTGCAACAGACTAACACACTAGATAAGAATTAGGACAATACATACATAAGTAGTTGCATTGTTAAGGAGAGCATGATTCAAGGACGCAGGCGCAGCCAGGAGCGTGACAGTCTGCACTCCCATTATTCTCTGCAGTCTGAGGACGATAACATTGAGTGTCATCAGAGTCCCAATCTGGTCGACCACAAGTACAGTCTTCTTCTATTAACTTGTAAAATATTTTGTCTACACTGAAGCATCTCCAACGGCCAGTCAATCATTATTCCCCTTCCATACTCCAGCTACAATTTCACTGCCACCAGATACATATCAATCAGATACTTCATACACACATGCAGGCAACACATGCACTACATCACGCACACATACCTACGTATGTATCATACCATAATCAGCCGTGCTGTGTACGTACATCCATACATACATCCATACATACATCATGTTGACACTCATAATACGTACCATACTTGACTATGAACACCAGCCAGCACTGCACCCAAATAAAGTGGCAGTCATGACCAAAAAAGACTGCATTTACAGCTGTTACACCGAAAGTGTGAACTTGCTGGCTGTAGTTAATGGGTCATTGTCCGCAAACAACCACTTGCAGTTTACGTGTGTTAAATAAGCAGCTTACGTATAAGATGTACATACATACATATGTACGTATGTACATCTTATACGTAAGCCGCTACCCGCGTACATACATACATACGTATGTTGGTACACAGCTGTAAAGGATCGTATGTCAATTTGGGCAGCCATTCGCATTCAGAAACCCAAGCAGAACTGGCCACCATGCACTGGGCCATACACACAGGCAACACGTGCACTACATCACGCAAACATACCTATGTATGTACGTATGCACAGTTAATGACGCTTGGCATTATGTATATACGGCTGATTAATTCTAGAGGGAACTGCTCTCAGTTTCAGGCGACGAAGGGATAGCGTTCAATTAACAAATCACATTTACGTATACAAACATTCTGTATTGTAGCTATGCCACTCACACAGGCATGTACAGCTGAACAAACACAGCGCTGTCACATGTGCATGGTGAATAGTGCTTCATCTTGAAATAGTAAGTGGGTATGACAGAAGGAGGTGTGGGTGCGTGCATAGAAACACAACACATCTATATTTATATGCACACATGCACCCACACACGTACACGCACACACACATATACACACACGCACGCGCACACCACATTCAGGCATGTACCACTTACTCACTCATTCATTCCATTATCATGCATACAGACGCACATACATATGTACATACGTACATACACACCTTACAACAAAAAATACCAAATGAGAACAAGCTCAGGATGTTGAGATTATTTTAACTACAAACACAGACACAATTATGGTCGCCACCTATGCACACACGGTTTGGTCACACACACTGCGAGGCAGTGAGACAGACTGACTGACAGCACCAGCTAGATCACACATTCCTAGTCAAAGACAACAGACACAAGTGCAGACAAAGGCATCAAGTAACAAAGGGCACCATCAAAGCTTAATCCAAAATTGATACTAAGCCCTAATTGGTACCAAACAATAAAATGTATAAGTATGTAAGTTGTACCACAATTACACAAGATATAGAAATATGTATACAGTGATCATTTCCAATCCACATCAAACACACGAGTGATAAGAAGTGGTATGCATTTCAATATGTTTGGGGGTACAAGCTTCCTTTACGAATTTTACACAAAGAGGGTACGTAAGTACGTAACCGATAAAAGAAAAAATGATTCTCAACGATATACGCAGCTGACCTCACAGTTCAACAGAGCGTGTGATTACGTACATGCATAGCTGGTGTGTAAAAGTGACGTGAACGGTGTGAAGGTTGAACTTCCTCACAGAGTCAGACTCATTCCTAATGCATCTCAGAACAGAAAGAAACCCACGAAGCTGCATACGTTTGTATGTATGTATGTGCAGTTTGGATGAGCCAGACAAAATACATATCAATGGACCATGAAAATGTGTTCCTTGAGTGGGTGTTCCTTGAGTGGGTGTTCCTTGAGTGGGTGTTCCTTGAGTGGGGCCACATACGCATTTTTGTAACCAACAGTGTGACGTCCAGGGTTTCAATAAATAAACTCCTAGTCTAAGATGAATTAGACGATGCCCATGCACAGAGCCTATCCCACCATTTACTGTAGATGGATATCTGATATAATCTGTATTGGTATAATCTAATTACACACATTCACAACTGCATAGCATACAAACAGTGCGACACACACGCACATACATACACACACACACACACACAAGCACACACAAGCACGCACACACACACACACACACACACACACACACACACACACACACACACAAGCACGCACACACGCACACACACACACACACACACACACACAAGCACGCACACACACACACACACACACACACACATACCACACACACACACACACACACACACACAAGCACGCACACACGCGCACACACACACACACACACACACACACACACACACACACACACACACACACACACACACACACACACACACACACACACACACACACACACACACAAGCATGCACACACCTCAAGCCAAAACATCTACCAAACAGTGGAGTTGGCAACGCTTGCTGCAGCAATAACTGCACTACATGTACCGAAACAGCAAATAACAAGCAGTTGCAGTACCGTGTGAACAGTGAACGCGCGCGGGACGAGCTGTGACACCTAACAGCCCCCTCCATGTGATCAGGTTTCCCCTCCTCCCGCGGACCACCCCCCACCCAAGTGTTGAGACACAGTCTACCACCGTGGCCTCGAGTGTGGCGGAAAACTTAAAGGAAGGTTTGAAGACAGAACCAGTCCCTTACAGGTCGACTTCACACACGCAGTGGTCGCCATTGGCGCGCCCCCCAAGTCCCATCGCTGACAACAGGGCGATGGACGCTGTTGCTACGGTATACAAAGTAAGCAGATCCGTTAATCCCTCGTTACCATACCCACCTGACGGTCCCTCCTGCGTGAAAGGTGACTGGAAGTAGCTCAAGAAGACACTCTTTGAAGTACATGTACACATGCGCTGGGTGTGAGCACTTCCGGTTAGCCGGTAGTCATTGGCTGCCTAATTAGGCCCACCCATGCATGTTGCCATGGCAGTGCTTCATGGCTGCCTGAGCGACGCGTAGAACGGATCCGGAGTTCTTGTTCACGCTTTTGTTTGACTGGAGCAACGCTTAGCCATGTCAATGCGGTGCATTTGCCAGATATGTACTTGCGGGTGAGTCAAGAGCTGTGCGGGAGCGCTGTTGGGTCTAATTATCAGTTATATGGTGACTAGTGGATTGTCAACAAACACGAGTGGTGTTTGTGGGCTCTAATAGCTGCTTATTAAGGTTGTTAATCGTTGTGCTCGGCTAGTATCGAGTGGCCATAGCACGAGAGTGGTTTACGTACTGAGCCAGCTGAGAAGCCCTCACTTCATTCGTGTGTGGGTAGGTTTTTGTGTTTGTTTTTATACAAGTAGTTGTACCGTTGTGGTGTAGTATCACAACTCAGTTCATCTGTAAGGTGTGGTTATGGGTGTATGTTCATATACATGTACGTACAAGTATTCGTTGTGTGAGCAATGTAGTATCACAAGCAAGCCCTTCCTTCCTTTGGGAGGGGTGGACTCGCAAGACTGTGAGCGTTGATGGCTAGATTCTTACATCCTGAAGTGTTGTTATGATTAAGATGCTGAGAAGACCGTAGTCATCATTGTTAGTACTTAGTGCAAATATGTATGTATGGTAGAAGCTAATGACGTTACCTTTGCTTGCTCTTCACAGGCGACACAGATGCCCCCACAAGCCACAAAATGAACTCTTCGGAAGGACTCACGCACCTTGCAAGCTGTCCGAGTACAGCCAGTCCTACAAGTGGTGCGAGTCGCAGCCTAGGGAGAGCTTGAGACCCCCACAGAGAGCCCTCACGCGCGATTGCCCCATGGAAGTACGGACCATCCAGAAAATGGACTATGTATCACATCCTGTAGTGCCACATGCACCCATAGCCAAGGCTGAATACCATAAGCCCACAGGGTCGATTGAGAAAGACAGCGAATACAAGTTGAAGTATACAGGCCAGTCTGTGCCTCCTCCTACATCGATGCGCCCCGCTCACAACAGGGTGGCAGGAGATGAACCCTTCAGTGGCCTGTCCACACAGAAAAAGGACTTTGTTTCCTGGGGGACTCCTCAGCGTGATCGACTGCCAGAGAAGAGAGTGTATGTCCCACCAATGCAGAAGTTTGAAGGCATTTCAACAGTCAAGGCGGACTACACTGACCAAGGTCCTACGACTCTCACGCTGTCAATGAAACCTTCGCAAGTAGTCAGGATGTCAGATGAGCCGTTTCAGTCCAGCACCAACTATCGGAAGGACTTTATTTGCCACCCACTGACACCCAAAGCTGTTCGTGAGAAAGAGGTATATCAGCCATCTAAGGTTGCCTTTTCAGGCACGACTACTTTTGTGGCTGACTTTCAACCCCACACTGATTTCAAACCAACTCCCTCCTTAAAACCAGCTGCTGCTCCATTACATTCGGATTTCCCATTCGAAGGACGAAGTGTTCAGGCCACCGATTTTCAGCTTTGGGATCTTCCACCGAAGCACAGAAGCCCTCCTCCCGTGTACAGCCCACCGAAAGAGAAGTTCACTGCACAGTCATCAATCAAGACGGATTACAGAGACTATGGAAAAGTCACACCATCGAAAAGCATGAAACCAGTGCCCCGCCCTGTGACCCAAGACCAACCGTTTAGTGGTACCACCAACCACAGAAGTGACTTCCAGTCATGGCCTCTCGACAGTCGTACAAAGCCAATAAGGCATGGAAGAGAGTATCGGCCTCCTTCACAGCAGTTCAGTGGGGAGTCGACGTTCCAGACGTCTTACAAGGGCATGTATGGCCGGCCCTCTACTAGCGCTAAACCGGAAGAGAAGGCTGCACAAGAAGTAGGAAAGATGAATGGTAGCACCATCTATCGTGATGCCTTCACTCCCAAGCAGCAAGACGTTTGTGCAGCCTCTCTTCTGAAGGATGACCTGGACCCCACTAACAGGCTGGTGTACTCGCATCAGGACAAGACAGGACACAAGTTCTTCTCCACCATCAAGGAAGCCGCTCAAGCTGCTGTTCCACTGGCCACTGGCCAAGCATAGGTAGAATCTTTACTTCCAATGCTTTACATGTTTCCAGGTTTCTGTATAAAAAAGTGTGCCATTGTTTTATTATGCTGTATGTAGTATACAGTAATTTATACATAGAATATGTAACTTTGTTCTATTAGATGCCTTCAAAAATTTCGAAAACGTATATACATATATACCTTACATAATTATTATTTTGGGAATTACCTGCATTAACATATACTAGCAGAGAAATAAGCCCTCCTTTGGTGAGCTTCCACTGCTATGGCGCTCTGTCGACAGCGTTTCTACGTATATATGGTGCATGGCGCTTCTACAATAGTGATTCTGCATGGTGATTATGATGCTGGGACAGTGCATGCTTCCAAACACAGCTCTGACAACGGTGAATCCTGCTGTTTATTTCTGAAGGTTTATAATTTATATGTTTCTAAGTATAATGTACGTGTACCCCCAACATGCACAACGTACACATGCAGCTAGATATATGATAATATTATATAGGTCATAGCCCATATTATTTATATAGCATATAGAGCTATAGGAAGGTGAGAGAGGTTTGGAGAGAGGAAGCTAGAAGGCGTTCAAATCTGGCCCGTAATGATTGAAAGATTAATGAACTGTGAATGTAAAGGCTCGGTGTGTACAGGCGGACTGTAAGAGGAAGAGACGTATGTTGGCTAGGTTGAGAGTAGGCGTGCAGGAGTTGAGACTAGAAACTGGAAGATGGCATGGTAAGGAAAGACAAGACAGAATCTGTAGGAAATGTTGAAGTGAAGTAGAAGACGTCGAGCATTTGGTATAATTATAATGATATGTGACTAGGTAAATGAGGAGAGGGGGAAGTTGGTGGAGTTAAAGGCTGATCATGATGAGAGGGTGGAAGGATGGCAGGTATACGTATATAGAGGAGACTGAAAGGGACACAGTATATACAGCAATTTACAAAGCGTGTACAGATCCTATACACAGTAGGAAGAGCACTGGAGGGAATATGGAGGAGGTTTGATCATGGGCCCCATCTCTCTATATATGAACCTTGACTGATAGATAGATATAATTATAATGACTCTGACAGTATGGACTGAGCTTTTCTCTTATGTATAATGCTGCATGGGGCAGTGATGCCTCAGTGTGCTGTGGCACATAGTGCACTCAAATAATTATGGTAATTATGGACAAAGTGGACTCAAAATAATGCAGTGTGGTTACATATAAGTGGGCATGATATCCCGTAGTTTGCCTTCGCTGACAGTCCCAGCCAGCCACTAGTGTTTTCTATATATATAATTGTGCATGCATCTGAACAGAATGATATGATGACAACAATTGAGACAAGGTGGCCATAGAGCAAAGAATGAGGATGAAAATTGATCCTATAACGTATATCTTGACAGCCATTTTTTGCTCCGGATCCAATAGTGTGGTACACACCATATTTGTGGAGAAAGATAAGAAAATTTAGCAATTTCGTTCAAAGATTTTGCAGTTAAGATAAATTTAGCGATTTCACTCAAAAGCAGCCATGTCCCATCAAAGACCTGGCTACTGGTGAAGGAGCAGTGTTTGGAAAAGGCCAAAGACATCTTCAATGGATACGGCATCAACATAACATCTGCGGGTCACAGGCACCTGGGATCAGTCTTGGGCGGTGATGAGTTCCTTGAGGCGTTTGTGAAGGCTAAGATCTCCACATTTGCTGATGAGCTGGAACAACTTTGCAAAATTGCCAAGACGGAGCCACAAGCTGCCTACTCTGCACTCACCCATGGTGCCATTAGTAAATGGACCTACCTAATGCGAACTACACCTGGGATTGCCCCTTTGATGACCCCTTTGGAACACATTCTTCGTAACAAATTCATACCAATCATCACGGGACGAGATGCAGTCACCGATGAAGAGCGCCGACTCCTTGCCCTACCTTGTCACAATGGAGGCTTGGGAATCATAAATCCGACGTGTATAGCCGACCAACAATTTGATGCGTCCATTGATGTCACACAACCTTTGATTGAGCTTATTCTTGAGCAAAAGTTTCAATATAGTGAGGATGTTGAATTTGAACAGATCCAAAGGAAATCTAGCCTGAAACGAAGTAGAAGAGAGCAGTCCAAAGACGAAATGCTGAGCATGTCATTGTCTGACAACTTGAGAAGATCTGTTGAACTTGCGGCTGAGAAAGGATCATCAACCTGGCTGACTGCACTGCCTATCGAAGATCAAGGCTTTGCAATGCACAAAGGGGAATTCCAGGATGCCTTATGTCTGAGGTATGGGTGGCTTCCACATCGCCTGCCAGGAAAGTGTGAATGTGGCAGTTCTTTCTCTGTCGACCATGCCCTCAACTGCCCCAAGGGTGCTTTCCCAACCATCAGGCACAATGAGCTTAGGGATCTTACAGGTAACCTCCTCGCTGAAGTGTGCCCTGATGTCTGCATTGAACCAGTTCTGCAGACGTTGGGAGGTGAGACCTTCAACCATTTGTCTGCAAATCAAGAGGATCATGCAAGATCGGACATCAGAGCAAGAGGATTCTGGGGATCTACGCATCAATGCGCATTTTTTGACATTAAGGTGTTCAATCCTAACGCGCAGACGTATAGACGGTCATCCCTTGAATCCTGCTATAAACGCGAGGAGAAGAAGAAGCGGGCCTATGAACAGAGAATCTTGGATGTGGAACATGGAACGTTCACTCCACTTGTGTTCAGCACCTCTGGCGGAATGGGAAGGCTTGCCCGGACATTTTATGCCCGTCTTGCCCACCTCCTATCCATCAAACGACAGACCAGATATGCAGCAACAATGGGACTGATCCGGTGCAAAATCAGCTTCTCTCTGATGAGAGCAGCAATCATGTGCCTTCGTGGAGCTCGATCAAGTGCCAATCATGCAAGCAGAGCCTGTGACAGCATTCATCTGGCTGTCACAGAAGGACATCTTACTTATTAAACCACTATTTGATCCACTGTACAATGCATGCTATAAACAATGAACGAATATTGTTGTAACTGTATGTTTGACTTGTGCATTATTGAGTATCATAATTATTAAAAATAAAAAATAAAAAAAAATTTAGGGGAGAACAGTTTGTCAAGTTAGAATTTCATATATTTGGCTGAATCGTGATTTTGCTAACTTATAATTAAACGTCTCAAAATTTTCCCGCTACACAGTACTTATGTATGATAGAATTATCTGACGTGGTCAGGCATATTATACAATTGATCAATTCATTGATGGCCACTATAATAATGTAAGTAGCAAGATGAACAATTATTAAATATACAATTATATAATATAAGCAACACCATCATAACAATAATGAGTGGTAAAACAACAATAATAATTGTAAGTAACTGTCATGTTCATAATTTTGAACTGGTAATAAATAATTATACGTGAACAGGTACACACAATTACTATAATAATTATTATGCATATGTGCATCTGCAGCTATAATTATATGAGTACATAAGAAGTGTGTCATATGTACATACATACATAGTAAGTCCATGCTGCATATAAAATGCATAAGAAAATAAATGACTGTATATATCTGTTACACGCTTACTACATTTCTGGGTTAATTGGTGTCTGGTGTTTTACAACTATAATTATATACATGTAACATGACAATATACAAACAAAAACAACTAATATATAATTACTCAAAATAACAAGATACACGACAATGTAACTGTGTGCTTGTGTAATGCACCATGTTGGTATACATGCATGAGGTCCGCCTAGTACTGGTACACTTGAAGTTGACGTTTGACAGATTCCACCAGACGTGTGTATCCAATCTCGCTTAAGACATCAAAAACTGTGTCCCATGTTTTGGGTCCCTTCCCCTCCCCATGGAGCCAGAAATTGAATACCTTCATGCAGCACTCCAAAGAATCACCACTGCAATCTTCATCTGCTTCATCAAGTCGATCGGGGGCAATATCAAGGCTGCTACCAATGTCACGCCACAAATGTGACACACGAGGCACCACGAGATGAGACAACTGATACGAGGAAGGAACTCTGGTTCCCACTGCACCCAATAGATGATGCCTCCTCCTCATTATCACATCTACAGGTTTAGGTTTACTAGCCAATGTCCACTCAATGCTTTCTGCACTTTCTGTGGCATGATGAAGAGTTTGGGACAACACTGCTTTTCGTCGCACTTCATAGCTTGTACGTGCTCCCAACCTTCTGAGTGTAGTTTCCAAGTGACTGCTGTAGTGTTGGCGTTGGTACGGATACCATCCAATGTACAAATCCTCCTCATTGTAACGATAACCCTTACGTGCTAGGTCCAAAGGGCTAAATTGATCAACATCCATGGCATTGATGTCACACCCAAGTTTGACGAGCACTGTAATGGTTTCACAGGCTTCACGATCAGTGTGATTATGCATTGAGTGGGCATAACTCTGAGCAAAGTAGGTGCGATATCGTCTTTGTTGGTGGATGCGGCCATAATAATCATATGGCTCCTGGTTTGCATGCATTGCAGCACTAACCGCAAGATGGATTGCATTGTGCCCATCAGCTGTGGTTGCCTGAACATTGCACCCTGCTTCGGCAAGGGTTCTCACCATTTCAGTCTGATGTTTCATGGCAGCAATCTGCAAAGCTGTCATTGCTTTGGATTTACGTTTGCCAACTGTCAATTTTTCCTTGTCACACCCAGCATTAATGAGCTCAATGGCTGCATTCTTGTGGCCCCACTGTGCAGCAAGATGAAGTGGACTCAGGCCATTGTGAGTCATCAGGTCGGTATTGGAACCAGCACCAATTATTAAATTCACAAGGGATGCCTCTCCTGATCGAACGGCGAGGTGAATAGCCGCACAGCCTGTCTTTGTCGTCTTATTCACATTAGCTCCTTTGGACAGTAGAAATTGTACAAGCTCTACCTTTTGTGCAAGAATAGCAAGGTGAAGTGGAGTGGCCCCACCGCTCTGTACATCATCTTCATCTGGAAGAAGGCGACCTCTCTGGTCCACCATTTCATATTGGTCTGTCATCTGAATCAAACTGTACGGCACCTCTGCCCTTGCAGTTGGCGAATCAAGCGTCTCCTCAGTAACATCATCAATGGGGCATCCAATATCTGCAACAGTCTGAACAACCTTGAGGTTGTTGCTCTTTATAGCATGATGCAGTGCACTGCGGCCTTTCTGATCACATGCAGCAACATCTGCACCAGCAGCGTGCAGAAGCTGAATAAGCTGCAGACCCTCCGCCTGCCGTGCTGCAGAATGAAGTGGAGTTAGTCCAAACACAGTCGATGCTATATTGGGATTAGCCTTCCTGTCCAGCAACACCTTTGCAGCATCAGCATTTCCGGATTTAACTGCGATATGAAGTGGTGTGAATCCTTCATCATCCATAGAATCCAATGTTGCATTTGCTTTCAGAAGAAGTTCAATGACTTTGCAATTGCCATCCTGTGAAGCACAATGCAGAGGAGTCTGTCCACAAACATTCCTTTTGTTCACAGAAGTGTGGCTGAGATGTACCAACTTCTCTGCAAAAGCTGCATGGCCTTGTTGAGCAGCAGTGTGAAGAGGCGTGTCACCAGACAGATCTGACACGCTGATGTCAGCATCTTTTTGCAGTAAAAGCTCAAGGCAGGGCAAAGAACCTGAGTATGCTGCTCCATGCATTGGGCTTCGGCCATTGTCACTCTGGAGGACAACTGAAGCTCCCAGTGATATCAGCATCTGGGCCATTTCAGTGTAGCCAAATCGGCATGCAATGTATAAGAGAGATTCATGGGCATACATTGTATGATCAAGGTCAATTCCTGTTGCTGTAAGTAGTTGCTGTAGTAGCGAGACCTGCCCAGCTCTGGCTGCCAAGTGTGTAAGTCTTTTCTGAGCAGCAGATTGTTCTGGCGACTGCACAACATGCTGTGGAGGAGCTTCATGTGGGGAGACTTCACCTGCCAAACCCTGCAAATGAATATCATCCTCTGCACATGTTGAGTTCATTTCGGATTCCTGGGTATTCTCAGCTGGTGAACTTACTCCCAAGTGAGGTACTACATCAGTATCTGTAGCACCTAGTGGCTTCTTAGCAGAAGCACTTTGTCCAGATTCACACTGCTGAGCTTTATCAGCATCATCGTCTGTGACAGGCAGCCTTCTGTCATTTCCTGCAACAATTGACCCCTCATCAGCAAGGAAGTTCTCCTCCATATCTTGTAGTAAAACCGTGAATTCATCCACAGCATCACACAATGTTTCAGGGGCTGCAGAGGATAAGTGCATCCCAGAACTAGACATTGCTTCTTCACTGAGGCATGCTTGCAGAGCACGCAGTTGACTGAGAAGAGTTTGGACCATGTCCAGCAGTGGACCTTTCTCACTCACCAAGCTTCCTTTTTCTTCAAATTCATCCTGGCTTTCAATGCTGGCTGCTTGAGGTAATGCTGTAGCCATCGCTGCTGCTTCCTCCAGTCTCTTCACACTGACAGCTTCATTTGTAGCTTCATTTGATCCTTCTTGTGATTCTTCTTCAGGTAGAATCTGGTCAGGTAAACAGGGATGGGACTGCTGCGACAGTGCATTCCAGAGGCATCCTGTCCAGCCACAGTGGCAACACTTGGCTAGAAGATTACCTACAACTTGCTTATCAATAAATTCAGTTCTTGCATGCTGAAAACCTTCGCGGCGGCATATTGGGCACCTACTGCTTACCTGGCTTGCTTTTTCACAGCAATCCAAGCAGAAAGCTGACTGGCAACAATTAGTGACAACTGCATCCTGGAGAATACCCAGACAAATTGGGCACTGGGCATATTGTGGCACAAGCTGGTTGAAGATATACTCCGTATTCCCAAAGAACAGGTTTTCACCTGTATTTGCTAAAACAGATGAATACGTCACATTTTCCTTGGCAGGTTTCACCAGCGGGCGGATTAGTTTGATCTCCATGTCTGCATCAAGGAAGCGGATGCATCCAGTGCATGACTTTGCCTCAATTACTGCACATGCACTTTTGGTGAGAACAACCCAGCGCAAAGTAACACAGCCAGGGAATAGTTCAAAGAATACAAAATCTGAACTTGGAATCCCCAAATGATTCACCAAGAATTTCTTGCATTTATATAGCTCCCCCAACTTGAACCTCTCTTTCCCTCCATTCCATTTCACATCCATCCATGTTGTGGCTGTAGGAGGTGCTTGGCTCTCCTTATAAGGAAGTAGGGCATGGAGCTCTGTCTCGCAGAATTGCATAAGATGCTTCTCATATTCATGGAGTATCCCCTTTGCTCTATTACTGTCAACCGGGTCTAGCAGCTGAATCAGGTTATCAAAATCCAGCCAATTCCAAAGGTTTCTCTGCATTGCTTTTAGAAAAAGCTGTACAACTGACTTTGCTGCTTGTGCATCAGGGAGCAGTTTTTCTGTGGGATCATTGGTGCTCCAACATTGTAGCATAAGCTTCAGCTCATCCAATCTATCTTCTTCATCAAGACACTTAGCACAGTGGAGACAGGCCTTTGAAAATAAAAGGCTGCAATGGTTTGGTGATTCCACCTCTTGGTTCGATTCAACTGGATCTTGTGGACCACTACTAATAATATTCGTGGAAGTGCCACCCAAGTGCAATTGAGAATCAGAAATACGTGAATCCCGAATGAAGTTGAAAGTTGCGCCAGTCAAGTCATAATTCACATTTGTTTGTTGCGGCTGTTGCAGTGGAGCAAGGACAGTTGTGATGGTGTTGGAAGGCATCAATTTCTTCTTTGGAGTTGAAGTATCCAGACCTTTGATAGTGTCTGCTTCTGTGTCTCCAGTTTGTGGCTCAGCCACCATAGCCTCACGAGGTAGCTTACCATGTACTGCTGGTGTCTCCTGATTGAGTTCATGGTCTCTTGACATTGCAGTTGAAACTGGGTGTCTGGAAACTGTATCATCTGAGTCTAGATGCAATTCAAAATTTTCCGCATCTTGAGAGTCCATCTATAAACACACAATGCAAGGGCAAAAAGAACATCTAATAAATTGCATGTGTACACGCAGTCCTATAGCAAGTATATAAATTATAGGCTATAAGTTTACACGATAAATTTATGTGGATACATAAAATGTATTTGGTGGATTGCAAACCCTAAAATATATCGTATGTATGACGCCAGGTTTTCATTGGCATTACATGTAAATATATCACGCATTAGCTACATTCATGGACTATAACTTCATGATTTTCAAAATTTGGTCAATGTGTGTTGCTGCAGCAAATTGAAGTTGTTGAAACAAGGCCATTCAGATAAACTACCACTTGCTCAAAATTGATCCAGTGATGCAAAAATTGTTTAATACACAATCGGAGTTTTACATAAGGTATGAGACAATATAACGTTATTGTACTGTGTTTACAAAACAATAGAAAACGGAATGACTTTTTGTTGCACGGAACACATTCCTGTTTAGATAAAATGGATGGAGAGCTCAAGAACGATTTGTCTAATAGGATCCTTCTTGTAAGTACACTAGACGGAAATTGAGTGGACCAATCTCAGGGGTCAAATTCACACGTTTCGGCCCTATCCGGGGCCTTCTTCAGTGAAATTATAATATACAATACAGGACAGGTTGACTTTATACGAATGCAGCAGCGGGAAAAAGGCAGATGATGTGATAAATAAGAGTGTATGCGACGGGGCTAATAATATTGATGTCCTGTAGCTTCGCTGTGAATGTGAATTCACAGGACAGTTTTCTTGTCCTCTTCCAATGTTATTTACATAGTCACACAGGAAGTGACGTCATATGGATATTTATACACGAGGCAGGCGTAGTCACAATATCGCAAAGTACACAATAATAAATGATTCCAATCTGATTACGTAGTGTAGAGCATCTATGGTGGAGCTTGACGATTATAGGTTCATATATACCTACGCTGCCTCGTGATACCACCAGACGCTGCAGCAAGGGCTCGCACCGCCAGAGTAGAACGCTGGACTCAGCACCTCTCAATTACATCCCGCCATTGAGCACGATTTAGTCATTATCAGAAAGAGTACGCCGCATATCGGCTTTTTTTGCTTTTTTCACGCCATATCTCTCGAACGCAGTCATTTTGAGACAATCGCCCTTTTATAACTTCCTACTTTGTCCTTCTGAATCCACTGGCATTGCTCATAAGTATGATTTTCAGGAGGGGGAAGCGCGGCAAGCAGAGCTAGGAGCTATAGAGTGCTCTAGAACGTCAGCATACCAGCAGTGCTAGCTATCAAGAGCCTGCTGACAGGTGGCTGGAGTGCTGAGAGCCTGCCAACAAATGGCTGAAGTGTCGGTGATCAGTCCTAAGTTGCCGATAGATGCACAACTTTAGCAACAGCCTCATACACTTCAGCTCAGCTGCCACTACAGTGCTCCTGAGTGACCCACTGGATAGACTGGTTGAGACTTACTGTGATGCAGTGGCTGGAGGCTTAATGTTAGAAGTTGGATTTTAAAGCCATTCAATATAAAAGCATTCTGACACATTCCACACTTTCATGTTCCTCTAATGAGATGTCAGAGAATGTGACAAGTAGTTCGGGCCGTTCTAGGCGGCGGCGCTGTTGCTTTTTCGCTTCCTGCAGTGAGAGACCTTGTCACTTTCGCTGCTGGTACAGCGTCGGTAGCTAGTATGTTATGGTTCATGCTCCACGACTCCTGAAAACCTCTGTAGTGGGAGTTGCAGACGTAAGCTTCGTTCTCAGGTTTCTACAAAGCACCAACAGGCCTTTAATGTACAAATCCCTCCTGATAGCCGGGGCAGTTTACCAATGTTGTACAGTGTTAGTTAGCAAGGTGTCCAATATTGGATATAGTGCATAACTTGTCGCAACAGCACCTCCACGTGCCGCGAGCGTCTTCTGGGCATTGCCCCTTTCTGTTTGAGCTGCCCCAAACACTGCACAGATGGCGCACACCGCGAAGCAGGTCTTATTTTTCTATCCTCCCCTGTGTATTGCACAACTCATGCATATCCTCTATCAGATGTCATGGTAGTGATGTCTATTTAAGAATGTCCCCAATTCAAATGGTAGCTCCTATCCAATGTATTAGTGCGCATCGGCAAAACTGGCGAAATGGTGGCGAAAAGAAACAATGAAACAAGAAACAAGCCAATGGATAAGCTTATTTGAAGGCAGTGAGTGCGACAAAATACCCAAAGGCAACCTAGAGTTTGCGCAAAGGAAAAGCGTCATAAGTCGCTGTTACGCCATTTCATCTTTTCATATTCTTATTCTTATTCCTATTCTTCCCACCAATTATTGCGCACTTCTAGTGTATGATATTGGTAGTTGGTTCACGTTTGCTGACTGTGACTAAGACTGTTATTATTACTTCAAACACATGTATATAACAGGCACAAGACAAAGAACATTGTTACAGCATGACAATATGACGTTACAGAAACAGTTACCACCAGAACACAACCAAACTAGTCTAGTCCTAAATGTAGTAACACAAGTTCTAGGGCTGCCAGGTATGTGACTGCCCAATGTCATTGTGTGGCTACCAATATGCCACATCTAGCACTTGGCAAAAGGCACATCTGGGTCCCATACGACACGTGGATATATCTGAATTTCTGGAAAATCAGCGCTGGTGGCATTCCGACTCGTACACAGCGTTTGGGGGAATGCGAAGTTTGCTTCCCTGATGTATAAACATACCCTAATGCCACTATTTTGTTACGTGCCCGTAATATTAATCTAGCCTCGTGAAGCAGGCCCCATTCTCCAGAACAGCGGAAAACGGCCTGGCTGCACAGGACTACATGTATCATACGCAGCATGGTCACTGATAATAAATGTTTTTCTAAGTCGCATACATGCAGCACCTCGTAGCTAAGCCCAGCATAGGTAGCTAAATAGTAGCTAGAAACGTTTTCTCAATAGCTATATTAGCTAGCTATAGCTAGCTAATGGCTAAACATAAATACAGTTTGGCAAAAATAAAGACAGACCCTATAAAATTAGTGTGCATGTCTAAAAAGTAAACATACTAGCAGGACCACTCCGCAAGGGATTTAGGACTTCTGATCCTTATAACAGGGCACACGAAATTTGAGTTGTTTTCCTGGCATTACAAAGTTGGAACAGCAACTTCAGCTTCAGGGGTCCTGTAGCAAGGTGTGAGCTTTCACTAGGTGTACCTACCTGGTCTTCTCGTCGCCCGCATGACGAACCACTAAGCGGTACCATGCCGGGACCGTCTTCCTCGACCTTCAGCATTGCACCCCACACTTGCATTAACTTCATGCCCATCTTCCTGGACTAAACTACGGTACGTGGCAGAGAAAAGTTACCGTCCACGGGCGTACGTACACCCAAAGCTCAAACTGTAGTACTCGCACATACGCCCGTGCGTAGGCCCGTACGTGCACCCATATGTAACCCATCGTAGACATATGCCTGTACGGAAAAATCATATTAGCGATTTAAGTGTCGATCGCAAAGCTCTATTGAGATCGATCGTTCGAAAGTGCGAAAGCTTTCTTTCTGGTGTTGTTGCGACTGCTGCTGTGTTTTCCTTCACCTATCCTCTGGAATCGGCGCATGGTCGTCTGTAGGAAGAAGCGTATGCACTGTCACAGCGTGCTCTAGTCAGAAGAACACCGGAGCAGCCGATTCCTTTATATGGCTGCTCACTCACCTGCTTCCTCCTGTGTCACTCTAATGGCCAGCCGTAGACTCATTCTGCGCGTGAAGAAGATGAAGTACTTCAAAGACGATTCGTAACGACAACAACGGACAAGAGATCTTGATATCACACCAGAACGTTGCACCTTCCGAAGCTTGCTTAAGTAAGAAATCGTTTTAGCAGGAATGTGCAAGCAGTTAGCACTTCTTTGTCGTTTGACACTACAGACCGTACGTATCTTTCCTATGCCCGTATCGCCGCCCGTATCAGCACCCGTACGAATGATCAATTACGCCCGTATCCGTACCCATATTCGTATCCGTACCTGCGTCTGTAGACGATAACTTTTTATGCCTGTCTCCATCGTTGCTTCTGTTCCGTTTACACAACATCAAATGACAAGAACTACCAACAATCCTCCTAACCCATCCCCCATTAATGCCGGAGATAAAATGGTGGCGCCCAGGTGAGAACCAATGTCGGTGCAGCCATTTTTGTCTGAGCAGTTAGCTACGTAGCTAGCTACATCACAAATTAATTAGCTTCATACATGAAAATAATAAAGTGTATCATGCAGGCAATATGTGCTTAAAGGGCCACTGACATGTTTAGATGAAATTTGATATGTTGTAGAGACTCACTGGAAACTACACAAAATCACATTGAAAGTTGTGTGCGTTCCTTCGTTGGGCAGAAAATCGCTCGCTTCCGGTAAATTCGTCTCTGAAATTCGCCATTTTGAGCTGTGACGTCATAGTAGTCTCGTTGTGTATATATATATTATATACACCGTTGCTGATGCAACTGCATGTGGTTGAAACCCATAACCGGGATATAACTGCAATAAGAAGCCTATATACGCATTGTGGCTTCTTAAATCCTGTTATATCCTGCCCATTTATGGAAAGTGTTATGTGTTTCATGAAGCTAAAGTAATCATAACACCTATCCTAAAATAACAATTAATATCATTGAAGCAAAAGATTAGCAAGAAAGTACACACGACAGCAAGCTGATGATAGCAATGAAGCAAAGGTTAGCAAAAATGAAGCACTACACTACTACATTAGAAGTTGCAGAAACGTTAAAAGTCTTTTAGAAACTCCAGCATTTCATGTTCATCTAAGGTAAAGTCCAAAGCAGGAACTGGAGGCAGAGGTGGCTGTGGTGGAAGCTGCTGGCCCATGTTTATGGTCACTGTGCATCCTTGCATGTTAAACATTGCCTGTCGTGGCAAGCGGATGGGATTTGGCTGTGGTTGCTGTGTGTATCCCTGTTCATAAGAGCAATCTGTGCTTGCAGCCATAATGCTTGAAACCACTTGATGCTGCTGTTCAGTTATGTGCTCATATGTCCTCAAAGCTGTCAAGCTTCTGTGCCCAGTTCTCTCCTGAATAATTTTCTCTGGAACATTTGCACAAAATAGCTCACTAGCAGCTGTAGCTCTCAAGCTGTGATTTGTTTTATGGCCTTTGATGCCTGCATCCTCACACATTTGTGAAACCATTCGTGCCAGCTCATTTCTGCCAACTGGGACAGTGCTGAACCAGGGGCCAACAGGATTAGCAGGAAGTGCTGTCAAAGGACGAAGATAGAAGTTGTCCCTTTCAAAGGCTTCTTTGGGGATCTTTGAGAGATAGAGATCTAGTATATGCACATGACATCTTTCTCCTGCCTCTGCAACTGCATAAATGGGAACAATTTTGTTGGAGATGTGCCTTTCAGTGAACGTTCCTTTCTTGTTCTTTGATCCTGCTTCAGTGTAGATGTAACGGTCAGGGCTGTACTCACGAACAATCTGAGATATGGTGAGGCGTCTGTGCTCCTCGCCACCACGAAGGCAGAAACTCTTTCCATTCAAGTAGAAAACGGCATTCAGTAGAGATTTTGGTGTGACCGTGCCCAGAACACCTGAACGCCACAGGACACCTTCCTCCTCCTTGGTAAAATCCTCCGCATGCTTCACACTTGTACCAATGTTTTGTGTGCGTCGATCTCTGAATAGGCTATCCAAAGCTTTGTGGAGCACACTAAAGCGACGATCTTTCTTATCCAAGAAATTGGGAGTCTCTGTATTCCCATCGCGCATGTACCTGAGCAAACCTGTCTAAGATGGTCACTGTGTAAGGCAGCCACCTCTCGAAAACAGCCAGCCTCCCTGGCCCTGATAGCACTAAAGCATTGGAATCTATCTCTGTAAAGCAGCCACCTCTCTATAACGGTCAGTTAGAACTGGCCCACAGGCGGTTGTCTTAGCCAGGTTTCACTGTACTTAAAACTATGTACCCATCTGAAGGAAATGCCTCCCTCTTGTTTACAGCACAAGACGGCAGAACCACTCTCCGATGCTTTCCTAGGTATCCCCAACACTATGTTGTCAGCTGTCGATACGCGATGTAGCGGCTATACAGTGTGTGGTGTGACAGAGCAAAATGTAATTTACAGAGTCCTGATAATGGTCTACTGCAGCTGGTAACATACTTGTGAGAAGGTCCTGCTCGAGCAATTGCACCTTGACCATTGGTATGGCGAATTTGGTGAGCAGTTGTTGGCAGTACCCACATGTCCAAACACACACCAGAAAAACCTGGGTGCTCTGTGATACAAGTTGCCTCACTGTTAGGGTCAAGTGTTTGCAGTTCTGACATCTTGTCTTCGATTTCTGTTATTTCAAGGCAGCAAACACTTTCCCTAGCAGTGGGCATCGCAACGCATTTCCATCCACACGAGCACCTGTACGTATTTATGAACAAAGCTTGTAAAGACGCAGTCTAATGAAACTTATACGCATATCTAGCTATAGAAGGCAACTAACCATTCGTTATTACCGAGCCTTTCAGAGCCTTCGTCGTCCTCGTCGGACCCAGTGCCATCGCTTTCGCTGCCTCCGTCTTCCCCAGCCTCCCGCGTCACTCAAGTAGGGCTCGTACTAGTATGGTTCGATACCTATATGTTGCGCGCTCCCTTCAGAATCAGTGTCCGTGAGGTCTTCTGCGTCCGTCGATAAATCAGCATGCTCACCATAGTCAGACAACGAACAGGAGAGGTGCGCTTCTTCTTCGTGTACGACGTTCGCCTACAAATACTACGTTCCTGGTCACTACTCCTACGTCACCAGTCCACTCCGATAATTTAACCGCAATACCGGAAGTATTACGTGGCACTGGAATTTTACATCTTTTGAGAACCAGTACTCCCCCATCTTGTGCGAGGTCATACTAAGATGGGTATCAAATGTCATAGTTTTTCATGCTCTACAATAAATCAATCAATCAATCAATACTCAATTGGACATCAAAATCCCCAGCAGTGGGGGTTGCCCATAATGTGCAAGTGTGCAATTTAATTAAAAGGGTGTGGTGGTGGTAACTACGTACATGATTTTAATGCTCATAGGGAGTAGCTAAGTACTTGCAGCTGCTCATGCTCTACAACATATCAAAAATAATTCAAACATGTCAGTGGCCATTTAAGCAGTGTCATACTGTACAGTGCCAGGGGTCGGTACCCTATGATCAATAGCATACACCTAGCTAGCTACACCCACACAACACGAGCACTTGACCCATTAGGTGGAAAAGTGCACCAACTTACTTTGTATTAAATAGATGTATACATATACAGGGGCAGTGGAGGAAAAAGAGGTATAGAATGCTAGGTGACAAATCAGGTCATTCAGTCGCCTCCTGTCTAAACATATTGGATGTTTGCTAAGGAGATGCCGTGATGTAAGACATCAGTACTCATGTGATTGGTACCACTCACGCCCCACTCTTGACCTTGACCAGTCGACTGTTTTCGTTGTTGTTTTAGCGTTGCGGGGCACTATAGTGCCTTGAGAAGAACCGCACCATCAACCACTTTCAAAAGAATTTGAAATAATAAAAATAGGTAAGCTAGATATATGGGGAAGTGGTGTCTGTGACGCATACAAGGATAGTCTTGTGAAGCTCTTCATTCTATTGCTTGTAATTTGATATCACCCTGAGCAGGTACCATTTATGTGTACACGCTGCTGTTGTCATCACATGCAAGTAGTCACTCTAACTAACGCCTGTTGTGTGTTTGTGACTAACTTTTTGTAGCTCACATTTCGAAGCAACTGATCCAACCAGCCCAGGTTTGGAATTTAGGCCTCTGATCCAACATGACTAGCTAGCTAGGTACGTAGCTACATCTTCGGTCATTTGTAACACATTTGACTACAATGCTGCCCCAGGGTCTGACCCAGTACCTGGCTGTACATCAACTAAAAGTTGCATTACACAATGCGGTGGGTTTTTTTTATACTGCATGAGGTGTTTACACAGTGTATCATGAGGTGTTACCTCTTCAAACTGAGAGTAGGTCTTAAAAGACCGAGCGTTATTTCTTTCTTTATGTCACTAGACAGTCATTCAACACCAATCCATTAACCCTTTACCTGCGGGTGATGTCTAAAGTGGTCCTAAAATTACTGCTCCTTAACCGCCAATGACAACTTTAGATGTCATGGCGGCGACCACACTATGCCTACATTTCAAGTTTCATTTGCTGAAAGTAAACCAAGTGAAATGTGTCGTTCAGAGTAACCAACCCCAGTGGCAGGGCTTTCTGTTAACAAGCACAGACAGACCACTTGACCAGTGTTTGGCGCACAATTGTCAACTAAACCGAGCACAAAGTTACGCGCTTACTTTCTAGGTGAAATAGGAAACCTAAGTTTGCGCGCAGAGTCCTGAGAAGGTATGAGAGGAACTACAAATGTTCTTGGTATGACAGTGCTGAACAGAGCCTCTGTTGCTACCGCTGTTTAATCCAGCAAAGGTGTGACAAGGTGTTTCTCTATTCTGACCGATCAAAGATCCATCGCAGCAACAAATGGGCAAAATGTAGTCTATACCATCCTGAATGGCGGTGTTCATGAGTTAACTTGGTGTCTTGGCCGTTCGACCGTATGAAATGGTCAAACAGAACCCTTCTAGGATCTCCCGGAAGAACGGACCCGCCGGCCATTGCGAGCGATGACGTCCTATTTCGCAACCGATGCATGACGTCATCGTCCACGAGCACTTGGGGAGAGAGCCAAATCATTGATTGGGGATTACAAAGCACAGCAAGGGGAAAAGGGTTAAACCCTAGTCACATGGTTCCAGGACAAGCACTGTGAAAGTGGGATGACTGGACATGGCAAGGGCGGGTGACATGAGAGATGGTACAATAACATACATTAATACATTAATACATTAACAACAATAACAATACATTAATTAGCAGAATTATGGAATAGCGATGTACAGGATACCGGCATAATCCATAGTAAAGATTTACAGTGGGTTAAAGGATAGGGCGGGATGAGTTCCATACATTGTCTAGTCTAGCATTGAAGATGATGTGTGAGCTTGCAATGGTTGTTGCTGATGTCTGATCAAGAAGGCGAGTGACAGTCGACTTTGGCACGCCAGGGAGAAGCTGCTGTAGGGATGCTCTGGTAGGGGGGAGCCAGTGCCCTAGGGCCCCGATCTCAATGGTGATGAGACTGGCTGAATAGCCACGGGAGTCGAGGTCACTGAGGGCTAGTTGGTAGTTGGTCTTGGTTTCCTTGCGATGCTTGGCATTGGCGAGGCATTCAGGTGAATTGTATGGGATGGTGAGTTCGACAAGGGTGATTTCTCGGTTGGTAATGACCACGATGTCTGGGCGAGCAGTAGTGACAAGGATTTCATTTGGTATGGTAGAGGGGGGGTTCTCCTCTGCTCTGAGGCCAGGGAGGTCAGCCAGCACTCGAGCTTCTGGCAGTCCTGACTTGATGCCATCCACAAGGGCCCTTAGGGCACTGTCGTGTCTCCAGGTGTATCTACCCTGTTGCAAGGCTGTTGGGCAGGCTGACAGGATGTGTTGCACGGTGGGATGGTGGTGGTTGCAGAGGGGGCACCTGGGATCTACCCTCATCCTCCATCTCTTGAGGTTGAGTGGGGTTGGGAGGGTGTCTGACCCTGCCCTCACTAGGAAGGAGAGTTGTCCTGCTGGAAGACCTGCCTGGATGCGCCCCCATACTTTGTTCTTGGCTTCTAGCTCTGTGATGGCAAGGAATTTACGCTGTACAGTGAGTTGATTCAGCTTGTTATTCCAAGTCTCCACTCTGTGCTCTCTGTATACCTTCCTGCACTGGTTGGTCATCTGTCTCTTACCAGCTGAGGACACAGAGTTCCTGGCTTTCTGTAGGAGCAAGACAGCAGTGCTGGAGATACCCTGGCTCCTAAGGTAGGAGTCATCAGAGAGCAGTGCCTCTAACTCAGTGATCATGGGGTCTTGGGAGACTGAGATGGCTGATAGAAAGGTGAGCTTGGCCTTGGTGTGGAGTTCAGAGATAGCTGGTATGTCGATGACATCGGGGTGGTGGATGATGGCTGTTGTAGCGCCTCTTGTGAGGCCCAGCCATTTCTTAATCTTTCTCACTGCATTTGCTTGCATCTTCTTGAGGGTGGATGTGGGTATGGTGTCGACGGCCAGGTGGTAGTGAAAACAGGAAACCATAAATCTCCTGTAGATCCACAGCTTGAACTCCCCTCGAATGGGTGATTGGTCGAGGTTGTTCAGCTGTCTGCTGAATTCTGAGGAGAGGCGCTTTCCTGCCTCTTGCGCTGTAGAGAGGGGTGTGTGGCACAGAGTTTGGCCCAGAAATCTGGTTGGCCCAGAGGCAATGTTTCTGGTCTTCCCGTCTCCCAAGTAGAAGGTGGTCCTTTTGTCCACTTGTCTGCCATCATATACAAAGGATACACATTTGGGTGGTTTCAGGGTTAGCGCCAGGTCGGTGCAGAAGTGGGCTAAGGCATGGAGTGCTCGTTGGTGGTCCTCAGTGGACGATGAAATGACCGTTGAGTCATCGGCAAACCCTTTCACCTTGTGGGGTGCGGACAGCTGATTGGGCACCCCTTTCTCTGGGTGAAGGAACCATTTGCCGTTTCCACGAGATGAGAACCACTGGATGTCATTCAGGTTTATGGTTTCACTGGCTCTGGTCTTACGATAGTAGAGGGAGGCGGAACCGTCAGGGAGGATGGAGGTGACCTTGGCTAGGTACCATCCACTTGCTTCAGCCGAGTCCTCTTCGTCCCAGAGTGCATATATGTAGGAGTTCTCTGGTGGAAGTTCTGAGGGGCGCATCGCGGGAACTGTTACGCGGAACCCTAGGGTGGATAGCGAGTGTGCTGCTGCTAGGACAGGGTTGAAGGCAATGAGGAAGATGAGGGGTGAGAGGGTATCCCCTTGGAAAACTCCTTTGGAGATCGGAAAGCATGGGGTTGACCAGTCTTTGGTCTCCACATATGCTGTGAGTTGAGAATATGTGCTATTGATGTAAGAGCATATCTCTGGCGGGAGTCTGATGTGGGCTAGCATATCTCTGATTAGGGAATGGGAAACGGATCCGAAGGCGTTCTTCAGGTCAAGGAACGTCACTGCCAGTGGTGAGTTGTGTGCGCGGGCGTTCTGGATGATGGCTGACATGGCAAAGATGTGTTCCATGGTGCCATTGGTATCCGTCACAAAGCCTTTCTGGAGACTTGTGTCAAGAAGGCTGTTCCTCCGTAGGTAATGCTCTAGGCGTGTAGCTATAAGCTTGTTGAATAGTTTTCCGATAGCTGAAGTGAGGGCAATGGGTCTGAAGTTCTCGGGTGTTGACTTATCTCCTCCTTTGTGGATAAGGGTGATCTTGGCGGAACACCATTCCTTGGGTGCTTTGGGATTCTTTAAGAGAATTTTGGAGAAGAGGGTGGCCAGGAAATGATGCGTTGATGGCATCTTCTTCAAGTGATGGTAGGATATGCGATCTTCGCCAGGGGAAGAGTTCGAAGGCCTTTTCTTCAACAGTCTTTTGATGCACCCAGGGGTTATCGCGGACATGTCAAAGGGGGTCACTTCTTCCACTAGCGGAGCCGGCATCACCTCCTCTACCCAATGTGGGAGGTGGGTGTAGTGGCAGTCTCCGGCGAAGGCAGTTTGGAAGTGAGCCAGGGCCTGGCTGGCGTCAAATTCGGGCTGTTCTTGGTTTGTCTTCCCGTTGCAGACTTTCTTGGAGAAGTGCCATGGGTTGGTTCTGAAGGCTTTCTCCTGTCTACGCACATCATGGTCATGATCAAGCATTTTCTTACCGTTAAGGCATTTGTTGTAGATTCTACAAGCATCAAAGAAGGCCTTAGGGTTCTTTTTGCGGTGTTTTCTAAGGTTATTCTTCGTATCCTTTAGGTGCTCTACGATTCTCTCGATTTTTCTGGTTCTGTGGACCATACTCACCCGTTTCTCTTGTCCTGTGTCGAGTCTCATTCTTGGTAGTTGATCATGGCTTTCTAGGTGGTCTCTTAGTAGGGACGTGAAGACTGTGGCTGCTTCAGAAGGTTGTAGATCGTCCGTGGCTAGTCTGAGGTGGATAGGTGCTGAGTCAAACACAACGTTGTGTTTCAATGTAATCACTCCCTGGAACAGTTAGTAGTTACGTTTATACCGGGTACTGCCTGGCAATGTCGCGGATTATGTTGTTAAATGCATCTGGCCTTGTTTGGCCAAAGCGCTCCCTCCACATGAATTCATCTAGGTGAGAAGGCAGCTGCTGTTCTGAGACGCCTTTCATCTTTTTCAATCTTAGTTTAGCCCGGTTCCAGTAGGATTCAATTGTCTGGGTGTGCACCCCTGTCACTGGATCTACGAAGTGCAGGCGTGGTTCACAGTAGCATGAGATCCAACATTAGGTAAACTAGCGACAGTGCTGTAGGCACTCCATTGGTCACTGTGAACCACCGTTCCAGGTCGCACATGTTGTTGGATAAGTAGCAGAAGGGTTTGGGCCGTTCTGTCAGGCACTATCTGCATATAACCCAATGCTGGCTGTGTTGATGGGTCACACAGGCCAAACACCCACACCTCATTTCTCGTGGCCCGTCCTCTGTGATTCTGGAGTAATGATGAAATAAAGATTATCTTTACCCTGCCCAATTAATTGTATGCATGGCTATTAAATTGGCAGTTTTGGGGAGTGCATACCTTTGGCTTGTGCCGGAACAAGCTCTCGTCAATTTGTACAATTTGTCCTTGTCCTCCCATTTCAATTTGCATCCCTAACAGCTGTGTACTGCAGACTTCTCTCAGCCACTGATAAACTGCACAGGATGTGTTTTCATCGACCTCCAGTGCCTTTGCACAGTCAATGACGGGAAATTCCCACGCCCACCAGTGGATGAGCAGAAGCCATTTCTGCAAGCTCAGCCTTGACTTAGAGAAGAAGCTTCCATCCCGAATGGAAATGCACTTCTTACATTGAGGACACCTCCATCTATTTTTGTAGATAGAATGTAACTTATTTCAGTTTATGCATGTTTCATTTTGCGCATAATCCTGCATTCATGAAGTAATAATATTATAATGTTTTCATAAATTAAGCCTACCTGTGACCGTCACTTATGTCGCTTCGCTCCTGCCAGAGCATAGGAACATTGCAAGCAGTGCAAGTCTTCCTGCTGGATATTAGTTGTCTGGATTTGAACCAGTCAAGTAGTTGATCCTTTGTTCCAAAGACAATTCTTCCTATTTCAAAAAACGACATTATCCGAAAACCGCCAAACAGCTGAAATTTCCCGCCTTTGATTCCCGCCTAGTCTAGTATGTGCGTATATTATTTATAGCACAACCATGAAAAGTTAATTGGTGCAGTTCGCATTTATTTACAAGTACAACCGAAAATGCCCGTGGTCGTCGATAACCTAAAGTGTTCGATGACGTTTGCGTCGGTTGCGAAATAGGAGGTCATCGCTCGCAAATGGCCGGCGGGTCCGTTCTTTCCGGCTATATCACACAATCTCCTTCATACATGAAAATAACGTAAAGTGCATCATGCATGCAATGTATATGTGTTCGAACAGTGTCACACTCTACAGTGCCAGGCGTTGACCCAACCCCGCCCCACGATCACGGTACACCTATATACGCCCAAACGAGCATTTGGTCCATTTTGGGTGGAAAGATTCAGCTACCGTTACGTTAATTATCCGTATACATAGGTGTGAACGGCGGAGAGAGAAGATGACAGGCGACAAACACGCTCAATCAGGTCATCCACGCGTGATCGTTCCGAGTCAGTCGCTCACGTGATAGCCCCACCCTCGCCCCACCCATGACCTGGACCGGTCGACTTGTGTGTCTTCCTCTATTGTTCTAGCGTTGTGCGGCACTATAGTGCCTTGAGAAGAACCGCACCATCAACCACTTGTTTAGTCTCAAAAAGGAATTTGTAATAATAAAAATAGGTGAGTTAGATATATGGGAAAGTGGCGTCTGTGACGCACGCAAGAATAGTAGTCTTGTGAAGCTGTTCATTTATGTCGCTTGTAATTTGTTATCGCCTGGAGCAGTTAGCTTCTTTGTGTACGCCCTGCTGTTGCCATCGCATGCAAGTAGTCACCCTAACGCCCGTTGTGTGTTTGTGGCTAACGTTTTGTAGCTCACGTTTCGGAGCACCAGATCCTTTCGGAATTTAAGCCTCTGATCCAGCATGACTAGCTAGCTAGGTGCGTAGCTACATCTCCGATCATTTGTAACGAATTTGACTGCAATGCCGCCCCAGTACCTGGCTGTACATCAACTTAAAGTTGCATTATACAATGCTGTGGTTTGACTACATACCACTGATGAATATAGCTATATACGTATGTAGTAAATTGTTTGCTGCATACCCAACTACAGTGTTGACACAGAATGCAACCACTAACTGAAGAAAATGGTGGGATGATGTTGAGGATATCATCAACAGAGACAAATGGTGACACAGCTCATATGTTGTCACCGCAAGAGAGTACTTCTTCCTTCATCCTACCCGTGGTACGTGGTTTAGCCATGCATGTCTATCTTGCCTATGTATTAGTCCCTTACACAATTGTTAGCTAATGGTAATGCTAATGGTGTGCAAAGTTGTGCTAATGTACATGTGTAGCTACGTCACACAGTATTGTGATACATACAATGTTGAAGGTGATTCACTCTTGATCCTACACACATACCTACGTTTTAACTAATATTTTCATAGTGTTGGTGCAGTTCCGTATTCATTTGGAGCTGCAAGTAAATATAATACATTTTGGTTGCAATTATTGCATAATCATCATCCATCTTATTTTGGGTGCTGAGGCATTGTGTACAGCAAGTAGGCCTTTCGTTAAATCTGCAAACAAACTGCCCCCACCAATCTCCACTTTCTTCCTCAGGATGAACTTAAGCTGCCTAAGCAGACTTGCCCACAGGTGAAAGTGCCTTTGGGCCTCCTTGAAATGGAAGCCATGGGTCTCTGTCAATGTGGGGGGAGGAGGAAAGTCAGGAGGAGAGTGTACGTTAGATCTCTTTGTGGTCCTATAAAGTGCCATTGTGCATGGC
Source organism: Aplysina aerophoba (assembly GCA_949841015.1). Lineage (NCBI taxonomy): Eukaryota > Metazoa > Porifera > Demospongiae > Verongiida > Aplysinidae > Aplysina > Aplysina aerophoba. The sequence goes on along the minus strand of OX465034.1, from coordinate 3,968,147 downwards.
TATATGTGAATCTAGCTCCCGTGCATGTGTAGACAGTCTGTAAACCTGTTGAAGGTTGTTGTCTGGCATTTCTGCTCATACTATATATGTCATGTGACGTTGCTCAAGAACTATCTCCAAAATCAATCCGTAACTGTGAATGTCTTTATACTTACATATAATTGCTGCCTCTGCTGCTATACATATTCCTGTCAGAATGGCAATTATACAATATGAACCTGAGCTGTCCTTTATGTTCACAGGTATCAGATGTTGGTGTTAGTACTAACCTATCTTATCTACATGGGTTACCATCAAGAGAGAAGGTCGCTTAGTGCAGTGAAGGTGTGCGATTGTGTCTCTCTCTCTCTCTCTTTTTTTTTTTCACATGTCACCATTATTATTGCAAAATAGGTACAGGTACATGTAATTGCATGCACTAATGGGACAGGTGGGTGGAGGGGATCCCAACACTGTCAAAATGTTCAGAAGAAGAACATGCACAGTTACAGCTGGGGCCTCCAAAATAAAAGGGAAAAAACATGCTAGAGTCTGAGTGAGTGAGACTTAGTCATGACATGCAGTACCAGCAGTTATATAGTTAGGTAGTACTAAAGCTTGGGTCTTTACTTTCCCTCCAATTTCGCTTACACCAAATGTGGTATGATCCGATTACTGCACGCTTGATGACTTCGATCTCCAGGGCATTTCTTTCTGTTGAACTGGCTTTCACCATGTTGTACAGTTGTTGGAATCCAGTTCTGTGCAGGAAGCCCCTGGAGCCGATTTCAATGGTGACAATCGTGGCAGTGTACCCATTGGCTGTGCATGCCTCCTTAAGGCTGGCATAGCGGGTTTGCTTTCTTGCCACGGCTTCGTCAATGGCAGTCTCGAAGGGGATGGTGAGTTCCACCAGATGTATTGCGTTGGTGGTCCAGAGAACGATGTCTGGCAGCTCGTTTGTGGGGGCGATGTTCTGGGGAAATGCATAGCTGTGTCCCGGGAGATCTGCTGTGATGTTCCAGCAGGGAGGCAGGTGGTCTCGAAGGAAGGAGTAGATGGCTTGGAGAACATTGTCGTGTCTTTCATTGTACCGCCTGGCCTCTAGGGCTGTTGTGCAGTTGTTGAGCACATGAGCCAGCGTTTGATCCTTGCTGCAGAGCGGACAGTGAGGTGATGGCAGTCTCTTCCACAGGCACAGGTTCTTGTTGTGCGGGAGGGTGTCAGTTACTGCATTCAAGGCAAATTTGAAAAGGGCTTCTGGCAGGGTCTGGATGGCATTGGACCAGATTTCGGCGCCTTTACCCTGAAAGCTTCTGGCAGTCTGGCCTTGTCTGGTGAGGCTGGTGCAGTGTGAGAGGCGCGCCTCATTATCAGCTGCCTGCACCTTTGCCTTGACACTGGTGGTGACTTGCTTCTTGGTGGCACCTGGGTCTTCTACCATAACACTCACAACCTCTCGGAAGGGGTGGAAGGAAAGCCTCTGCAAAGTAGACTCCCTGGTGGTCTCACGAGTTGCAATTTCCCTGATGGCTGGGTCCCTTGAGCACATGTAGGAGGCAGCCTTGGCTGCATGGAGCTTCTTGTATACCGTTGTCAGGGCTGGAAGCTCTAGCCCACCGTTGGCTTTTGGAAGGTACAGCCGACTGGTGTCTGCTGACTTAGCCAGGCCACTCCACTTCTTGAGATAGCGGGTGGCGAGGGGCTGTAGTTTGGTCTCCAGCCATGTGACAGAGAAGTCTGCGACGGAGAGATCCCATGTGAGCCGTGGGCAGATGCAGGCCTTGAACAATTTCAGCTTTTGCTGTCTTGTGATGAGGCAAACATCCACCTTCTGCAAGAGCGAATCCAGCTTCTTGAGCAGGGCATCTTTAGCCTGCGCCCTGGTGTTGTGAATGGAGATGGGTGCTCCGAGGAAAAGGAAAGTTGAATCTCCAATGTCTCTCTCTCTCTCTCTCTCTCTCTCTCTCTCTCTCTCTCTCTCTCTCTCTCTCTCTCTCTCTCTCTCTCTCTCTCTCTCTCTCTCTCTCTCTCTCTCTCTCTCTCTCTCTCTCTCTCTCTCTCTCTCTCTCTCTCTCTCTCTCTCTCTCTCTCTCTGTGTGTGGGTGGGGTGTGTGTGGGTGGGTGCATGTGGGTGCCATAATAATCAAGCCCATTTCCTACGTACATGCATTGTACATATGTACGTATGTATACAGACGTATCTGGACCCCAGTAGCTGCCAGTCAGCCATCAACTCCTCCTCCTCTGCACTTCCCAATGGATCCCATCTGTCAACTTCCCTTCACTCCAACTCAACAAATACCTGTCCTCCGGGTTGGGCACCTTTCAGTGAGTACATTGAGAATAGTACATACATACATAAAGAGTGTATACATACATACATATATACATTGCTGCATGAGAGATATCCCTTACTGTATAGTTAATGAGACAGTGATGTGAATGTGAGTCCAAGTGCTACGCTAGAGGTCTCCTTTAGTCTGATAAAGGTTTAGGCGTTGAACCAAACGGGGGTGTTGTTGAGCTGCAATTTACCCCCTTGCTACGCATGTGATTGCTCAACAACGTCCCATTTCGGTCTTCTATGGTCTGCTTTCACAGATGGTCCTGATGGAAATACTTTTTTGAGTGTCCTGGACTCCTCCTGGTTGGTCTCCTATGCCATTTCCACCTACATTAGGTAATGAAGAAGTTTGTTGCCACCTGCACACAGTTTAGAGCAAGTATATATATATAATTATGTATTGCATATTGTATTTAGTGTGGCTGCGTTTGGTTGACTCTTGCCTGTTGTCTCTTGTTCACCTGCAGCGGTTTCATTGCAGAGCGGACTCCGCTGAGGTACTTCCTTGTTCTGGGAATGCTGGGTGAGTTATGTACAGTTGGTAGATGTGTACACCTGACAAAGCCCATGATGGGTGAATTAAATTAATGTTTCAGCGAAGTAACACTTTGAAGTGACAAGTCATTTGTTGGCGTCCAAAAGAGTCATCTTGGTATCAACTACAGGATCGATGCCTAATAACTTTCATGACATATGCATGCATGCATGCATACATGCATACGTATGTACATTGCATGGCGGGAGTGCTGGGTGAGTTATCACAGGAGTGAGGAGAAAGTACGTCAAGAACTGCATATTGTGTAAAGGCGTGTGATGTAGTTCTTTTGTGCATTCACATACGTACATGCATACATACAGTGTACGTATTACGTAACAATCATGGTTAGGTAGCTGTGTCAATCTGTCAGTGTGGCTTAGGATTAATGTATGTGCATGTATATGTATCTCTTTCTTATGTTTTAGGGAGCGCGTTGATGAATACACTTTTTGGGGCTGCCTTTTGGCTGAACGTGCACAGCATTTGGTTCTTCATTGTTGTGCAGGTTGGGAGAGCCAATTGTATAGGCAGCGTCATGATGCTGTGCTCTAACTGTGAATTTCTGCAGGTGTTTCCGAAGCAGCTTTCTTTGTTTATACCCTCCCCTCCCCCTCATTGTTCCTCCCTGCATGCACCTTTGCCACAGCTTGTTGGAGGAGTATTCCACTCCACCGGTTGGCCAGGAGTGATTGCTGTTATGAGCAACTGGTTTGGGAAGGGAAAGTGAGTGGGAATGACTAATCTACAGCTTAGCAATTAATTCACTAATCATAACAAATGCCTGCATGCATTACCAGGTCTTTTTGACCTCAAGTAGCATCTGCGGCTATGCCTATGTTGTGGTCATCTTTGCAGGTATTTTTGGCTAAAAAAAACATTCTTTCGTGTTGCAACTTGGTAGCCCATCTCTAACAGTGTGATGTCCCTGTGTTTTGATTACGTACTGTGCTAGGCCCTGTACACGGCATCACCTTTACATACTACTACATGGGAGACACTTATTTACGTATGTATGGTGTCTCGGTCTTTGTGACTTTTGCTTCAGCCGAGGATTTGTAATGGGTCTCTGGAGCAGCAATATTTCTGCGGGCAACATTGTGGGATTGTTGATTTCAGCTTACTTCGCTAAATTTGGATGGTAAGGGTGATGTGTGTGAATGTCGCTGTCTGGGTGTACTAATGGTATGAATGTGTGTGTGTGTGTGTGTGTGTGTGTGTGTGTGTGCGTGTGTGCGTGTGTGTGTGTGTGTGTGTGTGTGTGTGTGTGTGTGTGTGTGTGTGTGTGTGTGTGTGTGTGTGTGTACATGTGTGTGTGTGTTTGTACATGTCCAGGCATATTTTACCACAATTTGCATATTTTAATTTGTATTTTACTGTTTTGAAATTTGTATGTGCGTGAGTACATAAATGTTCTACTGTGCCTACCATATACTATGCTGCAGGGGCTGGGGATTCATATCCACTGCTGTCCTCATGGCGTTCATTGCACTGCTGGTCTTTCTTCTGCTTCCCCCCGGTACGTACGTACGTACATACTCTGTTCTTAAAGTGGTACGTGTGGTGTCCTATTCTTGCAGTAAAGGCTAATCTCGCATGCCAGACATTCCAGGTTTGGGTGTGGGTGGAAGAGGGCAATGATTGCACAATAACATTCTCACAGATACTGTAAATAGGCAGTTATTTCTTGCTTGCGTTCTTGTAGCTAATGTACTTATGTAAGAGGTGAATTATACTATAGTATATGTATTATATATAATTATTTATAGGTTATGTATACGCATGTATATTGTGCATCTATTTTGAAGTGTCGACATATATACATATCATGACATACTTCTTTTGTTCTTGGAATTCAAATAGCGCCGTCATTGGTTGGCTTGGCTCCAGCAAGAACAGAGCAAAACAATAAGGATGCTCGGAAAATTAAAATAAGAGAGGTCAGAATGGTTTTCAGAGGGTACAGTACTGAAGGGTAGTCTTGCACGCATCTCTCTCCTACGTTTACACACTGTTATTGCACAATCACAATAGTAAATGAGGAAGGTATAATTACAGGAGCTGGCATACAGGGCTGACTGAAGTGACTCATCTGTCAGGGATACATGGTGGCTTCGCGTATGTGCCTGTATTGTTTCTCACTTGTACTTACTTATGTATATGACAGGGTTGTGGTGAGTCTGGGGATGAACAGAAACAGAGACGAAAATCGAGTGGATCCTGTAGATCTCTGCATATACCTGTGAGTCCATGGAACACACATTAATGTTCCTTCATACTGTATTTAATTTAGGCGTAGATTTTTCTCAGGGTAGGATGGGGGTGAGGGGGTGTTAGGGTGAGGTGGAAGGTCCTTCTGATGGAGGGCAGTCAGTCTTGTTACTTTTGACAGCATCAGCGTTTAACGGGGAAAATTTGTGATTTCTTTCAAAATTCATGATTTTGTGATTTTGTTCAAAATGAGCCTTAGCAATGTTCAATTGCAAAGTGTAAGTTTCATGAATTTGGCCAAATGGTGAAAATCGCAAACTTTAAACCTCACGAAACTTTCCCGATATATGGTAGTCTCTTGCAAGCATGCCAAACAGACTGCTCCCTTGAGGTTTGCCTCGATCCTCGGGTCCATTTGCTTTATTTGTGTTCTTGTACTAAGCAGGGCCGTTCCAGAGCTGAGGACGAACAGAAACAGCGACGAAGTGCTATTGGATTCTGTAGAGCTCTATGTATACCTGTGAGTCCTGTGTGCACATTAATCTTTAATCATATCTTTCCAAGCTAGATGCCTTCAATTACTAATTGTAGCATTAGGTCTGTACAATCTTGTTGAAACAATCTGCAGTATATGCGCAGGTGTAGACATATATAGTCACAGGTCAAACAGAATTGTGATTTTGTTTGACGTTGAGTATAGTAACTGCTGAATAAGCAGTGTCTCCAGCATAATACTAGCCTATTGCTCTGTGTATGCATAATTGCACCATAGAAAATTCATAAATTGGCAATTTCACGAAAGTACACGCACACCATGTGCCTCTTCATTCTGTAGGGGGTGATTGAGTATTCACTCACACTCTTTTTCACGAAACTTGTGGCCTATACCTTCCTGTTCTGGCTTCCATTTTACATCAATAACAGTTCTCGTGAGATTCAGACTTTTCCCTGTGACTGAGAGCATGATATGTAGTTGAGTAATAGATGTTTCATCCACTTCTCCATGATTTCAGAATTCCCAATCACTGAACTCGAGTCAGCCTGGATAGCTGTGTTCTACGACATAGGAGGAGTGTTTGGTGAGTGATCATTACCTCTTGTGCTTTGCATGGAGCACAGAAGGAAATGATATGTGCCCACTGACACACACTAAGCACAAATTTTACACCTGTAGCTGCATGCTATGTACATAGAGATATACCATGACAAAGTGGACATGTCCCAAATCCGACTGACTGTATGTATTGAAGTGCATCTATGAATAGCAAGATGGGTTACGCCGGCAACTAACCTTGATCAACAGGAGCCGTCACTGTCATATATACGTACATTGCATACGTGCATACATATGTACGCTATGATATTGTTGTATGTTGTATGATATAGTTGCTAGTGTACATGTTATAATGTTGGTATGTGGGATGTGTAAAGATTAGCCTACTGAAATTTAATTATTGCTATGTACAGTAGGTACACAACGTATAACTAGTACTTTTTGGTCACTGGTGGGAGCAGCATGCGTATTACTGTTGGACATGCTAAACGATCAACAACGTTGTGACTCTCGAATGCCTCTGTCTGTTTATGAATGCAGGCAGTGTTGTGATTGGTCTACTCTCAGACTTCTTTCTAACCAGAGCTCTCGTGACCTGCTCATCCCTGGTACTCTCTGTTCCAACAGTAAGTACTTATTGTATATGGTGTATGGCAGCTAGTTTCCCATTGGCTGGTGCTGGGAGATGTTGTTACTTTATATAATTATGTGTCATTTTCTTTTAGTTGTATATGTACAAAACATTTGGAGGATTGTCCCAAGGCACAGCTATTGGTGAGTTTTGGATGCCCATACATGTGTGTGTGTGTGTGTGTGTGTGTGTGTGTGTGTGTGTGTGTGTGTGTGTGTGTGTGTGTGTGTGTGTGTGTGTGTGTGTGAGTGTGTGTGAATGTGTGTGAATGTGTGTTTGTGTGTGTGTGTGTGTGTGTGTGTGTGTGTGTGTGTTTGGGTGTGTGTGGATGTGTGTGTGTGTGTGTGTGTGTTTGGGTGTGTGTGGATGTGTGTGTGTGTGTGTTTGGGTGTGTGTGGATGTGAGTGAGTGTATGTGCACGCGTGTGCCTTTGTTGTGTGTGTGATTGTGTATGCGCGTGATTGCCTTAGTTCATTGGTGTGGGGGCGATGTGAGGAACATAACATAACATTCAGACTACTTTGGTGCAGTTATGTACTGTGATATTTACTGTATAGTAATATTATTGTATCTGTTCATCGCATACTGTATGCTGTGGCTTTGCAAGTCGAGATTTTCCTCAAACACCCTTCTGCCGTCTGTCCAGGTCTGGTAATGCTCACAGGCGTGTTCACCACAGCTCCACTGGCCATCATCACGTCTGCCATCTCAGCGGATCTGGTGAGAGCTGCATTATGTTTTAAACCAACTGTATGGCTGGGTGCAAATCTTGCCCAATGTAATGTACATAGGGACATATGCACTGTATGCATACATACAGTGCATACATACATACACATATGTAAGATAAAGATATGATAAAATACCTCACTAAGACCTCAAGATAAGTCATGCACACAATGTCCACGTTATGCACACATTAATTAACAGGAAGACATTCCCAAACATGTACCTATGCATGTATAATACTTGTATAATATAATATATATGTATTGTATAATAATATATAATATGTGTGAACACTGCTACCCTCTTTATCTACACCTCGACAGGGTACTCACAAGTCATTAAAGGAGAACACTAAAGCAACGGCAACTGTTTCTGGTATCATTAATGGCACAGGGTCCCTGGGTAAGTGGGGCGGGGGAAGGGGGGTCTTCGGTCAGATCTATGTAGCTTGTTAGAGTGCAAATGTCTTCCACTGATATTCAGCACGGCACTGTATAAGTTGTTTGGTGAAATGACCTGTTAGGAGTGAACTGTGTAGAGTCGGGCTGCCAATTTAGATACTAGTATCGTTGGACTAACCCAGCCTGTTTCCAAACATTGGGGTCGTGACTCCTGTGTTATAAGTTGCTGTGTAAGTTGCTCGCTTCCTTCCCTTTCACTCTGTCTCCCTGCCTCTTCTCCTCTCCCATGCACTCTCTGCCCACGCAACCATTAGGTGCTGCTGTTGGTCCTTTGCTTACTGGCATAATCTCGTCATACACTGGTGGAGGAGAGGTGAGAACCATGTGCCATGTGCTGTTGTATGCATGCTAGGTACCATACATGCCTTCTTGTGAAGGCTACTCTTTTCAGGCACCTAGTGAACATATGCACACACACACGCACACACACACACACACACAAGCACAGACACACACGCACACGCACACACACACGCACACACATACACACAAACACAAGCACACACACACACGCACATAGACTGACACACACACACAAACACACACATGCACGCATAGAATGTCGCACACATACACACGCACACACACATGCATGCATGCGCAGACACATTCACACAGCCATCCATCTGCACGTTAGTCTGTCACATACACATCAGTTCATGATCAGTGCTGCTATATAACGGGGGCTGCCCGGGGCAGGGATGTATGTAATTGTAGATTAACTGCACTTTCTCACAACCTGTGTGTATCAAGGGCTGGCAGAACGTCTTTTATCTGCTAATGGGCTCCTGCTCTCTGGCTGCTCTGGTGAGTTTGGCCATGGTTAAAAGAGTGTAGCCCTAATCTGGTGTGCTATTCACTACTTCCTGCTCACCACGATAACTGCACAATTATTGTGATGGTCAGGAAGCAGGGACAGTACACCAGACTAGTGTAGCCCTAGCTAAGCCGCTGTGTTGAAAGTGTCGTGAATGGCATTCTCTTTTAGAAAGTTATGTAGACCTGTGTTTATGCATGCAATTGTTTACAATCATTTTGTGTAGAAGTGCATTGAATGAAAAATAGGAACCTTTTCTAAATGAGCCGAAATATGTACTTGAGTATAGAGTGTACTTGAATTGCTGCTTCTGATTGGTACAAAATGTATGCATGTATGCATGTATGCATGTGTGTATGTAATAAAGGAAAGAATATATACGACGTACGTCATGCTATGTTTTAGAGCACTCATGTATGGCTTCAATAAATTATTGAATTGTAGTTGTCTTATAATAGGTAACGTTCTGTATTTACAATGCCATAATTCTATTATCATTAGGGTAAAAAATAATGTTTCTGTTTGAAGGATTGAGAATTTATATTTTAATGTATCCTAAATAATTATACTTTTACACAATGTTTCATCCTTGGTGCACATAGTTCACCGTTCGTCTGGTCCTCTTGGAAGTGATCCACCTTCCGAAGCATGTCCATAAGAAGCTGTGCACTTTCGGCATCTATAATGTAACACAAGATGACCAAAATGAACAAGAAGAACAAGAAGAACAGGACGATTGTTAATGAGCCTCTACAATGATCCCCTAATTATTACCCAGTACATGTGTACTGCACTATATAGTATTGACTAATGCACACATTCATTATTCACAGTCAACTTAGACTAAAGCACAATCCACATTCATGCACATTCATGCACATTCATGCACATACAGATTATGGGATTTTGTATGCTAACATGCACAGGGTATTATGTTATATTTCTAATACTAATATCTTTCTTACTGTGTTGTAGTTGCTCCAACTGTACATGTAATAATATTTTATAAGAACCGCATGCTACATGTAAGTGCCTGTGTTCATGATTAGATGCTTGGACGCATCAGAGAAAATTGCTTATCTGCTGAATCAGCTTGCGCTGTAGTGTACATCAGCCATACCGAATAGTGTATGGTATATATAACTGCAGCGACAACAGCGAGCTCTCCACCGCTATATATGTAAAGTATATAAATTAAATTACATTATTATATTTGTGAACTCACTGCGCGGACTCTGACATGTATAAAAGACTGGGACGGTAATGAATTAGCGTCCATTACACACACTATATAGACCCTTAATAAGGGTTAACCTTAAGCTTTGCTCGTAAAACTGTTGTCTTGCCTTAACCCTACCCCTAAAACGTAGCCAGCATGAACCTTAGGAATGGCTCACCAGAAGATCGGCGTTCAGCGGGGCGTCCAGCGGAGATCTCGGTCGTCCGTTTTCTTCCGTCCGCACCACGCGCGGACGGTTCACTAAAATAGGAAGCCCGACTTCCTGCCGCCAGTACTGGCAGCTCCATATCGGTGCACTTTCAGCGGTAGTCCTTCACCAGCGGTCATGCTTCGCAAGACTCTATAGTTCAGCGGTGCGTAGGGTGCTTGTAGGTATAGTTGGAAGAGCAAGAAGCTAAGTTTGCATTGGTGATGTCGGGAAATGACAGCGTCGCTCCTGATGAACTGACAACAGGAGGTTTGATCATGACATGATGACAACAATTGAGACAAGGTGGCCATGGAGCAAAGAATGAGGATGAAAATTGATCCTAACGTACGTATATCTTGACAGCCATTTTTTGCTCCGGATCCAATAGTGTGGTACACACCATATTTGTGGAGAAAGACGAGAAAATTTAGCAATATCGTTCAAAGATTTTGCAGTTAATATAAATTTAGCGATTTCACTCAAAAGCAGCCTTGTCCCATTTAGGGGAGAACAGTTTGTAAAGTGAGAATTTCATATTTGGGTGAATCAAGATTTTGCTAACTCTGCTTTTGATGATTTTGTCGTCCTCTCAAAATTTTCCCGCTACAGGGTACTTATGTATAACCGGCTTGTACCAGAATGCGGAGGCGTTTCCGTTTCCTATTGGTTCATCCCGAACTGTCCAATGTAATTAATCCGCCAAAATGGCGGTCACGAGAACGCCGCCGTACCGTCTGTAGATTTTAAATGCGCAATGACCACCTACGCTAAATCGAGATCAACAATAGCTGTTATGCTTAACAACAGCTTCATTCCCTTAGCGACGAGGCGGACGGAGAAGACGACAGCAGCGAGTGACTAGGAAACAGCGGCGGCGAACACAGCAGCAGCGACGGCGGGGGACGACAGCGGCAAGCGGCAAGCGAGTAGCAACTACTACAGTTCGCTTCGGGCTAGTGCAGGTGTCTAACTAGTGACCTTATAAGGTCACTAGTTAGACACCTGGATAAAATGGTTTTGCAGCTGCATGAATATTTAATGAAGTGTCTTAGTGATATACACACCTCGCCACATCAAAGGAAACGCCCACGCATTATGGTACAAGTTAGAATTACCTGACGTGGTCAGGCATATTATACAATTGATCAATCCATCGATCGCCACTATAATAATGTAAGTATAGCAAGATGAACAATTATTAAATATACAATTATATAATATAAGCAACACCATCATAACAATAATGAGTGGTAAAACAAACAATAATAATTATAAGTAACTGTCATGTTCATAATTTTGAACTGGTAATAAATAATTATACATGAACAGGTACGCACAATTACTATAATATTATGCATATGTGCATCTGCAGCTATAATTATATGAGTACATAAGAAGTGTGTCATATGTACATACATACATAGTAAGTCCATGCTGCATATAAAATGCATAAGAAAATAAATGACTGTATATATCTGTTACACGCTTACTACATTTCTGGGTTAATTAAGAGGTCTGGTGTTTTACAACTATAATTATATACATGTAACATGACAATATACAAACAAAAACAACTAATATATAATTACTCAAAATAACAAGATACACGACAATGTAACTGTGTGCCTGTGTAATGCACCATGTTGGTATACATGCATGAGGTCCGCCTAGTACTGGTACACTTGAAGTTGACGTTTGACAGATTCCACCAGACGTGTGTATCCAATCTCGCTTAAGACATCAAAAACTGTGTCCCATGTTTTGGGTCCCTTCCCCTCCCCATGGAGCCAGAAATTGAATACCTTCATGCAGCACTCCAAAGAATCACCACTGCAATCTTCATCTGCTTCATCAAGTCGATCGGGGGCAATATCAAGGCTGCTACCAATGTCACGCCACAAATGTGACACACGAGGCACCACGAGATGAGACAACTGATACGAGGAAGGAACTCTGGTTCCCACTGCACCCAATAGATGATGCCTCCTCCTCATTATCACATCTACAGGTTTAGGTTTACTAGCCAATGTCCACTCAATGCTTTCTGCACTTTCTGTGGCATGATGAAGAGTTTGGGACAACACTGCTTTTCGTCGCACTTCATAGCTTGTACGTGCTCCCAACCTTCTGAGTGTAGTTTCCAAGTGACTGCTGTAGTGTTGGCGTTGGTACGGATACCATCCAATGTACAAATCCTCCTCATTGTAACGATAACCCTTACGTGCTAGGTCCAAAGGGCTAAATTGATCAACATCCATGGCATTGATGTCACACCCAAGTTTGACGAGCACTGTAATGGTTTCACAGGCTTCATGATCAGTGTGATTATGCATTGAGTGGGCATAACTCTGAGCAAAGTAGGTGCGATATCGTCTTTGTTGGTGGATGCGGCCATAATAATCATATGGCTCCTGGTTTGCATGCATTGCAGCACTAACCGCAAGATGGATTGCATTGTGCCCATCAGCTGTGGTTGCCTGAACATTGCACCCTGCTTCGGCAAGGGTTCTCACCATTTCAGTCTGATGTTTCATGGCAGCAATCTGCAAAGCTGTCATTGCTTTGGATTTACGTTTGCCAACTGTCAATTTTTCCTTGTCACACCCAGCATTAATGAGCTCAATGGCTGCATTCTTGTGGCCCCACTGTGCAGCAAGATGAAGTGGACTCAGGCCATTGTGAGTCATCAGGTCGGTATTGGAACCAGCACCAATTATTAAATTCACAAGGGATGCCTCTCCTGATCGAACGGCGAGGTGAATAGCCGCACAGCCTGTCTTTGTCGTCTTATTCACATTAGCTCCTTTGGACAGTAGAAATTGTACAAGCTCTACCTTTTGTGCAAGAATAGCAAGGTGAAGTGGAGTGGCCCCACCGCTCTGTACATCATCTTCGTCTGGAAGAAGGCGACCTCTCTGGTCCACCATTTCATATTGGTCTGTCATCTGAATCAAACTGTACGGCACCTCTGCCCTTGCAGTTGGCGAATCAAGCGTCTCCTCAGTAACATCATCAATGGGGCATCCAATATCTGCAACAGTCTGAACAACCTTGAGGTTGTTGCTCTTTATAGCATGATGCAGTGCACTGCGGCCTTTCTGATCACATGCAGCAACATCTGCACCAGCAGCGTGCAGAAGCTGAATAAGCTGCAGACCCTCCGCCTGCCGTGCTGCAGAATGAAGTGGAGTTAGTCCAAACACAGTCGATGCTATATTGGGATTAGCCTTCCTGTCCAGCAACACCTTTGCAGCATCAGCATTTCCGGATTTAACTGCGATATGAAGTGGTGTGAATCCTTCATCATCCATAGAATCCAATGTTGCATTTGCTTTCAGAAGAAGTTCAATGACTTTGCAATTGCCATCCTGTGAAGCACGATGCAGAGGAGTCTGTCCACAAACATTCCTTTTGTTCACAGAAGTGTGGCTGAGATGTACCAACTTCTCTGCAAAAGCTGCATGGCCTTGTTGAGCAGCAGCATGAAGAGGCGTGTCACCAGACAGATCTGACACGCTGATGTCAGCATCTTTTTGCAGTAAAAGCTCAAGGCAGGGCAAAGAACCTGAGTATGCTGCTCCATGCATTGGGCTTCGGCCATTGTCACTCTGGAGGACAACTGAAGCTCCCAGTGATATCAGCATCTGGGCCATTTCAGTGTAGCCAAATCGGCATGCAATGTATAAGAGAGATTCATGGGCATACAGTGTCTGATCAAGGTCAATTCCTGTTGCTGTAAGTAGTTGCTGTAGTAGCGAGACCTGCCCAGCTCTGGCTGCCAAGTGTGTGATGCGCTCTGCTTCACGAGTAAGTCTTTTCTGAGCAGCAGATTGTTCTGGCGACTGCACAACATGCTGTGGAGGAGCTTCATGTGGGGAGACTTCACCTCCCAAACCCTGCAAATGAATATCATCCTCTGCACATGTTGAGTTCATTTCGGATTCCTGGGTATTCTCAGCTGGTGAACTTACTCCCAAGTGAGGTACTACATCAGTATCTGTAGCACCTAGTGGCTTCTTAGCAGAAGCACTTTGTCCAGATTCACACTGCTGAGCTTTATCAGCATCATCGTCTGTGACAGGCAGCCTTCTGTCATTTCCTGCAACAATTGACCCCTCATCAGCAAGGAAGTTCTCCTCCATATCTTGTAGTAAAACCGCGAATTCATCCACAGCATCACACAATGTTTCAGGGGCTGCAGAGGATAAGTGCATCCCAGTACTAGACATTGCTTCTTCACTGAGGCATGCTTGCAGAGCACGCAGTTGACTGAGAAGAGTTTGGACCATGTCCAGCAGTGGACCTTTCTCACTCACCAAGCTTCCTTTTTCTTCAAATTCATCCTGGCTTTCAATGCTGGCTGCTTGAGGTAATGCTGTAGCCATCGCTGCTGCTTCCTCCAGTCTCTTCACACTGACAGCTTCATTTGTAGCTTCATTTGATCCTTCTTGTGATTCTTCTTCAGGTAGAATCTGGTCAGGTAAACAGGGATGGGACTGCTGTGACAGTGCATTCCAGAGGCATCCTGTCCAGCCACAGTGGCAACACTTGGCTAGAAGATTACCTACAACTTGCTTATCAATAAATTCAGTTCTTGCATGCTGAAAACCTTCGCGGCGGCATATTGGGCACCTACTGCTTACCTGGCTTGCTTTTTCACAGCAATCCAAGCAGAAAGCTGACTGGCAACAATTAGTGACAACTGCATCCTGGAGAATACCCAGACAAATTGGGCACTGGGCATATTGTGGCACAAGCTGGTTGAAGATATACTCCATATTCCCAAAGAACAGGTTTTCACCTGTATTTGCTAAAACAGATGAATACGTCACATTTTCCTTGGCAGGTTTCACCAGCGGGCGGATTAGTTTGATCTCCATGTCTGCATCAAGGAAGCGGATGCATCCAGTGCATGACTTTGCCTCAATTACTGCACATGCACTTTTGGTGAGAACAACCCAGCGCAAAGTAACACAGCCTGGGAATAGTTCAAAGAATACAAAATCTGAACTTGGAATCCCCAAATGATTCACCAAGAATTTCTTGCATTTATATAGCTCCCCCAACTTGAACCTCTCTTTCCCTCCATTCCATTTCACATCCATCCATGTTGTGGCTGTAGGAGGTGCTTGGCTCTCCTTATAAGGAAGTAGGGCATGGAGCTCTGTCTCGCAGAATTGCATAAGATGCTTCTCATATTCATGGAGTATCCCCTTTGCTCTATTACTGTCAACTGGGTCTAGCAGCTGAATCAGGTTATCAAAATCCAGCCAATTCCAAAGGTTTCTCTGCATTGCTTTTAGAAAAAGCTGTACAACTGACTTTGCTGCTTGTGCATCAGGGAGCAGTTTTTCTGTGGGATCATTGGTGCTCCAACATTGTAGCATAAGCTTCAGCTCATCCAATCTATCTTCTTCATCAAGACACTTAGCACAGTGGAGACAGGCCTTTGAAAATAAAAGGCTGCAATGGTTTGGTGATTCCACCTCTTGGTTCGATTCAACTGGATCTTGTGGACCACTACTAATAATATTCGTGGAAGTGCCACCCAAGTGCAATTGAGAATCAGAAATACGTGAATCCCGAATGAAGTTGAAAGTTGCGCCAGTCAAGTCATAATTCACATTTGTTTGTTGCGGCTGCTGCAGTGGAGCAAGGACAGTTGTGATGGTGTTGGAAGGCATCAATTTCTTCTTTGGAGTTGAAGTGTCCAGACCTTTGATAGTGTCTGCTTCTGTGTCTCCAGTTTGTGGCTCAGCCACCATAGCCTCACGAGGTAGCTTACCATGTACTGCTGGTGTCTCCTGATTGCGTTCATGGTCTCTTGACATTGCAGTTGAAACTGGGTGTCTGGAAACTGTATCATCTGAGTCTAGATGCAATTCAAAATTTTCCGCATCTTGAGAGTCCATCTATAAACACACAATGCAAGGGCAAAAAGAACATCTAATAAATTGCATGTGTACACGCAGTCCTATAGCAAGTATATAAATTATAGGCTATAAGTTTACACGATAAATTTATGTGGATACATAAAATGTATTTGGTGGATTGCAAACCCTAAAATATATCGTATGTATGACGCCAGGTTTTCATTGGCATTACATGTAAATATATCACGCATTAGCTACATTCATGGACTATAACTTCATGATTTTCAAAATTTGGTCAATGTGTGTTGCTGCAGCAAATTGAAGTTGTTGAAACAAGGCCATTCAGATAAACTACCACTTGCTCAAAATTGATCCAGTGATGCAAAAATTGTTTAATACACAATCGGAGTTTTACATAAGGTATGAGACAATATAACGTTATTGTACTGTGTTTACAAAACAATAGAAAACGGAATGACTTTTTGTTGCACGGAACACATTCCTGTTTAGATAAAATGGATGGAGAGCTCAAGAACGATTTGTCTAATAGGATCCTTCTTGTAAGTACACTAGACGGAAATTGAGTGGACCAATCTCAGGGGTCAAATTCACACGTTTCGGCCCTATCCGGGGCCTTCTTCAGTGAAATTATAATATACAATACAGGACAGGTTGACTTTATACGAATGCAGCAGCGGGAAAAAGGCAGATGATGTGATAAATAAGAGTGTATGCGACGGGGCTAATAATATTGATGTCCTGTAGCTTCGCTGCGAATGTGAATTCACAGGACAGTTTTCTTGTCCTCTTCCAATGTTATTTACATAGTCACACAGGAAGTGACGTCATATGGATATTTATACACGAGGCAGGCGTAGTCACAATATCGCAAAGTACACAATAATAAATGATTCCAATCTGATTACGTAGTGTAGAGCATCTATGGTGGAGCTTGACGATTATAGGTTCATATATACCTACGCTGCCTCGTGATACCACCAGACGCTGCAGCAAGGGCTCGCACCGCCAGAGTAGAACGCGGGACTCAGCACCTCTCAATTACATCCCGCCATTGAGCACGATTTAGTCATTATCAGAAAGAGTACGCCGCATATCGGCTTTTTTTGCTTTTTTCACGCCATATCTCTCGAATGCAGTCATTTTGAGACAATCGCCCTTTTATAACTTCCTACTTTGTCCTTCTGAATCCACTGGCATCGCTCATAAGTATGATTTTCAGGAGGGGGAAGCGCGGCAAGCAGAACTAGGAGCTATAGAGTGCTCTAGAACGTCAGCATACCAGCAGTGCTAGCTATCAAGAGCCTGCTGACAGGTGGCTGGAGTGCTGAGAGCCTGCCAACAAATGGCTGAAGTGTCGGTGATCAGTCCTAAGTTGCTGATAGATGCACAACTTTAGCAACAGCCTCATACACTTCAGCTCAGCTGCCACTACAGTGCTCCTGAGTGACCCACTGGATAGACTGGTTGAGGCTTACTGTGATGCAGTGGCTGGAGGCTTAATGTTAGAAGTTGGGTTTTAAAGCCATTCAATATAAAAGCATTCTGACACATTCCACACTTTCATGTTCCTCTAATGAGATGTCAGAGAATGTGACAAGTAGTTCGGGCTGTTCTAGGCGGCGGCGCTGTTGCTTTTTCGCTTCCTGCAGTGAGAGACCTGGTCACTTTCGCTGCTGGTACAGCGTCGGTAGCTAGTATGTTATGGTTCATGCTCCACGACTCCTGAAAACCTCTGTAGTGGGAGTTGCAGACGTAAGCTTCGTTCTCAGGTTTCTACAAAGCACCAACAGGCCTTTAATGTACAATTTAACATTTTACTAAATCCCTCCTGATAGCCGGGGCAGTTTACCAATGTTGTACAGTGTTAGTTAGCAAGGTGTCCAATATTGGATATAGTGCATAACTTGTCGCAACAGCACCTCCACTTGGCGCGAGCGTCTTCTGGGCATTGCCCCTTTCTGTTTGAGCTGCCCCAAACACTGCACAGATGGCGCACACCGCGAAGCAGGTCTTATTTTTCTATCCTCCCCTGTGTATTGCACAACTCATGCATATCCTCTATCAGATGTCACGGTAGTGATGTCTAATTAAGAATGTCCCCAATTCAAATTGTAGCTCCTATCCAATGTATTAGTGCGCATCGGCAAAACTGGCGAAATGGTGGCGAAAAGAAACAATGAAACAAGAAACAAGCCAATGGATAAGCTTATTTGAAGGCAGTGAGTGCGACAAAATACCCAAAGGCAACCTAGAGTTTGCGCAAAGGAAAAGCGTCATAAGTCGCTGTTACGCCATTTCATCTTTTCATATTCTTATTCTTATTCCTATTCTTCCCACCAATTATTGCGCACTTCTAGTGTATGATATTGGTAGTTGGTTCACGTTTGCTGACTGTGATTAAGACTGTTATTATTACTTCAAACACATGTATATAACAGGCACAAGACAAAGAACATTGTTACAGCATGACAATATGACGTTACAGAAACAGTTACCACCAGAACACAACCAAGCTAGTCTAGTCCTAAATGTAGTAACACAAGTTCTAGGGCTGCCAGGTATGTGACTGCCCAATGTCATTGTGTGGCTACCAATATGCCACATCTAGCACTTGGCAAAAGGCACATCTGGGTCCCATACGACACGTGGATATATCTGAATTTCTGGAAAATCAGCGCTGGTGGCATTCCGACTCGTACACAGCGTTTGGGGGAATGCGAAGTTTGCTTCCCTGATGTATAAACATACCCTAATGCCACTATTTTGTTACGTGCCCGTAATATTCATCTAGCCTCGTGAAGCAGGCCCCATTCTCCAGAACAGCGGAAAACGGCCTGGGTGCACAGGACTACATGTATCATACGCAGCATGGTCACTGATAATAAATGTTTTTCTAAGTCGCATACATGCAGCACCTCGTAGCTAAGCCCAGCATAGGTAGCTAAATAGTAGCTAGAAACGTTTTCTCAATAGCTATATTAGCTAGCTATAGCTAGCTAATGGCTAAACATAAATACAGTTTGGCAAAAATAAAGACAGACCCTATAAAATTAGTGTGCATGTCTAAAAAGTAAACATACTAGCAGGACGACTCCGCAAGGGATTTAGGACTTCTGATCCTTATAACAGGGCACACGAAATTTGAGTTGTTTTCCTGGCATTACAAAGTTGGAACAGCAACTTCAGCTTCAGGGGTCCTGTAGCAAGGTGTGAGCTTTCACTAGGTGTACCTACCTGGTCTTCTCGTCGCCCGCATGACAAACCACTAAGCGGTACCATGCCGGGACCGTCTTCCTCGACCTTCAGCATTGCACCCCACACTTGCATTAACTTCATGCCCATGTTATCTGAACGCAGTGAGGCTACCTCTCCCTCACTGCGTTCAGATAACTGGCCTTCTTTTTCTCCCAATCTTACTTCCTTTGCTAACGATCTTAACAACCACTTCGCTTCTGTTAGTTCTAACATTATGACCTCTGCTCTTCTGTCATCTGCTTCTTCCTCTGCCACTGCTTGTCCCTCCTTACCCTCCCTCTCTCTCATTCCAACCACTCCTGAATGGTGCGAGCAAACTCTCTCTTCGCTGAAGCCTAGATGCGCCACAGGCCTTGATCGTTTACCCTCATCTGCACTCATTGCCAGTCGCTCAGTCATCTGCTACCCACTATCACCCATCATCAACTCTTCCATTACTTCTTCACAGTTTCCCACCCAGTGGAAATGTGCCTCCATCCGGCCACTCCACAAAGGTGGTGACCGTGCAAATCCATCCAACTTCAGGCCCATCTCCGTTCTTCCCGTCCCAAGCAAACTTTTGGAAAAACTTGTCCATCTCCAGCTTTCCTCTCATCTTAACTCCAACAACCTTCTCTTTCCTCTGCAGTCTGGCTTTCGTCCCTCCCACTCTACACAAACTCTTCTTCTGTACTGCTTGGACCGATGGTACAGGGCCCTTGATAAAAGGAGCTTTGTAGGAGTCGTCTTTCTTGACATCACCAAGGCCTTTGACACTGTCTGCCACAATCTTCTGTTATCCAAGCTATCCAGTCTTGGTCTCTCTACTTCTGCTGTCTCCTGGTTTCAATCATATCTCTCGAATCGTTGCCACATCACTCAAGTTGCTGACTCTTACTCTTCTCTTGGGTTCCCTACCTCTGGTGTCCCTCAAGGCTCTGTACTTGGTCCCACCCTCTTCTCTGCATTTATCAACGATCTCCCTTCTATCCTCCCCCGTGACTCTACAGTTCTGTTCGCTGATGACACCACCATCTACATTGTCAGTGACAGTCTTCCCACAATCCAGTCATCTCTCCAGCTCTGCCTAGACCTTGCGAATCTATGGCTCCAAAGAAATGGTTTAAGGATTAATGCTGCAAAGACAAAGTCAATGCTGATTCATTCCAGCAGAAAGGTTGTAGATGACAACCTATCACTCAAAATAGACGATAAAACTGTTGAGCGTGTTCGGTCCTTCAAATTTCTTGGAGTGGTAGTCAACGACACCCTCACTTGGGTTGATCATATTGACATGGTATGTAAAAAGGTATCTCGTAGTCTGAACTTGCTTCGTCGGCTCTCTTGGTTTTTGCCTCAACCCCTTCTGCTTCTTTATCTCAAGTCATACATTCTTCCCCACTTTGACTACTGTGATGTTGTTTGGATCGGATGTACTAAAGCTGAGTCCCTTCGCCTTGAATCCTTGCTGAACTTTGCTTGTCGGACTGTTCTTCATAGATGTAAACTCTCTTCTGCTTCTGTTGCTCGTTGTGAACTTGGCCTATCCACTTTGTCTTCAAGAAGAAAATTCCATCTTGCGCAAACTGTCTTCAAGTGCCTCTATTCCCCTTGCCCAACGTATCTTTCCCAGCTCTTCCCCACCCCCAGCTCCTCCCACCACACCCGATCTTCTTCCTCTTCTCAACTGAACCTTCCTGCAGTCAGATCATCTTATGGTCAAAGGGCATTCAGCTTTGCTGGTGCCTCTATGTGGAGATCACTCCCAGCCACTACCCGACAACTAAGAGACTTTCAGGCCTTCTCAGCCAAGTGCAAGGACCTACTTATCTGACTTATATTATTGGCATGTGCATGACAACCCTGCTCTCTTTATTACTTCGCACGCTTATGTACATAATTGCAATTAATCTTTATACTGCACGATTGACCTACAATTGAAGAACCTATTGATTCACATTTTGCAGTTTCTTTGTCTCTGTTTTGTACTTTTCTTTTCGTTTCTGTTACTGGGTGCCTGTAAGAATAGCCTATGGCTAAAGGTTCCCCAGTCTAAATATGATACCTGATACCTGATACCTGATACCTGATCTTCCTGGACTAAACTACGGTACGTGGCAGAGAAAAGTTACCGTCCATGGGCGTACGTACACCCATAGCTCAAACTGTAGTACTCGCACATACGCCCGTGCGTAGGCCCGTACGTGCACCCATATGTAACCCATCGTAGACATATGCCTGTACGGAAAAATCATATTAGCAATTTAAGTGTCGATCGCAAAGCTCTATTGAGATCGATCGTTCGAAAGTGCGAAAGCTTTCTTTCTGGTGTTGCTGCGACTGCTGCTGTGTTTTCCTTCACCTATCCTCTGGAATCGGCGCATGGTCGTCTGTAGGAAGAAGCGTATGCACTGTCACAGCGTGCTCTTGTCAGAAGAACACCGGAGCAGCCGATTCCTTTATATGGCTGCTCACTCACCTGCTTCCTCCTGTGTCACTCTAATGGCCAGCCGTAGACTCATTCTGCGCGCGAAGAAGATGAAGTACTTCAAAGACGATTCGTAACGACAACAACGGACAAGAGATCTTGATATCACACCAGAACGTTGCACCTTCCGAAGCTTGCTTAAGTAAGAAATCGTTTTAGCAGGAATGTGCAAGCAGTTAGCACTTCTTTGTCGCTTGACACTACAGACCGTACGTATCTTTCCTATGCCCGTATCAGCACCCGTACGAATGATCAATTACGCCCGTATCCGTACCCATATTCGTATCCGTACCTGCGTCTGTAGACGATAACTTTTTATGCCTGTCTCCATCGTTGCTTCTGTTCCGTTTACACAACATCAAATGACAAGAACTACCAACAATCCTCCTAACCCATCCCCCATTAATGCCGGAGATAAAATGGTGGCGCCCAGGTGAGAACCAATGTCGGTGCAGCCATTTTTGTCTGAGCAGTTAGCTACGTAGCTAGCTACATCACAAATTAATTAGCTTCATACATGAAAATAATAAAGTGTATCATGCAGGCAATATGTGCTTAAAGGGCCACTGACATGTTTAGATGAAATTTGATATGTTGTAGAGACTCACTGGAAACTACACAAAATCACATTGAAAGTTGTGTGCGTTCCTTCGTTGGGCAGAAAATCGCTCGCTTCCGATAAATTCGTCTCTGAAATTCGCCATTTTGAGCTGTGACGTCATAGTAGTCTCGTTGTGTATATATATATTATATACACCGTTGCTGAGGCAACTGCATGTGGTTGAAACCCATAACCGGGATATAACTGCAATAAGAAGCCTATATACGCATTGTGGCTTCTTAAATCCTGTTATATCCTGCCCATTTATGGAAAGTGTTATGTGTTTCATGAAGCTAAAGTAATCAGAACACCTATCCTAAAATAACAATTAACAATATCATTGAAGCAAAAGATT
This sequence comes from Aplysina aerophoba, assembly GCA_949841015.1. Taxonomy (NCBI): domain Eukaryota; kingdom Metazoa; phylum Porifera; class Demospongiae; order Verongiida; family Aplysinidae; genus Aplysina; species Aplysina aerophoba. The sequence goes on along the minus strand of OX465034.1, from coordinate 3,945,381 downwards.
AGCAAGAAAGTACACACGACAGCAAGCTGATGATAGCAATGAAGCAAAGGTTAGCAAAAATGAAGCACTACACTACTACATTAGAAGTTGCAGAAACGTTAAAAGTCTTTTAGAAACTCCAGCATTTCATGTTCATCTAAGGTAAAGTCCAAAGCAGGAACTGGAGGCAGAGGTGGCTGTGGTGGAAGCTGCTGGCCCATGTTTATGGTCACTGTGCATCCTTGCATGTTAAACATTGCCTGTCGTGGCAAGCGGATGGGATTTGGCTGTGGTTGCTGTGTGTATCCCTGTTCATAAGGGCAATCTGTGCTTGCAGCCATAATGCTTGAAACCACTTGATGCTGCTGTTCAGTTATGTGCTCATATGTCCTCAAAGCTGTCAAGCTTCTGAGCCCAGTTCTCTCCTGAATAATTTTCTCTGGAACATTTGCACAAAATAGCTCACTAGCAGCTGTAGCTCTCAAGCTGTGATTTGTTTTATGGCCTTTGATGCCTGCATCCTCACACATTTGTGAAACCATTCGTGCCAGCTCATTTCTGCCAACTGGGACAGTGCTGAACCAGGGGCCAACAGGATTAGCAGGAAGTGCTGTCAAAGGACGAAGATAGAAGTTGTCCCTTTCAAAGGCTTCTTTGGGGATCTTTGAGAGATAGAGATCTAGTATATGCACATGACATCTTTCTCCTGCCTCTGCAACTGCATAAATGGGAACAATTTTGTTGGAGATGTGCCTTTCAGTGAACGTTCCTTTCTTGTTCTTTGATCCTGCTTCAGTGTAGATGTAACGGTCAGGGCTGTACTCACGAACAATCTGAGATATGGTGAGGCGTCTGTGCTCCTCGCCACCACGAAGGCAGAAACTCTTTCCATTCAAGTAGAAAACGGCATTCAGTAGAGATTTTGGTGTGACCGTGCCCAGAACACCTGAACGCCACAGGACACCCTCCTCCTCCTTGGTAAAATCCTCCGCATGCTTCACACTTGTACCAATGTTTTGTGTGCGTCGATCTCTGAATAGGCTATCCAAAGCTTTGTGGAGCACACTAAAGCGACGATCTTTCTTATCCAAGAAATTGGGAGTCTCTGTATTCCCATCGCGTATGTACCTGAGCAAACCTGTCTAAGATGGTCACTGTGTAAGGCAGCCACCTCTCGAAAACAGCCAGCCTCCCTGGCCCTGATAGCACTAAAGCATTGGAATCTATCTCTGTAAAGCAGCCACCTCTCTATAACGGTCAGTTAGAACTGGCCCACAGGCGGTTGTCTTAGCCAGGTTTCACTGTACTTAAAACTATGTACCCATCTGAAGGAAATGCCTCCCTCTTGTTTACAGCACAAGACGGCAGAACCACTCTCCGATGCTTTCCTAGGTATCCCCAACACTATGTTGTCAGCTGTCGATACGCGATGTAGCGGCTATACAGTGTGTGGTGTGACAGAGCAAAATGTAATTTACAGAGTCCTGATAATGGTCTACTGCAGCTGGTAACATACTTGTGAGAAGGTCCTGCTCGAGCAATTGCACCTTGACCATTGGTATGGCGAATTTGGTGAGCAGTTGCTGTACCCACATGTCCAAACACACACCAGAAAAACCTGGGTGCTCTGTGATATAAGTTGCCTCACTGTTAGGGTCAAGTGTTTGCAGTTCTGACATCTTGTCTTCGATTTCTGTTATTTCAAGGCAGCAAACACTTTCCCTAGCAGTGGGCATCGCAACGCATTTCCATCCACACGAGCACCTGTACGTATTTATGAACAAAGCTTGTAAAGACGCAGTCTAATGAAACTTATACGCATATCTAGCTATAGAAGGCAACTAACCATTCGTTATTACCGAGCCTTTCAGAGCCTTCGTCGTCCTCGTCGGACCCAGTGCCATCGCTTTCGCTGCCTCCGTCTTCCCCAGCCTCCCGCGTCACTCAAGTAGGGCTCGTACTAGTATGGTTCGATACCTATATGTTGCGCGCTCCCTTCAGAATCAGTGTCCGTGAGGTCTTCTGCGTCCGTCGATAAATCAGCATGCTCACCATAGTCAGACGACGAACAGGAGAGGTGCGCTTCTTCTTCGTGTACGACGTTCGCCTACAAATACTACGTTCCTGGTCACTACTCCTACGTCACCAGTCCACTCCGATAATTTAACCGCAATACCGGAAGTATTACGTGGCACTGGAATTTTACATCTTTTGAGAACCAGTACTCCCCCATCTTGTGCGAAGTCATACTAAGATGGGTATCAAATGTCATAGTTTTTCATGCTCTACAATCAATCAATCAATCAATCAATGCTCAATTGGACATCAAAATCCCCAGCAGTGGGGGTTGCCCATAATGTGCAAGTGTGCAATTTAATTAAAAGGGTGTGGTGGTGGTAACTACGTACATGATTTTAATGCTCATAGGGAGTAGCTAAGTACTTGCAGCTGCTCATGCTCTACAACATATCAAAAATAATTCAAACATGTCAGTGGCCCTTTAAGCAGTGTCATACTGTACAGTGCCAGGGGTCGGTACCCTATGATCAACAGCATACACCTAGCTAGCTACACCCACACAACACGAGCACTTGACCCATTAGGTGGAAAAGTGCACCCACTTACTTTGTATTAAATAGATGTATACATATACAGGGGCAGTGGAGGAAAAAGAGGTATAGAATGCTAGGTGACAAATCAGGTCATTCAGTCGCCTCCTGTCTAAACATATTGGATGTTTGCTAAGGAGATGCCGTGATGTAAGACATCAGTACTCATGTGATTGGTACCACTCCCGCCCCACTCTTGACCTTGACCAGTCGACTGTTTTCGTTGTTGTTTTAGCGTTGCGGGGCACTATAGTGCCTTGAGAAGAACCGCACCATCAACCACTTTCAAAAGAATTTGAAATAATAAAAATAGGTAAGCTAGATATATGGGGAAGTGGTGTCTGTGACGCATACAAGGATAGTCTTGTGAAGCTCTTCATTCTATTGCTTGTAATTTGATATCACCCTGAGCAGGTACCATTTATGTGTACACGCTGCTGTTGTCATCACATGCAAGTAGTCACTCTAACTAACGCCTGTTGTGTGTTTGTGACTAACTTTTTGTAGCTCACATTTCGAAGCAACTGATCCAATCAGCCCAGGTTTGGAATTTAGGCCTCTGATCCAACATGACTAGCTAGCTAGGTACGTAGCTACATCTTCGGTCATTTGTAACACATTTGACTACAATGCTGCCCCAGGGTCTGACCCAGTACCTGGCTGTACATCAACTAAAAGTTGCATTACACAATGCGGTGTTTTTTTATACTGCATGAGGTGTTTACACAGTGTATCATGAGGTGTTACCTCTTCAAACTGAGAGTAGGTCTTAAAAGACCGAGCGTTATTTCTTTCTTTATGTCACTAGACAGTCATTCAACACCAATCCATTAACCCTTTACCTGCGGGTGATGTCTAAAGTGGTCCTAAAATTACTGCTCCTTAAATTAACCGCCAATGACAACTTTAGATGTCATGGCGGCGACCACACTATGCCTACATTTCAAGTTTCATTTGCTGAAAGTAAACCAAGTGAAATGTGTCGTTCAGAGTAACCAACCCCAGTGGCAGGGCTTTCAGTTGACAAGCACAGACAGACTACTAGACCAGTGTTTGGCACACAATCGCCAACTAAACCGAGCACAAAGTTACGCTCTTACTTTCTAGGTGAAATAGGAAACCTAAGTTTGCATGCAGAGTCCTGAGAAGGTATGAGAGGAGCTACAAATGTTCTTGGTATGACAGTGCTGAACAGCGCCTCTGTTGCTACCGCTGTTCAATCCAGCAGAGAGCCACCAAAGGTGTGACAAGGTGCTTCCTTATTCCGACCGATCAAAGTCATAACATAGTCTACACCATCCTGAATGGCGGTCGAAGAGCTAACTTGGGTGTCTTGGCCGTTTAACCGTATAAAATGGTCAAACAGAACCCTTCTATGAGGGCCTACACACTTCTTTCGTCAAACTTATTCTGACCAGTCCTTTTCTTCTGGGTAGCTAGCTGGCTATATCACACAATCACCTTCATACATGAAAATAACGTAAAGTGCATCATACATGCAATGCATATGTGTTTGAACAGTGTCACACTCTACAGTGCCAGGCGTTGACCCTAACCGCTCGCCCCCCCCCCCCCCCCCCCACAGGCACGGTACACCTACGCTCAAACGAGCATTTGGCCCATTGGGCGAAAAGATTCAGCCACTTACGTTAATTATCCGTATCCGTATAGGTGTGAACGGCGGAGAGAGAAGATGACAGGTGACAAACACGCTCAATCAGGTCATCAACGCGTGATCTTTCCGAGAGTCAGTCGCCTCTTCAAGATGTCGGATAGTTGCGGGGGAGGTGCACGTAAGACGTCACTGCTCACGTGATAGCCCCACCCTCGTCCCACCCATGACCTTGACCTGTCGACTTGTGTATCTTCCTGTATTGTTCTAGCGTTGTGCGGCACCTTGAGAAGAACCGTACCATCAACCACTTGTTTAGTCTCAAAAAGGAATGTGAAATAATAAAAATAGGTAAGCTAGATACATGGGAAAGTGGCGTCTGTGACGCACACAAGGATAGTCCTGTGAAGCTGTTCACTTCTGTCGCTTGTAATTTGATATCGCCTGGAGCAGTTAGCTTCTTTGTGTACGCCCTGCTGTTGTCATCGCATGCAAGTAGTCACCCTAACGCCCGTTGTGTGTTTGTGGCTAACATTTTGTAGCTCACGTTTCGGAGCACCAGATCCTCTTGGAAATTAAGCCTCTGATCCAGCATGACTAGCTAGCTAGGTGCGTAGTTACATCTCCGATCATTTGTAACGTATTTGACTGCAATGCCGCCCCAGTACCTGGCTGTACACCAACTTAAAGTTGCATTATACAGTGCTGTGGTTTGACTGCATACCACTGATGAATATAGCTATATACTTACGTAGTAATTTGTTTGCTGCATACCTAACTACAGTGTTGACACAGAATGCAACCACTAACTGAAGAAAATGGTGGGATGATGTTGAGGATGCCACCACTGGAGGCTAATGGTGATACAGCTCATATATTGTCACCGCAAGAGAGTACTTCTTCCTTCATCCTACCCGTGGTATGTGGTTTAGTACATGCATGTCTATCTTGCCTACGTATTTTAGTACCTTACACAATTGTTAGCTAATGGTAATGCTAATGGTGTGCAAAGTTGTGTTAATGTACATGTGTAGCTACGTCACACAGTATTGTGATACTTACAATGTTGAAGGTAATTCACTCTTGATCCTATACACATACCTACATTTTAACCGATATTTTCATAGTGTTGGTGCGGTTCCGTATTCATTTGGAGCTGCAAATAATACATTTTTGGTTGCAATTATTGCATAATCATTGCAATTATTGCATAACCATCATCCATCTTATTTTGGGTGCTGAGGCATTGTGTACAACAAGTAGGCCTTTCGTTACATCTGCAAACAAACTGCCCCCACCCACCCTCACCCCCACCAATCTCCACTTTCTTCCTCAGGATGAACTTAAGCTGCCTAAGCAGACTTGCCCACAGGTGAAAGTGCCTTTAGGCCTCCTTGAAATGGAAGCCATGGGTCTCTGTCAATGTGGGGGGAGGAGGAAAGTCAGGAGGAGAGTGTACGTTAGATCTCTTTGTGGTCCTATAAAGTGCCATTGTGCATGGCTATAATATGTGAATCTAGCTCCCGTGCATGTGTAGACAGTCTATAAACCTGTTGAAGGTTGTTGTCTGGCATTTCTGCTCATACTATGTATGTCATGTGACGTTGCTCAAGAACTATCTCCAAATTCAATCCGTAACTGTGAATGTCTTTATACTTATAATTGCTGCCTCTGTTGCTATACATATTCCTGTCAGAATGGCAATTATAACAATATGTACCTGTCCTTTCTGTTCACAGGTATCAGATATTGGTGTTAGTACTAACATTTCTTATATACATGGGTTACCATCAAGAGAGAAGGTCGCTTAGTGCAGTGAAGGTGTGTGTTTGTGTGTATGTGTGTGATAGTGTGTGTATGTGTGTGATAGTGTGTGTGTGTGTGTGTGTGTGCGTGTGGGAAGGTGGGTGCCATAATAATCAAGCCCATTTCCTACGTACATGTATTCTACATATGTACGTATGTATACAGACGTATCTGGACCCCAGTAGCTGCCAGTCAGCCGTTAACTCCTCCTCCTCTGCACTTCCCAATGGATCCCATCTGTCAACCTCCCTTCACTCCAACTCAACAAATACCTGTCCTCCGGGTTGGGCACCTTTCAGTGAGTACATTGAGAATAGTACATACATACATAAAGAGTGTATACATACATACATATATACATTGCTGCATGAGAGATATCCTTTACTGTATAGTTAATGAGACAGCGATGTGAATGTGAGTCCAAGTGCTACACTAGAGGTCTCCTTTAGTCTGATAGAGGTTTAGGCGTTGAACCAAACGGGGGTGTTGTTGAGCTGCAATTTACCCCCTTGCTACGTATGTAATTACTCAACAACGTCCCATTTCGGTCTTCTATGGTCTGTTTCCACAGATGGTCCTGATGGAAATACTCTTTTGGGTGTCCTGGACTCCTCCTGGTTGGTCTCCTATGCCATTTCCACCTACATTAGGTAATGAAGAAGTTTGTTGCGACCTGCACACAGTTTAGAGCATGTATATATATAATTATGTATATATATTGCATATTGTGTTTAGTGTGGCTGCTTTTGGTTGCCTCTTGCCTGTTGCCTCTTGTTCACCTGCAGTGGTTTCATCGCAGAGCGGACTCCGCTGAGGTACTTCCTTGTTCTGGGAATGCTGGGTGAGTTATGTACAGTTTGTAGATGCGTACACGTGACGAAGCCCATGATGGGCAAAACGTTAACGTTTCAGCTAAGTAACACTTTGAAGTGACAAGTCATTCGTTGGCGTCCAAAAAGAGTCATCCTAGTATATATCAACTACAGGATGCCTAATAACTTTCATTACATATGCATGCATGCATAGATGCATACGTATATATCTACATTGCATGGTGGGAATGCTGGGTGGGTTATCACAGGAGTGAGGAGAAAGTACGTCAAGAACTGCATATTGTGTAAAGGCATGCATGTGATGTAGTTCTTTTGTGCATTCACATGCACACATACATACATACATACAGTGTACGTATTATGCAATAATCATGGTTAGGTAGCTGTGTCAATCTGTCAGTGTGGCTTAGGAATTAATGTATGTGCATGTATATGTATCTCTTTCTTATGTTTTAGGGAGCGCGTTGATGAATTCACTTTTCGGAGCTGCCTTTTGGCTGAATGTGCACAGCATTTGGTTCTTCATTGTTGTGCAGGTTGGGAGAGCCAATCATATATGCAGCAGCAGCATCGTGATATTGTGCTCTAACTGTGACTGTCTGAAGGTGTTTCCGAAGCAGATTTCTTCGTTTATACCCTCCCCTCCCCCTCATTATTCCTCCCTGCATGCACCTCCGCCACAGCTTTTCGGAGGAGTATTCCATTCAACCGGTTGGCCAGGAGTGATTGCTGTCATGAGCAATTGGTTTGGGAAGGGAAAGTGAGTGGGAATGACTAATCTACAACTTAGCAATTAATTCACTGATCATAACAAATGCCTGCATGTATTACCAGGCCTTTTTGACCTCAAGTAGCATCTGCGGCTATGCCTATGTTGTGGTCATCTTTGCAGGTATTTTTGGCTAAAAAAATCATTCTTTCGTGTTGCAACTTGGTAGCCCATCTCTAACAGTGTGACGTCCCTGTGTTTTGATTACGTACTGTGCTAGGCCCTGTACACGGCATCACCTTTACATACTACTACATGGGAGACACTTATTTACGTATGTATGGTGTCTCCGTCTTTGTGACTTTTGCTTCAGCCGAGGATTTGTAATGGGTCTCTGGAGCAGCAATATTTCTGTGGGCAACATTGTGGGATTGTTGATTTCAGCTTACTTCGCTAAATTTGGATGGTAAGGGTTATGTGTGTGGGTGTCACTGTACGTGGGTCTGGGTGTGCTAATAGTATGAATGAGGTGTGTGTGTGTGTGTTGTGTGTGTGTGTGTATGTGTGTGTGTGTGTGTGTGTGTGTGTGTGTGTGTGTGTATGTGTGTGTGTGAATGTGATCGGGTGTGTGTGTATATGTGTACATGTGTGTGTTTGTACATGTCCAGGCATATTTTACCACAATTTGCATATTTTAATTTGTATTTTACTGTTTTGAACTTGCAATTGTATGTACGTGAGTATGCACGTATGTTCTACTGCGCCTACCATGTACTATGCTGCAGGGGCTGGGGCTTCATATCCACTGCTGTCCTCATGGCGTTCATTGCATTGCTGGTCTTTCTTCTGCTTCCCACCGGTGCGTACGTATGTACATACTCTGTTCTTAAAGTGGTACTTGTGGTGTCCTATTCTTGCGGTAAAGGCTAATCTCGCATGCCAGACGTTCCAGGTTTGGGTGTGGGTGGAAGAATGATTGCACAATAGGAATCTCACAGATACTGTAAATAGGCAGTTATTTCTTGCTTGCGTTCTTGTAGCTAATGTACTTATGTAAGAGGTGAATTATACTATAGTATATGTATTATATATAATTATTTATAGGTTATGTATACGCATGTATATTGTGCAGCTATTTTGAAGTGTCGACATACATATCATGACATACTTCTTTTGTTCTTGGAATTCAAATAGCGCCGTCATTGGTTGGCTTGGCTCCAGCAAGAACAGAGCAAAACAATAAGGATGCTCGGAAAATTAAAATAAGAGAGGTCAGAATGGTTTTCAGAGGGTACAGTACTGAAGGGTAGTCTTGCACGCATCTCTCTCCTACGTTTACACACTATTATTGCACAATCACAATAGTAAATGAGGAAGGTAGGAGCTGGCACACAGGGCTGACTGAAGTGACTCATCTGTCAGGGATACCCGGTGGTTTCGCGTATGTGCCTGTATTGTTTATCACTTGTACTTACTTATGTATATGACAGGGTTGTGGTGAGACTGGGGACGAACAGAAGCAGAGACGAAAATCGAGTGGATCCTGTAGATCTCTGCGTATACCTGTGAGTCCATGGTACACACATTAATGTTCCTTCATACTGTATTTAATTTAGGCGTAGATTTTTCTCGGGGTAGGATGCGGGTGAGGGGGTCATGGTGTTAAGATGAGGTGGAGGGTCCTTCTGATGGAGGGCAGTCAGTCTTGTAACTGAAGCGAGGGCTTCTTAGCTGGCTCAGGCATGAGAAAGGGTAGTTCTCTAGTACCAGCTTCAAAACAGGTTTGAAAACCTTGCTGACGTTTCGACCAGATGCTCTGGACTTCTTCAGGGCGAAGATAAGCTAGCATGAGCACTTATCATATTTATAGCCTAGCATCTCATCATGCGCTGTCACCGGAAGTTGAATCCGGAGGTGACACCGGAAGTTGCGGGTTGCCTCTGGTTGACCCTGACTGCTGTGCCTTTCAAGGCGGCCACCCAACATCCAGGCAGCTCCAGCCCACCATCCCTGTTGAGATGGGGATGTTGCAGCCGGATGTGTATTGCCTCCTTCAGCAACAGCTCCTTGTTGGTCCTGGCTTGGTCAATTACCATGGCCTCCTCCCACTTGATTGGGTGGTGGTTCTCCCATGCATGCTCTGCAAGGGCCGACTTCTCCAGTGCCCCCTTCTGGCATGCATCCCGGTGCTCCTTCATCCTCGTCTCGAGCCTTCTCACTGTCTCCCCAATGTACTTCTTGCCACAGCTGCAGGGGATTTGGTATACCACCTTGGACCTCTTCTCCATCAACAGGGTGTCCTTCACCCTGGTTAGCATGGAGCGGAGGAACAGTCCAGACCTGAGACAACCTTCAGGCCGAACTTCCTGCAGACCTGTCTGATGTCCTCACTGACTCCTTCCGTGTAGGGAAGCATCTGGTTGAAACGTCGGCAAGGTTCTCAACCCTGTTTTGAAGCTGGTATTAGAGTACTACCCTTTCTCAGTCTTGTAACGTTTGCCAGCATCAGTGTATAGTGGGAAAATTTTGTCTTATACAGTAGTCTCTTGCAAGCATGCCAAACAGACTGCCCACCCCTTGGTGTGGGTCTGGGGATGGTCCATTTCCTTTTTTGTGTTCTTGTACTAAGCAGGGCCGTTACAGAGCTGAGGACAAACAGAAACAGCGACGAAGTGCTATTGGACTCTGTAGAGCTCTGTGTATACCTGTGAGTCCTGTGCCCACATTAATCTTTAATTATATCTTTCCAAGCTAGATGCCTTCAATTACTAATTGTAGCATTAGGTCTGTACAATCTTGAAGCAATCTGCAGTATATACGCAGGTGTAGACATAGTCACAGGTCAAACAGAATTGTGATTTTGTTTCGCTGCATTTTCAGCCACTATGATTGAGTGTAGTAACTGCTGAATAAGCAGTGTCTCCAACATAATACTATTCTATTGCTCTGTGTATGCATAATTGCACCACAAAATATTCACAAAATGGTGATTTCACAAAAGTGCACACACGCACACCATGTGTCTCTTCATTCTGTAGGGGGTGATTGAGTATTCACTCACACTCTTTTTCACGAAGCTTGTGGCCTATACCTTCCTGTTCTGGCTTCCATTTTACATCAATAACAATTCTCGTGAGTTTCCGACTTTTCCCTGTGACTGAGAGCATGATGGTTGAGTAATAGATGTTTCATCCACTTCTCTATGATTTCAGAATTCCCAATCACTAACCTTGAGTCAGCCTGGATAGCTGTGTTCTACGACATAGGAGGGGTACTTGGTAAGTAATTATCACCTCTTGTGCTTTGCATGGAGCACAGAAGGATATAATTTATGCTGATAGGTACGTTTGACAATGATAATGTAACAATTTTACACCTGTAGCTGCATCCTATGTACATAGAGATATACCTATGATCTCATACAGGTTCATTGCTGTGTGACAATGATGAACTGGCAAGGTATTGAGCTTATAGCACAGCATTAACTTCAATCGGGTACAGAACGTTTCGGTCCGTTACAGCTGAAGAAGGTCCACGGACCGAAACGTTCTGTACCCGATTGAAGTTAATGCTGTGCTATAAGCTCAATACCTTGCCAGTTCAGCTATACCTATATATGTACTGTATGATATAGTTGCTAGTGTACATGTTATAATGTTGGTACGTATGTGGGATGTACATATAAGGATTAGCCTACTGTAATTATTATTGTTATGTATACAGTATGTACGTATAACTAGTTCTTTTTGGTCACTGGTGGGAGCAGCATGCGTATTACTGTTGTACGTGCTAAACGATCAACGACGTTGTGATTCTCGAATGCCTCTGTCTGTTTGTGAATGCAGGCAGTGTTGTGATTGGTCTACTCTCGGACTTCTTTCTAGCCAGAGCTCTCGTGACCTGCTCATCTCTGGTACTCTCTGTTCCGACGGTAAGTACTTATTGTATGTGGTGTATGGCAGCTAGTTTTCCATTGGCTGGTGCTGGGATATGTTGTTACTTTATATACATACAGTATGTGTCATTTTCTTTTAGTTGTATATGTACAAAACATTTGGAGGATTGTCCCAAGGCACAGCTATTGGTGAGTTTGGGATGTCCATACATGTGTGTGTGTGTGTGTGTGTGTGTGTGTGTGTGTGTGTGTGTGTGTGTGTGTGTGTGTGTGTGTGTGTGTGTGATTGTGTATGCGTGTGATTGCCTTAGTTCATTGGTGCGGGGTGATGTGAGGAACATAACATAACATACAGACTACGTTTTGGTGCAGTTATGTACTGTGATATTTACTGTATAGTAATATTATTGTATCTGTTCATCGCATACTGTATGCTGTGGCTTTGCAAGTCGAGATTTTCCTCAAACACCCTTCTGCCGTCTGTCCAGGTCTGGTAATGCTCACAGGCGTGTTCACCACAGCTCCACTGGCCATCATCACGTCTGCCATCTCAGCGGATCTGGTGAGAGCTGCATTATGTTTTAAACCAACTGTATGGCTGGATGCAAATCTTGCCCAATGTAATGTACATATAATTATAGGGACATATGTAATGTATGCATACATATATACAGTGCATACAGACATACAAACGTAAGCTAAGGTTATGATAAAATACCTCACTAAGACCTCAAGATAAGTCATGCACACAATGTCCACGTTATGCACACATTAATTAACAGGAAGACATTCCCAAACATGTACCTATGCATGTATAATACTTGTATAATAATAATATATGTATATTGTATAATAATGTGTGAACACCGCTACCCCTCTTTATCTACACCTCAACAGGGTACTCACAAGTCATTAAAGGAGAACGCTAAAGCAACGGCAACTGTTTCTGGTATCATTAATGGCACAGGGTCCCTAGGTAAGTGGGGTGAGGGGGGTCTTCGGTCAGAACTTTGTAGCTTGTTAGAGTGCAATTGACTTCCACTGACATTCAGCATGGCACTGTATAAGTATAAGTTGTTGGTGAAATGACCTATTAGGAGCGGACTGTGCAATTTAGATACTAGTATCGTTGAACTAACCCAGCCTGTTTCCCAAACATTGGGGCCATGACTCCTGTGTTATAAGTTGCTGTATAAGTTGCTATCATCTTGCTTCCTTCCCCTTCACTCTGTCTCCCTGCCTCTTCTCCTCTCCCATGCACTCTCTGCCCATGCAACCATTAGGTGCTGCTGTTGGTCCTTTGCTTACTGGCATAATCTCGTCATACACTGGTGGAGGAGAGGTGAGAACCATGTGCCATGTGCTGTTGTATGCATGCTGGGTACCATACATGCCTTCATGTGAAGGCTACTCTTTTCAGGCACTAAGTGGACATGTGTGCACACACGTGCACACACACACACACACACACACACACACACACACACACACACACACACACACACACACACACACACACACACACACACACACACACACACACACACACACACACACACAGACACACACACACACACACACACACACACACACACACACACACACACACACACACACACACACACACACACACACACACACACACACACACACACACACACACACACACACACACACAGACAAACACACACACACACACACACACACACACACACACACACACACACAGACAAACACACACACACACACACACACACACACACACACACACACACACACACACACACACTCACAGACAAACACACACACACACACACACACACATACACACACTCACGCAGAGACTGTCACAACACGCACACACACACACACATGCATGCATGGACTGTCACACACACGCACACGCACACACACATGTATGCATGCACAGACACATTCACACATGCATCCATCTACACGTTAGTCTGTCACATACACATCAGTCATGAGCAGTACTGCTATATAACGGGGGCTGCCCAAGAGTAGGGATGTATGTAATTGTAGATAAACTGCACTTTCTCACAACCTGTGTGTATCAAGGGCTGGCAGAACGTCTTTTATCTGCTAATGGGTTCCTGCTCTCTGGCTGCTCTGGTGAGTTTGACCATGGTTAAAGAGTGTAGCCCTAATCTGGCATGCTATTCAGTATTCACTTCCTGCTCGCCACAATAACTGCACAATTATTGTGATGGGCAGGAAGCAGGGGACAGTGCACCAGACTATTGTAGCCCTAGCTCAGCCGCTGTATTGAAAGTGTCGTGAATGGCATTCTCTTTTAGAAAGTTATATAGACCTGTGTTTATGCATGCAATTGTTTACAATCATTTTGTGTAGAATTGTATTGAATGAATAATAGTGACCTTTTCTAAATGAGCCGAAATATGTACTTGAGTATAGAGTGTACTTGAATTGCTGCTTCTGATTGGTGCTAAAATGTATGCATGTATGCATGTATGCATGTGTGTATGTAATAAAGGAAAGAATATATACGACGTACGTCATGCTATGTTTTAGAGCACTCATGTATGGCTTCAATAAATTATTGAATTGTAGTTGTCTTATAATAGGTAACGTTCTGTATTTACAATGCCATAATTCTATTATCATTAGGGAGGGTATAAATAATGTTTCTGTTTGAAGGATTGAGAATTTATATTTTAATGTATCCTAAATAATTATACTTTTACACAATGTTTCATCCTTGGTGCACATAGTTCACCGTTCGTCTGGTCCTCTTGGAAGTGATCCACCTTCCTAAGCGTGTCCATAAGAAGCTGTGCGCTTTCGGCATCTATAATGTAACACAAGATGACCAAGATGACCAAAATGAACAAGAAGAACAAGATGAGCAAGATGATTGTTAATGAGCCTCTACACTGATCCCAGATCCCCTAATTATTACACTGCAATGCAATAGTATTGCCTAATGCACACATTCATATTCACAGTCAACTTACTAATGTACAGATTTAATATTGTTGCATAGTATATTTATTAATATTAATTTATCTTGTAAGTTAGACTAAAGCACAATCCTCATTCATGCACATACAGATTATATATGGGATTTTGTATGCTAACATGCACAGGGTATTATGTTATATTTCTAATACTAATATCTTTGTTACTGTGTTGTAGTTGCTCCAACTGTACATGTAATAGAATTTTATAAGAACCGCATGCTACATGTAAGTGCCTGTGTTCAGATGCTTGGACGCATCAGAGAAAATTGCTTATCTACTGAATCAGCTTGCGCTGTAGTGTACATCAGCCATACCGAATAGTGTATGGTATAACTGCAGCGACAACAGCGAGCTCTCCACCGCTATATATGTAAAGTATATAAATTAAACTACATTATTATATTTGTGAACTCACTGCGCGGACTCTGACATGTATAAAAGACTGGGACGGTAATGAATTAGCGTCCATTACACACACTATATAGACCCTTAATAAGGGTTAACCTTTGCTCGTAAAACTGTTGTCTTGCCTTAACCCTAACCCCAAAACGTAGCCAGCATGAACCTTAAAGAACGGCTCACCAGGAGATCGGCGTTCAGCGGGGCCGTCCAGCGGAGATCTCGGTCGTCCGTTTTCTTCCGTCCGCACCACGCGCGGACGGTTCACTAAAATAGGAAGCCCCACTTCCTGTGGCCACTTCTGGCAGCTCCATATCGGTGCACTTTCAGCGGTAGTCCTTCATCAGCGGTCATGCTTCGCAAGACTATATAGTTCAGCGGTGCGTAGGGTGCTTGTAGGTATAGTTGGAAGAGCAAGAAGCTAAGTTTGCATTGGTGATGTCGGGAAATGACAGCGTCGCTCCTGATGAACTGACAACTTTTGATCTTGGAGCGATAGTCATAATAGATGCCATGTCGTTGCCACTAGTGCTACTTGTGATTGTCTTCGATTTGCTACTAATTGCAGCTTCCATCGTCGACTCTAGATCTGTGACTGTCCGCAGCATCCGTCTGATTCTCGTCAACATTCTGGTAGCCAGCGTGGTCGGAGCTACAGGATCAGTTCTTCGCCACGGTTTTCAAGTGAGTACTCTCTTGGATTCTAGCATTGCCAGATATCTTCCAAACGCCTGCAAAGTATATTTACCAGTGATATCTATTGGAGGTACAGGACGAATGTTGATGGATGCCTTGTATGCCTTCACTGTCTTCATAGTGGTGAGATGTTGGTATAAGCCAGTGCTTGCACCAAGGAACACCAAGTACTTTATCATCACAGCTGTGATTGTGTGGATACTTATTATCCTACTATCTGCTCCATTCTTTGTGTTAAGTATTAATCCACTCTGTGATGCTGCTGCAACAGGGAACAACACCAGTACTGCAACCTATGCTACACTAATACCAAATATCTTCATCTTCGGCTTTCCTATTATCTTCACATTACTAATCCTGGTCATAACTGTTTGTTTCATCAAAAGACGAACAATCACAGAAACCACTGCTGCAAGGAAGGCTTTACTCAAGTTTGGCTTCTTCCTCTTAATCGGCCAAGGAATCAATGCCATTGGGCAGATGGTATCTCCAGCAGTGTTCATAGCACTGTCATCTAATTCATACAGACCTCTGGTTGTGACGATGATTACTGCAATCTTTGACTTATCACTGATCCCGGCACCCATTCTAATTTATATATATTTTTAAGCCAGTTCAGCTTATACTGCGAAAATGGTTCTGCTGTTGCTGTGCAAGATGCTCAGCTGAGGTCACTGTATCGACACAAGGTACTACGCATGCAGCACATACTGCAAACAATTTTAAGAAACTGACTGATAAAAATTGAACACTGGCTAATTTCTGTGTTATTTTGCTGTGCACAGAGAATGCTCATTTGGGATGGCATGGTAATGTATCCTAAATAGCATTACATTGGAAGTCATTGGAGGCAACATGGAAGAGGTAATGCAGAATACATAGATATTGCTGCACCATGAACATTATAATTATTATATACACTATGAAATCCACTCTTAAATCATTTATGGGCACAGCAACAACATGCTTAACTTTGTTCGTGACATTAGCTAATTATCATCATTTCAGATTCTTTTATTAATGTGTGAAAGCATGAGTTGTGGGACAATTTATATTAACCACCAATCTGTCATCTTAGAACTCTACATTGCATCACAAAATTTAAGAAATGCTCCAGCTCTGCTGTAACAAAAAGAAATCGATAGGTAGTGTCCACTGAGAGAAGAGGGTAATGAATTATAGAACAAATTGTATTATTATGCATGCATAATATTACATGGCCTGTTCCAGGTCCATTGACTATAATTATATGCAATGTTCACATGCACCCACCTGCCAATCAACACCATGTATGGTGTTGATTGGCAGACAACCCCTGGTGAGCTATATAATCTGTAAAATAATTATAGTCTAGAAGTCATGATCACTTTACAATGATCACTTTCATTATGTACTGATATCATACATGCACTTTCAATAGGTAGCAACTTGCGATATTATATTATACCATAGCATATACATATGACATTATTTTATACACGTATTACATGATGTATGTAGGTGTGTTTTCTACTTGCATTGTGATGTGTCTTGTCAGCAGTGTTGTGTGGTGTTAGTGGTTTGTGGACACATGACCCATTCTATATTATATATAAGTATTAGTTATATGCATACAGCATTAAGCATGTCTCACATACACCTATATGTGTTATGTGTTATGCAGTAATCATGTGGACTCTTGCATGCCCCGATGATTGAATAAGATTCATATGGCTTGTACGCAGGCTGCTCAGCGCGTACACGGCAGTCAAAAAGGGATCAATGTCATCGGGCAGATTGCTTGTCCAGCAGTGCTTGTGGCACTGTCAGCTCACATAGACCAAACTCTGCTTGCCACAGTAATCACTGTAATTTACATATGAACTAGTACTGTTATTGATTACCACTCTAAGTGTAGGATAGGTACCTAGCCAAAGGCTCTTAGGTCTTTACATCTCAGGGATGATGCAAGAGTCACCGAGGGCGGCTTAGAATATGTTATCATTATCAATATATATTATATTTGAGTGCATCATGTACAAAAGCGCAATAGGGCCAACTACCCCATGCAGCACTGCTCAACACATAGTACAAACACTCATTGATAATCATATGAAAGCAACACAGCTCATGGCTGGTAGAGGGACGGCAACAGATGATACAAATCACTTCTTCTACATTTTTTCGATTGCCCTTGCTACTGCCTTATCTCTACAAACTCTATCCATCACAATCACTACCTTTCTATTATCACCCAACTGAATCCATCCGTCTATCCTATCAATCATCAATCTCTCCATTCTCAATCTTTTTTCTGCCAAACACTTGCATCTCATTAGAAAATGGTCGAAATCTTCCACTTCCCCACTTCAACATTCCTTACACAGGCTATCTTCTCTCCTGATCACTCCATGTCATCTTCCCATGCTGTACATTGCGCTTATCGCATAAGCTATATATATATATTATATATATTTGCTTGTTTGTTTGAGTCATATGTCTTACCAGGGCTGCCAGGAAGCAGAACCCCATCAGGAGGTAGACCATGTTCTGCCACTCTCAGAAGAGTTCAATGTGGGAGTTGAACACGTACGTACAGTTACTTCCGCTGTTACCAGAAAAACATTATATCATATAGCCATAATTTGGAGGGGTGTACACAAAGCCAGTCTGAAATGGTGACGTTCGAAAATGCCATATGGAACTCCACTGTTAATGCCACTGTTACTGATGGTGGAGAGACCAAGTTACATCATGAAGCACAGTGTAGTGGGTTACTGTTACTGGTAGTGGCTCTGGTGTTTGTTCTTGATTTGCTAGTTATGACAGCAGTGATTGCCGATCCTGTGACTGCAGCTGTCCGCAGCATTCATTGGATTCTGGGAAGTATTCTGACAGTCAGTTGTGATTGAATTCTTGGCAATACTTTTTCTTCTCCACTTATTGGGAGTAGCCAAAGTCCTTGATTTGGAGCTTGCTAACAATAGCCTAAGAACGTGCAAAGTGTATATATATTCCCGTTGATTCCCTAGGAAATCTGGGAGAAGTGCTGATGGCTACCTTCTATTGTATCACTATTTTGTAGTGGTGAGATGGTGGAATTTACCAGTGCATGTTTGCATGGAGGAAACCAAAATACTTCATCGTCATAGCTGTATTTCTGAGGATAGTGGCCATTGCACTAACTGTTCCAATCGTTGTAGATGATGCAATCAAAATGCTCTGCGATACTTCCGTGAACTACATTTCATATACAGCAGGAACATTGCCGTTTATCTCCTTTTCAATCTTCCCACTCTTGCTCACCTTACATTTCCTGGTAATAACTGTTTGTGTCATCAAAAGGCAAACAATCACACAAAACAAAGTTGCGAAGAAGGCTTTACTCAAATCCGGATTTTTTACTTGTAATCGTCCAGGAATCAATGCCATATTGCTCAATTAATTAATATGCTATCACACTGGTAGAGAAGCCCACATTCTTCTGCTCCACAGAGCTATCGCGCTCAGATGCAGGTGCTGTCAAATATGGGGCAATAGTGAGTGCATAATATATATAGTACCAGTGTATGTCAGGTACTAACTGATTATATATATAATTAGCCATAGACTGTTCTTGTTCATGCAAGATGAATATTTATTTAAAAGCAATATGTTGCATGCACTGGGTGTACATAGGCGTGTTTGGTGCTGTGGGACGTGTAGATCAGGATCTGAAACCATTCATTCACTCTTCAAAGCAGCAACACCTAATATATATCACAGGTTGTGCTTGAGCAGTTGTTCTCAGATTATATATCTATCTATATATATATTTGAGAATGTTTGTTTGTTTGTTTGTTCGCAGTAAACGCAAAAGCTACGGAACGGATTGACTCCAAACGCTCAGGAATTATAAAGAACTACCCGGAGAGTGTCCTCTGCGGTTTGAAATCTCCCGTCTTAGTGTTCTTGGGGAGATATGGTTACATTTCCGGTTTTTCCTTCGCGGCCGACCGCCATTTTTACCTATTTTCTTCCACGGCTGGCTCTTGCCTAGACAGAGCGCTTTGCAAAAACGGAAAAACTACGGCACGAATTGACCCCAAACGCTCTGCAATTACAAAGAACCACCCGAAAAAGGTCCTCTGCGAGTTGAAATCGCCCACCTTAAGGTTCTCGCGGAGATATCGTGACATTTCCGGTTTTTCCTTCTCGGCCGACAGCCATTTTTAACTTATATCCCACTTTTGGCTCTTGCTTAGACGCCTAACACAGGCTGGCACAAGAGTGCTTTCGCAAAACGACGTTGACCGCGAGCCACATCGCTACTGAATTACAAGCGGACATGCATAGACAAGTTCATGTATATTCAGGCATGCCTTGCAAGTTCACGTACATTCAGGCATGCCTTGCACGTAATTTGAAACACTGTCACATTGTGGCCATGGGCATGACCTTACTTCAGCTGCCCAACTCTCTGTATTCAACATAGCTGACACTAGAAGTACTTTTGATAAAGCACTGGCGTCAGAGCGCTTTCGCCGAAACGCTGTCGACGGCGCGCCATAGCAGAGGAGCCCGCCAAAGGCGGGCTTCTATGCTAGTATTATATAATTTATACTGAAGCATTTGCCAAACAGAGAGTCCTCTTTTAGGAGCGAGTATACCTTATGCATTCATGCATTCATGTTCCCATTATGCTTGAGGAGAACTATGACTTTGTTGTGTACATTTTTATCGTGGGATTTCCACCTTGGCGGATCTGAAGTGTGTGCCTATTGCACTCTGCATGGGTGGGCCAAACAGGCACTGACTAGTACCTATGATTATGTAATTTAGAAACACGTTTTCATGTAGAACTGCGGTGTGAACATCACAGCTAACTATTATACACCATAGCGGAGTGACAGTGGTCAAGTTAGGTCATGCACTCCTGGTAGCAGTGTGTGTGTAGAAATTGAGCTTGTTGCACAAGCTATATTTTGGAGGAGTTTCAAGCCAGACTGAAATGGGGACAATGAAAAATGCCACCTTTTGCAACTCCAACAATACTGAAGGAGAGGCAGTGGAACTTCATGAAGTCATAATAAGTGGGTTACTGTTACCGGTAGTGGCTCTGGTGATTGCTTTTGATTTGCTAGTTATGGCAGCAGTGATTGCCGATGCTGAGATTGTCTCCAGCATTCGTTGGATTCTTGGAAACATTCTGACAGCCAGCATGATTAAAGCATTGGGACTACTGCTTCTCCGTCTATTTGAATTGGGTGAATTCCTTGATTCAGAGCTTGCTAAAGATCGCCTAACAGTGTGCGAAGTGTATATTCCAGTTTCTACCCTAGGAAATTCAGGAGGAGTGCTGATGGTTACCTTTTATGCCATCACTGTCTTTGTGGTGGTGAGATGGTGGAATATACCAGTACTTGCACCAAGAAACATCAAATACTTCATCATCACAGCTGGATTTCTGTGGATATTGGCCATTATACTAACTGTTCCAAACCTTGTACCTGATGTAACAAAAATATTATGTGTCACTTATGCGAATGCAGAAGGAATTCCACAGAGAGCAGGAACAGTGTTATTTATCTCCTTTTCGATCTTCCCACTCTTGTTCACCTTCCTTTTCCTGATAATAACTGTTCGTCTCATCAAAAGACAAACAATCACAGAAAACATTGCTGCAAAGAAGGCTTTACTCAAGTTTGGATTCTTTCTTGTAATTGTTCAAGGAATCAATGCCATCACACAAGTCATTATTCCAGCAATAATCTTGGTACTGACAAGTAACAGTGTGTATACTCTGGCTCTCACCATAACAATCGCCATCTACGACTTGTCGTTGATTCCCACTCCCATTCTGATTTGTATATTCTTTAAAACAGTTCAACTCAAATTGAGAAAGTGGCTGTGCAGTTGCTGCAACTATTGCTCGGCATCAGGCAAGTGTAACAAGTATACCTGCTACAGCACAATCTAACAATGTATTGTGGTCAATGCCATATTTTACAGTACTTGCCATATTAATGCTGCTAAGTATTACTTAATTGCATATTGTGCATGCACACTATGCTGATGTGTACTTGTATGCATGTGTTTGGTTCTGTGGGGCATGCAGATTAGGAATCAGTCATTCACTCTCCCTCTCTATATATATATATAATTATATACTCACAGGGAATGCTCTAGTAGCTAGTTGTGCTGAAAGTGTTTAAAATCGCTGTTTTTAATGTGCAGCTTTTCACTCATGCACCAAATATGCCAAGGCTCTGAAGTGCCTGCCATTTTACTCTGCATGAGTGGCCAAACAGGCAGTGACTGGTACCTTCAATTATATAGTAATGTGTTTGTGGGCAGCTATATAAATACGCATGTGATGCCATACAACTGCGGTGCCATTCATTCCACATCGCAATTACACATAGTGCAAAACTGGAATAGGAACGTACCTACAAAAAGTTGCTATTGGCCGGATCGTAACGAGTTACATATGCACAACTACCTAAACTATAATGCATATAGGTTTTGTAAGAAGATATATGACCTTTCTTGTTGCGTTACTAACAGATTGCTAGGCTAGAGAACTTTCTAGAGTGCTGAACACGTGTTTAGGGATTGCACATGTAAGTCTGTAGTTGAGTGTGCTGTTGAGTATTGCTATTGAGTTGCTGCTGGTTCATTGTTGCGAAGCGTGTTACATTGGTAGCAGAGGGTGGTTGACGCGGGATGGCAAGCAAGCATATCAGTCTACCAAGCGTCTTTGCGGAAGGAGATCCAACCGAGTGGTTCCAGCGGTTCGACATCTGCTGCCGAGCGAACGACTGGAACGATGAGACGAAAGCAAAGAAGCTACCTACCCTGTTGGAGGGTGAGGCGCTCGCTATCTGGCTAGAATTGACAGAGGCGGAAAAGGCGAACTAGCTACCAGGGTTCAAAAGGGAAGTTGATCGCGCGAATGGCCCCGGTAAAGTTCGTGTCTCTGGGAGATTTCCACGCCAGACAGTTGCGCCCAGGGGAGTCGCTGTCGGTGTTCCTTCACGAGTTGAAGCGGCTGCTCGACCAGGCCATGCCAGAAGCAGAGGCCGCCACCAGGACACAGCTGGTCCTACACCAGTTAATCACTGGTTTACCCGTCCACGTTAGCAAGCAGCTACGCGCTACCGGCGAAGTTAGCGACCTGGACAAGGTGCTAGAGAGGGCGCAACTGCTCTTGACAATCGAGAAGCAGGAAAAATCGGCAGCAATCGAGGCGAAGGAGGAACCGTCTGAAGTTGAGGCGCTAAGGGAGCAGGTCTCCGCACTAACGGAGCAGGTTGCTGCTCTGGTCACTCGCTGTCCTGCAACACGACCCAACAGGCCCCAGCTGTGCTATCACTGCCATCAGCCAGGACATCTTCAACGGCAGTGCCCAAGGTCAAGGGGATGCCTTGTGTGTGGTCGCCCTGGGCACGTAGCCAAGGATTGTCAGTCGGGAACACCACCAAACAGCCATGGTCAGCTACAAGACATTCAGCCCATTGTGGAAGAGGTCCAAAAAGCCAAGGCCAAGATCTGTGCAGTCTATGGCGAATCTAGCAGCGAGTTGACTGAAGAAGTGGTCGACGATTGTGCCATACCTCGCTTCAGCACAACCACCAGGCCGGACTATGACATGCCTCAGTGCTCAACAGACTCCCTGTCACGTCTACTCAATGAGTATCAGGAGCTATTCCGTACACCTCGCCCGGCTGTACAACAGCAGCTGAACATTTCATCCCTACCTCAGGCACTCCTGTTAAGATACCGCCCCGCAGGGTTCCAGCCAACTACCGGGTTGAAGTTGAGTGACAAATTGAGGAGATGCTGGCAGAAGGGATCATTGAAGAGAGCTCCAGTGCATGGCTGGCCCCGGCTGTATTTGTGAGAAAGAAGACGGGAGACATCAGGCTGTGCGTGGACTATCGAGAGCTGAACAAAAGAACCACGAAGGACGCGTACCCTCTCCCACGACCGGATGAAGTACAAGATCAACTGGCAGGATCGCAGGTGTTCTCCACTCTGGACTTACAGTGTGGCTACTGGCAACTGCCAGTACACACAGCAGATCGTGACAAAACTGCCTTTAGCCCAGGACCTGGTATGGGACTTTTTCAGTTTCGCAGAATGCCTTTTGGGCTTTCTGGAGCACCTGCATCTTTCCAGCGGTTGATGGACAAGGTCTGTCGTGGGTTGCCATTCACCACTACATATCTCGACGATGTTCTCGTTCACTCTGCCTCCATGCAAGAACACGCTGAGCACCTCCGTCTCGTCTTTGAGCGTCTCGCCTCAGCTGGCCTCACACTTCGAGATAAAAAGTGCCACATTGGCATGGCTAAGGTGAAGTACCTTGGCCATGTGTTCTCAGCAGTAGGCATGGAACCAGACCCTCAGAAAGTGGCTGCAGTACAGGACTGGACCACACCAACAAACGTCAGCGACCTGCGAAGTTTCCTGGGGTTGGCTTCCTACTATCGACGCTACATCCCACGTTTTGCAGACATCGCTGCACCACTACATCACCTTACAGAAAGGGGTGCAACTTTTCGGTGGGATCCAGCTTGCCAAACTGCTTTTGACACCCTGAAGGAGAAGCTTACCCAAGCTCCAATCCTCACTTACCCTGAGTTTTTGCCGTCCTCAGAGCCCTTTTCTTTACAGACGAATGCCAGTGCAGTTGGTATTGGTGTGGTCCTAGAGCAAGCGGGACATGTAGTTGCCTATGCCAGTCGATCCCTTACCCAATCAGAGCGCAACTACAGTGTTATTCAGCGAGAATGCCTAGCCGTTGTCTATGGGCTCAAACAGTTTCGCCACTATCTACTGGGTCGCCCCTTCTGCTTGCTGACAGACCACGGCCCGCTACAATGGCTCTCAGCACAAAAGATGGATGGTTTGTTAGCCAGATGGACACATGATCTATGATTTAGTATCATACACTAAAAGTATGGTCAAGATTCAGATAAAACATACTAAACATGCATTGTGCACTGTTTTAGGGCTTACGTAAGTGAGGGCCTAGGGCCAAACGTCATGCATGTCAGTACTTGTGTGTATATAAATAATTATAAGATCAACGATACAATTTTACATTATTATATCTTCATTATATTTTCTAATCAAAAACACAGGAAGCCGAGGAAACAAATGCAAATAAGACAAAATCATTCATTTTAGACACCCTAAGAAGATGCTTGGTGATTTCATGTTTAAACGCACAGCTAGTATTCAATACACGGATAAATAAAATACCTAGTTGTGGACTTTATACTTCAAGATCAGCAAATAAAGCAGCAAATTACCATTAATAGCAAAAGCAAGAAATTGTGGTGCATTTGTATATGAATGTTATGCACAGTTGTACAACATGACCGTGTCTTACCAATCATTGGATCCAGCAGTTTCTTGTGGGGCCATAATTCATATGGGGACATATTCACAAATTTAAATAATCTCACTAGATGTTTTTAGGTGTCAATATATAGTCATGCTCCAATAGCAGTTCTTGTAGGCTTCCCATATATATATAGCAGAAATCACTAAAATATTGTGCATTAGATTTTGGTTAAGCAGTATGCCTGAGTGCAGACTAACTAAACAAATCTTTATTAGGTCTATCATTCAGCATCTAATACAGGGTATAGTAAGCTCCAGTAGGCTCTAATTCTGGAGGAAGATTAGCATTATAGGAGTAAATTAAAAATGACCCCATGCAGCACAGTGAATTACCAGATCAATATGACTTCTTTAGGGGGCAGGAGAGTTATGATGGGTCTCTGGGCAGGATGCCTGCCTCTGGCTGTGGAGGTGGGGAGATGCACTGGCACATCTTATAGTGAGAGGGTATACAGGATATGTAATTGTGGGGAGATGGAGGCCAGGATCAGTTCCAGTTTTTAAGCAAATGCCACAAGCTTAATCCAATTACACAAAACTATTTTCACACTGCAGTACTCTATCAAGCTCTTTTGCTCACCTATCAAACAATTCCTCGTTTGTGTTAGTGATAGAGCATCCCGATTACTTATTTTTAAAATGTACCACCTAAGACAATCACTTTTGTGCAACAATTAATTAAGGTCACTATATATAATCAACATTACTATATAATATCCCAACTAACAAGTTTTGTGTAAGTGTTAGTGATCATTAAGTGAGCCGTAAGCGTCATATTATTATATTATTAATTGTACAATAGTGTACATTTGCTCTGGATATATACATGCAACAAGTGATTGCCAATCAGTATGATTATAATTCTGAAGTAAATTCCACAATTATTAGAGCTATATATATATCACGCATTTTATTAATAGTCATGCAGATTACATGTACTATCATTGATAAATAAATACACAACTACACAAACCTGTACATGTTGCGTGCATGGTTGTAGTAACATAAGTTAACTTAAACACTACAAGTCCAGTTTATTGGCAGAACTAGCAATCCCATTGTCATCTCCATCTGCAGAAGTCCGCTCGGAGATTCTTGCATAGCCCTTCCGTTTTGTGGCTGCCCATTTTAGGAATTTTATCACTTCCTTTAACACACGGCATCCATTTGAGAAAATACAGTATAATTATATATGCTTGTGCAATATTGCAGTGGGGTAACTTCCAATACACATGGCATACAGTACATTAATTAACATGGCAGTGCATGACCAAAATCGAAAGCACTGACTTTTGAATAGTACAAATAGCCAGAGCTGTATACTCACACACCTTTCCCCCATTCGTGTGTTCTGAGATCACACCAGTCAAAAGTGGACCTACAGCTGCACCTGGAGAAAGAGGGATGACAGGAGGGAGGTGCTCACTTGAACATTTGGCATACATTCACATCTTACAGCTATACACTACATAGATCTTAGTTTTGCTGCATAAAAACATATGGTAATGCCATCTGTTAGCAACACTAGCTAAATACACACACACTGCTGACTCAATCGCTACTACCTCATTCAGTGAAGAAGTGCCATTGCCCTTCCAGGAAATCCTGTCACTTCACCTACTACTCGTACAATGCCATCGAATTGTCACATACTCATAACATTCGATTCAATGAGGCGATTTGTAGAGAATTTCCGCTATCACATATAGAACTGAAAGGATCAAAGACTGCTCAAGGAATTCGTCATGCTGCTCCTAACTGTACTTAGTCAAGTTCTTGACCACTGCAAGTAAAGTACTGATTGAGAACCTTCATACGCAATACACGGCAATGGACAATCTTACGATGAATAGCACAATCAATATCACTACAGTTGGAGCTGCAGAGGTCAAATATACTGCTATAGCTGATGCAGTGCTGTTGCTAGCAGTGATGTTTGTGATAGTATACAATTTGCTGGTGATAGCAGTTTTCATTGTCGACTCTGACATTGTCTGCAGCATTTGTTGGATTCTCGGCAACGTTCTGGCAGCTAGTACAATGGGAGCTTTGGGATCCGCATTTCTCCACATATTTCGAGTGGTAGATGTACTCATTGCAGATTTCGGCAGTTATGGAGTGACAGTCTGCGGAGTATCTCTGTCTCTGATGGGGTTTGGGAATTCAGGAAGAGTGCTCATGGCTACCTTTTATGCCATCACTGTCTTTGTGGTGGTGAGATGGTGGAATAAGCCAGTGCTTGCACCAAGGAACACCAAGTACTTCATCATTGGAGTTATATTTGTGTGGCTATTAGTCACACCACTAGTAGTGCCGAGTCTGGTGACAGGAGCTTCTGTATTCTGTAGAATGCCTACAAATGATGAGCCGAGCTACAGTGGGATTTACTCTGTTATCCCATATTTCATTCTATCCACCTTGCCCATTATTCTTACATTACCTCTCCTGATTGTAACTGTCTGCTTCATTAGGAAAAGAACAATTACAGAAAACAGTGCAGGGAGAAAAGCTTTGCTCAGATTTGGATTCTTTCTCATAATAGGCCAAGGAATTAATGCCATTGGACAGATTGTGTGTCCAGCAGTGTTCTTGGTACTGTCCACTCACAGAGACAGATCGCTGGCTGCCATGACGCTCATAGCTATTTTTGATTTGTCGCTGATTCCCACTCCCATTCTGATTTGCATATTCTTTAAGCCAGTTCAGCTCAAACTGAGAAACTGGTTCTGCTGTTGCTGCGCGAGATGCTCAGCTGAGGCCACTGCATCAACACAAGGTACTACCCAGCAAATACTGTAGGCAACTGAGGCATATTAATGCCATAATTATAATATGACAGCAAGTACTACATATTCAAATGGCAGCTACGTATTCTGCACATACGTACAGTAACAGTATATCATGTACGTATATAATGTATATCACCAACTGTACATATATATCAACTGTACATCAATCATGTACAAATGTGAAATGCTAGCAATGCAATGTGTGTAATAGAGCTGGAATGTTATATTTAGTGCTAAATGTTTGCATATGTTCAATGGGCGCATACCAAAAATCGTTCACTCGCTCCATCAGGATCTAGCTACATTATGTATCAAATTGAGTTAAACATTTTAATACTACTATATATACTACTATCACACAGGACATTTCAACCTGTACTGCGTCAGAGTGCTGTGTGGTGTAAGTGGCATTAAGCGATTTATGTACTTGTTCAGTCATGCACTGTTGGTGCCTCCAAGCTTGCAGTTGGTACTTACTGGCACATGCGCGAACAATAGCATTATATAGTATAGTATAGTATAAGGTGGTTAGTGAATGAGGTCATCACCATTCAAGCAAAGATCACTGATTCGAATCACCTTTGAAGCCCATAAACACTTTAAACTACCGATAATATTAGTATAAATTATGATATGTACGAGGTTGGTTTCGGCTCAATGGTATATGAATTGACCACCAAGGTGATATCCAGTAACACCGGAAGAAGTAAGGGTTTACTTACTTGTAGCCTGCATCCCACAATGGAAAACATTTGCGAATGGCATAGGAGGTCAGTGTTGTTGTTGCTTCAAATTCGTTAACGAGTCTCAGATGTGCTCCAATCCCTACTGTCCAGGAATGAACATTTGTGCCAGCTGAGAAGTTTCACCTCATTTGAAAGGCTAGTACGACCTGTTTGTAACTGCCATGTTGGATAATACCATGGTGAACAACACAGTCACCAACACTACCAATGGAGCAACAGTGGAGCTGGCTTTAGGCATGATATTGTTACTGGTAGTGGTAATTGTGATTGTGATGGATTTGATGGTGATAGCAGCACTGATTGTAGACACTGAGACTGTCGGCAGCATTAGTTGGATTCTTGGCAACATTCTGGCAGCCTGTGTGATAGGAGCCCTGGGATTAGTTCTGAATGAGTTCTTAGTTCGGGTCTTCACACACATGCACTGCAGTCATTTTAATAATCATCAATATCAATGACCCTGTATTTTATAGCTATATAACTATATAATATCATTCATGTTTCAATTAGTACAACAGAAATATAACAGTAATAATTACAAGGTGTACAATACATTATTATATATAATATATATATAGCATTTAATGTAGTAAATTACTACTACTGAAATAGGGCAGTGCCTAGAACACTGCACTAACTAAAAAAACATTCTAAATAGTCTAAATAATATAATATATCATAAATTCTAAATAATATAATATATCATATATCATAATATATCATAATTATTACTATAATTATAACTTGTCTAATAGTGTATATAATTTGCTCTGGATATATATATAGCTATATATATAGTGATTGACAATCTTCTAAAGTAAATTCTACATATACTTATATATTATTATATATGGATCAGGCCACTGCAGCACCTATTATATATTTATACTCATCCAACAATGATGGTCTTACAGGTAGAGGAAAACTAATAACAGTGTGAATGGGTAAATGAGGTCTACAATGGAAATCAGGGTAGAAAGTGAGGATATAAGAAGGATTGTGACTGGTAATGATGTCCTGATGGCATGGTAGCTTTAACTACATGTATATGTGAATAATGATGAATAGACTAAGTAAAAATGCACTGTAATGGAGTTGAGGTATGGGGATGTGGATGGCAGCTTGGGCCGGTGGAGAATGTGTAGATGAGAGTGGCACACGCACATGCACAAACACACACATTACATTATGCAATATGCAATGATTCTTTAACATACATCACCTTCCACCTACGTGTCTATTAGTGTTCACGTTGGATCACGTCAATATTGGCAAACGGCAGACATCCAAATGGATGTTTTGGGCTGTTGGCCCTCATCAGTGCAGTGCAGCCCAGCATAACACCTACCAGACTACCCAAGCCCATACCATTACACCCACTAGACCATGCAACCTCATATCACTGGATTCCCTAGCAATATGCCCACACCATACACATTTATATATACAAGGGTATAAAAATGTTTCCTTCAAATTAAAGCAAGTAGAGATGTAGGGATGGTGGACGGTGTCTCTGACGCCACTGGTAGCTGCATGGAAAAACCAACTGGTGGAAAAAGTCCAGGAACAAGGAGGTCTATTCCGTGACAGTGTAACAACCCAGTCAACATTCGCTGCCTTTAAGACACACTTTGGATGCACTTTCACCATCCCTACATCTGGCAACATTTTGATGCAGTTAGGCTCAGTTTACCGGTCTGCTTTATTGACCTCAACATTTCCTGACACTGCCGTCTACTCATGCACAGATTTGATTTCCAATGTCCCCCCCGTGGCCAATTATTCAAATTTTTGCGCCATCCAGGTAGAGTATAATACTTGAATAAACAGGGATTATCAAAGATAATTATATAGTTAGCTAGTATTTTATTTCAAGACAGTGACTAATCAATCAATCAATCATCAATCATCAATACTGGACATGTCTCCTAGACAGGAGGTCGTCCTTACATCATACCATGCATACTGTTAGGTGAAAAAGAAAATTTGGTGTATATTATATATATGTTACTTGAAATTGTCCAGCCATCTTAATCGTGGTCTCCCTCTAGGTCTTCTTCCCTCTACAACTCCTTCAAACGCTCTTTTGGTGCATCTCTCACTGCTCATCCTTTCTAGTCTTCCCTTCCACTCCTCCTGCCTCTTCTTCACCCTCTCCAACACCCCTACCTGCCCCAGCCTCCACAGAATCTCGTCGTTAGTGATTCGGTCCTTCCAGCACACTCCCTCTATCCTCCTCAATGCATTCATTTGCGTGGCTTGGATCTTGGACCTCTGCTCTTTCCGCAGTGCCCATGCTTCACACCCATACATTAAAACTGGCATCACCATCGCATTTACCACCTTCAATTTGGTTTGCTTGCTCAGTTCTCTCCTCCTCAAGATGGCCTGGCTCATTCCCCCAATAATTCTAGATGTACACCCAATTCTTGCCTCTACTTCTCGTTCCATACTCCCATCTCCACTGATCATAACTCCTAGGTACTTCATTGTGTCTACCTGCTCGAGCTGCTCATCACCAATCATTACCTGACACTCCTCTCCCTTTCTCGCCACTCTCATCACTTTCGATTTCTTCCAATTAACCTTTAGGCCCCATCTGGTCAGTGCTGCATTCATTGACTCCACATTGTGCTGTAGTGCCTCTCGTGTCTCTGCCATCATCACCATGTCGTCTGCAAACAACAGGTTGCCTATGGTACCTGTTGAGAGTGTCACTTCCCTGATACATTCTCTCCTTGCTTCTTTCACCACATTGTCAATAAAAACATTAAAAAGCCATGGCGACAGCCATGGTAACAGTGACTATCAGTATAATTTTATTTTGAGGTCATTCATCAACTATGCTTCCACTGATTTATTCATTAGTCACTTAATTGCAATTGACTATTTGTATTAATATTTGCAATGCATGAAGGACATATGCATATTATATCTACTGTATACAACTAAGACTTTCATGAATTATTTCGTCTGTGTTGCATTACATATTATATTGCTATCTGACACGGTATCAACCCCGGTACAAGTGATTGGCCACAGGCCATACGGAATTCAAAGCGATCTACCGTGCATGAGTTGGTGGACAATTAATTATTGTAATACATATGTGATGTCCTGGACCAACATATTTCAGTAAACGTTGAGGCCATGATGGCAGTGCCGCATCAAAATGTTGCCAGATGTCTTGAAGGCAGTGAATGTTGACCGGGTTGTTACACTGTCACTGAATAGACCTCCTTGTTCCTGGACGTTTTCCACCAGTTGGTTTTCCATGCAGCTACCAGTGGCATCAGAGACACTGACTACCATCCCTACATCTCTAATTGTTTTTGAAAGAAACATTTTTATACCCTTGTAAGAATATGAAAGGTGAAAATGGGATAACAGCGATTACAACACTAGCTTTTCCCTGACACGAACTCCAGGTTGAATTTGGGAATGTTGTCACACCTTGAAATAAGCCTACCCATGGCCTTGAATTGTTCCAGTTCGCCACTGTTTCGCCAGTTTGCCGACATGCGCTTAATACATTTAGATAGGAGCCGCCATTTTGAACCGGGGACATGCATAAATAGATGTCACTACCGTGACATCTGATACATGTCAGCAAAGAGGAGTTAGAATGAATGCTGTATGTAAGCAAAACAGGTTAATGACACTTGTTAATTAGGCCCTGAAAAATTAATGGCATCCACGGTGGCAATGGGCACAGTGCTGCTCCTCTTCCACTGCATGAGCATTACCAAGAGGATTACGGCCCCTCCCTGAGGGCATAGGGTGGAGAGGATGACAATTGTACGGAGATGTTGATTGGCTGAAGACATAATAAAAAAAAACTCGTACAGATAGGAATATGTAATAGTGGATGCAAGTATCAATGCCAGTGTGTATGTGTGCAATTATAGCATGTATGATTTGTGTGCACATGTAGAATGTGTGTGTGTGTGCGTGCATGTGTGTAATTCTATGCCAACAATTGTAAGTTATCCATTTGAACTTACTAATCTAATACATGGCAAGAAATGACATAATTAATTATCAATTAATTAACCACTGGACTCCTATATTCAGGTTGCAGAACAGAAATACGTATACTGCACTCACTTCAAACACTGTAATGACGAGCAATCCAGCAAAGTAGACAATGTTAGAAGGGGAATAAAATGGAGAAAAATAAGAGTCAGAAATGATTATCGAGTAAAATAATTTTTCAAAGTGACTCGTTGAAATCTTCAGAAGCAAAGCAAACTGTATATGAACACCATTAAGGAATTAATGGATTCAGAGAAATCAAACATGCAATAGAGAGTAAGGCAGTCTGAAGTTCTCCATAATAAAAAAGGATTGTAGTAAATGGTTGCCATGACAGCTGGTCACATGACACATTCAGCATCACATAATGGTAGCATAAAATGTACCTGAATACACGTACGCATGTACACATAATTAGAAGAAATTCTTGAGCATAAGCACAGCAGTCACTTCATTAAGGGGGCAGGACGTTTCGATCCGTAGATCTTCTTCAGCTGAAGAAGATCTACGGATCGAAACGTCCTGCCCCCTTAATGAAATGACTGCTGTGCTTATGCTCAAGAATTTCTTCTAATCATCATATATCACGCAGCAATGAACCCTTATCATATCATGTACACATAACTATCAGACCTAAATGTGTATGCATGCACGCACAAGTACAGAGAGCAATTACAAAGATTAGTCTCTTAAAGATTATCCAAAAAGAAAAGAAATTTAATATACATATTAGCTATGTACACACAAGTAGGTACCAGTACATTTTACTATGTATAAGTACCAAGCCTACGCACACATACATGCACAGATGCTGGATGCAGCAGGTAATGAAATGCTGCATATCAGCCTTTGAGGAAAAGCAGCGTCACATTCTGCAGTACTATGCAAACACAATATTACTAGACAATTAATTTTAGTAGATTAAGAGAGGAACTTGTATTGGCATGCAAAAAGCTATACAAACTATTGTGGATACAATTGGCGACCACACCACGATGACAACTTTGTTTCTGACTCGATTGATAATAAAAAGGGCCTGCACAAGAATGGCAGCAATGCCAAATGGAGTTCCCACGGCAACTGCCCAAATGGGAAGACTGTCAGGTCCAGTAAATGTAAAAGTGGTGTAGGGGCTGACTCTGCGTTGGAGAGTGTAGAAATGGATGCTACTCAGAATGGTAGCTACCCCAACGATATCCTTTCCATTAAACTGTCTATATGCAGCAAATGAATGTGGAATTGTAACCTAGGAGAAAATCAGAGCTCTACACACTTCTGCTATGTATATACAGCTACTCCAGCTTACTGGACAAATAGTGCGAGTCCAATAACGTAGAGCACCCAACCTGCAGCTGCAACTCCCATGCATATGAAGGTCAGCTGAAGCAAGTGTGCATATAAGGAAATTGGAGAGTGTTCTGCTTAAATAACTGGGTAACTACTTAATTGTTAAGCATTTACGATCAATAGCAAATATCACACTTAGCTTCGTGTGGCTAATATGGTCTCACGGTTGTCAGGCATTTGAAACTGTTGCAACACTTCATTTTGGCCTGACCGTAGATACTGGCTTTTTCGTATAGGTCCAGTCTATTGTATAACCGTTGGAGGGGACATCGCCTGATCTAGGGTATGACATATCAGACCATAGATCAGGCGATGTCCCCTCTAAGATTTCCAAACTCCCGGTTGGTCATGTGTTCCCAGTGGCAACTTAGTTTTTGAGTGCGAGTTGGAAAGCCGAATCAGGCTTCGAGGCTTTTACTCCACAACCGCATTTCAGCGACCACCGAGAGAGTCGATATGTAAAGGTGGAAAAAAGAAGTCTAATGTTCTTCTTTTCTCAAAAGCGCTGTTTGATCCTCTTTGTTAGCGAACTGCTGTTCTTTTAAACAGCTCGTACAGTGCTTCTCGATGTTTCTAGTGTCGCGCCAGCCCTTCGCTGTTTCCGTTCGCGTTTCACACTCACGTGTAGAAAGCGGTCTAGTACCCCATTCACATGGACCCACTGACCCACTAACCCGTGTCGAACCCGGGTTAGTGGGTCCATGTGAATAGGGTATTAAAGGAGCAGGATCATAACCCGCGGGTTACGACGTGCGAAAGCGAGTTCAAAATGGCGGAGCGTGGGCGGAACTGGACGGACGAAGAAATACAGTGAACCCTCGGTTATCCGAACCCCATTGGGACAGACATTTGATTCTCCTTCCTCTGGTTTAGGCTCATCTTCCTGGGCAGGCACTTGCTCTGAAAGGACATGGTAACAGATTTCGTCGTCGGCTATCAGCTGAAAGCCAGGACCATTGGAATCACTGTTCAGCCAGGTACTGATCTCATTTTCATCCATACTGTACCGGCTTAATTTCATCTCATGACTCTGCGATTAGCTCCGTGACAATTTTCATATTCACTGACTTCAGGAAGTCGATGAGAGATACGCCATTTTGTCTTCTATCAATAGCCTTCGTAACAATTTATCTTTGTACCGGCGCGTGAGTGCCACAAGCACCCGTTGATCCATTGGTTGGACCAAGGAAGTGACATTTGGTGGCAAATAAAGGGCGGTGATGTTTCCATCATCACTAATGAGATCTTCTTCATTGGGGTGGCAGGGCAAATATCCAGTACTAGCTATAGAATAGCTTTTGGCTTTAAGCCAAGAGAAGATAGCTCTATGCGTACTGTAGGGATAAATGAGTTCTGAAACCAGGCATGAAAAAAATCTCGGAACTCATCCATGCACTTTTCTGGCCGCAGTACTCCACAGGTAGGAGTTCCATCCTCAAATCTCTAAAACACCTTGGGCATTTTCCTTTTTCGATAACCTGGAGCAGTAATTTGATGGTGCCTGTAGCGTTTGCACAGGCATCGATTGTGATTCTCTCTTAGCTCAGCTGCTTTCTTCCATCAGCAGAGTTGTCAAAGGAAGCAGGGGATTTAGGACTGTCCGAGAAAGCATAGAAACAAGTGGTGACATCTCAGTACTTTGACCCATCACATTTCTTTGAGTATCAGAAGTCCTTAAATCTCTTGTAAAGTGGTCCTAAGTGCACTCAAGGGGATGTAGGACTTCTGATCCTCAAAGAAATGTCATGGATCAAAGTACTGAGATGTCACCACTTGTTTCTATGCTTTTTCCGACATTCCTAAATCCCTTGAAATTTTTAATAATTATAAATCTAGTTTGCTTAATTTTTATATAGCTATACTAATGCACACTGATTCTGTAGGGACCGTTTTTATTTTTGCCTAATTATACTTACGTAGCTATAGCTAGTTAATTTATTGAGAAACATTTCTTAGACTACTATTTAGCTAGCTATGCTGGGTTTAGCTACGAGGTGCTGCGTATGTACGACGTCGAAAACCTTTCCGCTGTTCTGGAGAATGCGGCTGGCTTCGCGAGACTAGATGCGTATGTATACAGTCCCGTACTAATGGCAGTATTGGGGTATGTTGACACATTAGGAAGGCAAATTTCGCGCTCCCCCTGAACGCTGTATGAGTCGGAATGCCACCGGCGTTCATTTCTTAGAGGTTCAGATACCTCCGCGCCTCCTCATGTATGGCTGGGATCCGTAGGTGTCCTGTGTCAAGCGCTAGCTAGAAGCACGCAAAAATTTGGTGGGAAGAATAAGAAGAGGAAGAAGAATATGAAAAAGTGAAACGGGGGTAACGACGACTACGACGCTTTTCCCTCACGCAAACTCCAGATTGCATTTGGGAACATTGGCGCACTTTGCACCTTGAAATAAGCCTATCCATCCATGGCCTTTAATTGTTCCAGTTCGTGACCGTTTCGCTAGTTTTACCGACACTTATTTTAATACATTAGATATATATAGGTGCCGCCATTTTGAATCGGGGACATTCCTAAATAGACATTCTGATAATTATTATTATAGAACAGATATATTAATATATACATTATATATATTAATAGTCATGCAGATTACATGTACTATCATTAATTTTATAAATAAATACACAACTACACAAACCTGTACATGTTGCGTGCATGGTTGTACTAACATTAGTTAACTTAAACGCTACGAGTCCAGTTTATTGGCAGAACTAGCAATGCCGTTGTCATCTCCATCTCCAGGAGTCCGCTCGGAGATTCTTGTATAGCCCTCTCGTTTTGTGGCTGCCCATTTTAGGAAATTCATCACTTCCTTAAACACCAGTCGTACTGTAAACTGTATACAGGCAGACAGCATAACATAATGTATAGGTGCATATGACAGAAGGACATGGGAGTGGAAGTGGGTAGATGCGACACAGAGAAAGAAGAGAGAGGGAAGTGGAAGGTGTGAAGGGATTTGAGGATTGTGAAGGGGGGTGAGGGATGAGTGTGGATGTGAGAGGGCTTTGAGGGTTGAGTGAGTGTGGATGTGTGAGGAGGATGTAAGAGAGGGGAGGAACATGAGAAGTATAATAGAGCATAAACGAGAGTGAAGGGATGTGTGGAGGAAGGAGAGGGAGTGTGATAGCAAGATGTTTGAGGACGGATGTCGGGCAGTAAAGATTCTAAGAGCAATCCTTTCCTAGGCTAGCTAGTTGAAGCTGTTTGGAGAAGGTGCATGTCTTACCAGCGCTGCCAAGAAGCAGGAACCCATCAGGAGGTAGAACACGTTCTGCCATCCCTGGAGGAGTCAAGGTGGGACAGAAGAAATGCAATGCCACTAGCCAGAACTGTATACTCACACACCTTTCCCCCACTTGTATGTTCTGAGATCACACCAGTGGACCTATGCTTCAAATAAGCTCAAGCTACGTACGTCGCTGAGAATGATGCATGTCATTTACTGTGTGCTTGGACATACGTATGTACGTACACATTGTTGGCATCTATTGTGTCTATTTTTTTTTGTGTGTGTGTGTGCGTGTGTGTGTGTGTGTGTGTGTGTGTATGTGTGTGTGTGTGTGTGTGTGTGTGAGACGTCATCAAGATGGCGGAGGCCACGAGGTTGCTGGAGAAGACCAGCAATTCTTTCGCTTCGTTGGACCTCCGCTCGTCCGTACCACCCTACCACCACATCCCCTGGGGACTCTCGAGCTGGCAGTCGGATTGGATCGGTCTACCCTTAAAGCCTCTAGTGGCTACGGTGGCCGGTCCACCTGGAGCGCCTTGACGGCCTGTTTTACGGCCATGGCGCCCAGCTGCCACTCACCCCAGGGTTTTCAGGCGTGGGTCTGGCCAGCCCACCCTACGACAGTTTCTTGGCCTACAAAACAGGACCCAAGCTACTGCCTGGGTCCTGCCCTACGCCCTTATTAGGGCAAGGTGTATCCAGGAGGAGGTGTGTGTGTGGCATGGGCCTGGCCAGCCCACCTATTTGACCGTCTGTTGGCCTCGGAAGAAGAAGACATGCATACATGGATACGTGTGTGTGTGTGTGCGAGTGTGCATACATGGATGCGTATATGCTTGCTTATGCTTGTATGCTTGTCGGCATTTGCTCGAATAGACGCTGCACCCCATTTAGTGGCCACCCTCGAATTGACGCCGCACTTGGTGAAGAGAGAAGCAAAGTAGTTGCTGCCCTCAAATAAACGGTGATTTCTCATAATATCGTCAGGGACACAGCGACGACAGCGGAACATTGCAAAAACACGAAATAGAAAGCACTGACTTTTGAATAGCACAAATAGCCAGAGCTGTATGCCCACACACCTTTCCCCCATTCGTGTGTTCTGAGATCACACCAGTCAAAAGTGGACCTATAGCAGCACCTGGAGAAAGAGGGATGACAGGA
The DNA here is from genome assembly GCA_949841015.1 of Aplysina aerophoba. Lineage (NCBI taxonomy): Eukaryota > Metazoa > Porifera > Demospongiae > Verongiida > Aplysinidae > Aplysina > Aplysina aerophoba. The sequence goes on along the minus strand of OX465034.1, from coordinate 3,907,140 downwards.
GGGAGGTACGGACTTGAACATTTGGCATACATTCACATCTTAGAGCAATGAATAGATCTTAGTTTTGCTGCATAAAAACATATGGTAATGCCATCTGTTAGCAGCACTATCTGAATACACACACACCCCGTCACCTTCCACCTCCGCCGACTCAATCGCTACTACCTCATTCAGTGAAGAAGTGACATTGCCCTTCCAGGAAATCCTGTCACTTCACCTAGTACTCGTACAATGCCATCGAATTGTCACATACTCATAACATTCGATTCAATGAGGCGATTTGTAGAGAATTTCCGCTATCACATATAGAACTGAAAGGACCAAAGACTGCTCAAGGAATTCGTCATGCTGCTCCTAACTGTACTTAGTCAACATTCTTGACCACTGCAAGTAAAGTACTGATTGAGAACCTTCATACGCAAGTCCACGGCAACGGACAATCTTACGATGAATAGCACAATCAATATCACTGCAGATGGAGTCGCAGAGGTCAAATATACTGCTATAGCTGATGCAGTGCTGTTGCTAATGGCGGTGCTTGTGATAGTATACAATTTGCTGGTGATAGCGGTTTTGATTGTTGACTCTGACATTGTCTGCAGCATTCGTTGGATTCTCGGCAACGTTCTGGCAGCTAGTACAATGGGAGCTTTGGGAGCCGCATTTCTCCACATATTTCGAGTGGTAGATGTACTCATTGCAGATTTCGGCAGTTATGGAGTGACAGTCTGCGGAGTATCTCTGTCTCTGTTAGGGCTTGGGAATTCAGGAAGAGTGCTCATGGCTACCTTTTATGCCATCACTGTCTTTGTGGTGGTCAGATGGTGGAATAAGCCAGTGCTTGCACCAAGGAACACCATGTACTTCATCATTGGAGTTATATTTGTGTGGCTATCAGTCACACCACTAGTAGCGCCGAGTCTGGTGACAGGAGCTTCTGTATTCTGTAGAATGCCTACAAATGATGAACCGAGCTACAGTGGGATTTACTCTGTTATCCCATATTTCATCCTATCCACCTTGCCCATTATTCTTACATTACCTCTCCTGATTGTAACTGTCTGCTTCATTAGGAAAAGAACAATTACAGAAAACAGTGCAGGGAGAAAAGCTTTGCTCAGATTCGGATTCTTTCTCATAATAGGCCAAGGAATTAATGCCATTGGACAGATTGTGTGTCCAGCAGTGTTCTTGGTACTGTCCACTCACAGAGACAGATCGCTGGCTGCCATGACGCTCACAGCTATTTTTGACTTGTCGCTGATTCCCACTCCCATTCTGATTTGCATATTCTTTAGGCCAGTTCAGCTCAAACTGAGAAACTGGTTCTGCTGTTGCTGTGCGAGATGCTCAGCTGAGGCCACTGCATCAACACAAGGTACTACCCAGCAAATACTGTAGGCAACTGAGGCATATTAATGCCATAATATGACAGCAAGTACTACATATTCAAATGGCAGCTACATACACTGCACATACGTACAGTAACTGTATATCATGTACGTAGATCATGTATATCACCAACTGTATATATCAACTGTACATCAATCATGTACAAATGTGAAATGCTAGCAATGCAATGTGTGTAATAGAGCTGGAATGTTATATTTAGTGCTAAATGTTTGCATATGTTCAATGGGAGCATACCAAAAATCGTTCACTCGCTCCCTCAGGATCTACATATTGTATCAAATTGAGTTAATTAAACATTCAAATACTACTATAGCTACCATTCTAATGCACTAACTCCAGCTAAATGTGGGTTTAAAGCTGGTTCAGCAGGGCTTAAACATGCACATCTTAACTTGCATGCATTACATAATAATTATAGATACAGAAACTTTATACACATCAATCCAGCTTCAGTGCTCTACATACATAATTAGTAACTTACATAACTGAGTGCACCACATCACACAGGACATTTCAACCTTCTGCTTTAATAATCATCAATATCAATGACCCTGTATTTTATAGCTATATAATTATATAATATTTTAATATATATTATGTATATCAATATCGTATTACTATAATTATAAATATAATTTGTCTAATAGGGTACATAATTTGCTCTGGATATATATATATATATATATATATATACGCGCAATACATAATGTATTGTTCTATGAGGATTTATATTGCCACTTTGTGTCCAATTTGCAGGGGAAAGAAGGCCTAATTAGAAATTCTGCCAAATTTAAAACTCAATTTTCCTCTGCATCAGCGTTCTGCATAGTGCTTGTTCACCACTGCCTCCGACGATGCCAGGAATTATACTAGGCATACGCGAAGCGCATAAGAGGTGCCTCGCAGACACGTACATGCATAAATACTTACGTAGTGCAACACAGTTGTGTATAATTATTTATCTGTATTGCTAAGAGAAGGTCCTGAAGTAGATTTAGAAGCCATCTGGCCAGACGCCTTGTCTGGTACTGCCTTAGCCCCTCAAGCTTGGCCTTTCGCTGCTCTTCCTTCTCAGAGGCCAGACGTCTTGTCTGATATTGCCTTAGCCCCTCAAGCCCGGCCTTCCGATGCTCTTCCTTCTCAGAGGCCAGACGTCTTGTCTGATATTGCCTTAGCCCCTCAAGCCTGGCCTTCCGATGCTCTCCCGTCTCAGAGGCCAGACGTCTTGTCTGGTATTGCCTTAGCCCCTCAAGCTTGGCCTTCCGATGCTCTCCCGTCTCAGAGGCCAGACGCCTTGTCTGGTATTGCCTTAGCCCCTCAAGCTTGGCCTTCCGCTACTCGCCCGTCTCAGAGGCCAGACGCCTTGTCTAGTGCTGCCTTAGCCCCTCAAGCCTGGCCTTCCGCTGCTCTTCCGTCTCAGAGGCCAGTTGCCTTGCTCTATTCTGCCTCATTCGCGTAAGCCTGGCCTCTCTTTGCCCCTCTGTCTCCATGTCAAGTCTCTTGGCCCTTCTTCCAGCGTGGCCCCTATGCGTGCTAGTCGCACCCTCCTCATTGCCATCCCCATGTGCCCCTTCTGTGCCCCTCTTCCGCGGGAGCATCCCTGCAAAGACGAACACGAGCTGATCCGCCCCGCGGAAAAGTCGAGCAAAACCTCCCCTGCAAAGACCAGCCTATCCGCCCGCAGGGCCAGCAGAGCCGCCCCTCCGAAAACGAGCCGTCCGTAACACACGGAGTCACATGCGCAGTCACGTGTCGTGCGATACATATATATATATATCGGATATATATATATATATATATATATCGCCGAAGCTCGAATAGACAGCGATTATTGGCCTCGCTTCGCTCGCTCACGCTCGCCGCTCGGCAACTAGGCATACGCGAAGCGCATAAGAGGTGCCTCGCAGACACGTACATGCATAAATACTTACGTAGTGCAACACAGTTGTGTATAATTATTTATCTGTATTGCTTTAAGGTCCTGAAGTAGATTTAGAAGCCATCTGGCCAGACGCCTTGTCTGGAACTGCCTTAGCCCCTCAAGCTTGGCCTTTCGCTGCTCTTCCTTCTCAGAGGCCAGACGTCTTGTCTGATATTGCCTTAGCCCCTCAAGCCTGGCCTTCCGATGCTCTTCCTTCTCAGAGGCCAGACGTCTTGTCTGATATTGCCTTAGCCCCTCAAGCCTGGCCTTCCGATGCTCTTCCTTCTCAGAGGCCAGACGTCTTGTCTGATATTGCCTTAGCCCCTCAAGCCTGGCCTTCCGATGCTCTCCCGTCTCAGAGGCCAGACGTCTTGTCTGGTATTGCCTTAGCCCCTCAAGCTTGGCCTTCCGATGCTCTCCCGTCTCAGAGGCCAGACGCCTTGTCTGGTATTGCCTTAGCCCCTCAAGCTTGGCCTTCCGCTGCTCGCCCGTCTCAGAGGCCAGACGCCTTGTCTAGTGCTGCCTTAGCCCCTCAAGCCTGGCCTTCCGCTGCTCTTCCGTCTCAGAGGCCAGTTGCCTTGCTCTATTCTGCCTCATTCGCGTAAGCCTGGCCTCTCTTTGCCCCTCTGTCTCCATGTCAAGTCTCTTGGCCCTTCTTCCAGCGTGGCCCCTATGCGTGCTAGTCGCACCCTCCTCATTGCCATCCCCATGTGCCCCTTCTGTGCCCCTCTTCCGCGGGAGCATCCCTGCAAAGACGAACACGAGCTGATCCGCCCCGCGGAAAAGTCGAGCAAAACCTCCCCTGCAAAGACCAGCCTATCCGCCCGCAGGGCCAGCAGAGCCGCCCCTCCGAAAACGAGCCGTCCGTAACACACGGAGTCACATGCGCAGTCACGTGTCGTGCGATACATATATATATCGGATATATATATAAATAAATAAATATCGCCGAAGCTCGAATAGACAGCGATTATTGGCCTCGCTTCGCTCGCTCACGCTCGCCGCTCGGCAATTATCTATTTATACTAGGCATACGCGAAGCGCATAAGAGGTGCCTCGCAGACACGTACATGCATAAATACGTACGCAGTGCAACACAGTTGTGCATAATTATTTATAACTCAAATTCAACACAGTGAGAGAGTATATGCTGCAGCAAAAATAAGAAATGAAATTGAGGAATAATGTATAAGGATGTGGTTGCAATAGTACAGTATTACGTGAGAGTCTACTGTTTCCAATAGACACTGGTGATGACTTGCCTGTCATTATATTTGATGCAGCAAGGAGCACTGGTGAGGAGGGCTGCAACATCAATGTCGTCTTGTTGTATTCCAGTTATTTCTGCCAGTTGTGGGCCAAATGCCTGCAGTCTTTTCTGTGTTGCATCCGACTAGCCTGGCCTTTCGCTGCTCTTCCGTCTCAGAGGCCAGACGCCTTGTCTGGTACTGCCTTAGCCCCTCAAGCCTGGCCTTCCGCTGCTCTTCCGTCTCAGAGGCCAGTTGCCTTGCTCTATTCTGCCTCATTCGCCTAAGCCTGGCCTCTCTTTGCCCCTCTGTCTCCATGTCAAGTCTCTTGGACCTTCTTCCAGCGTGGCCCCTATGCGTGCTAGACGCACCCTCCTCATTGCCATCCCCATGTGCCCCTTCTGTGCCCCTCTTCCGCGGGAGCATCGCGGCAAAGACGAGCGGCACGAACACGAGCTGATCCGCCCTGCGGAAAGGTCGAGCAAAACCTCCCCCTGCAAAGACGAGCCGATTGGCCCGCAGGGCCAGCAGAGCCGCCCCCTGCGAAAACGAGCTGATGCCGTCCGTCACACGGAGTCACATGCGCAGTCACGTGTCGTGCGATACATATATAATTATATCGGATATATATATATATATTGCCGAAGCTCGAATAGACAGCGATTATTGGCCTCGCTTCGCTCGCTCACGCTCGCCGCTCGGCAACTAGGCATACGCGAAGCGCATAAGAGGTGCCTCGCAGACACGTACATGCGTTGGAGGATGGTGTCACTTTAGCTGAATCTTCGAAGTCGTGATCCACTTTGGGGACAGCTTCGGCTTTTCCACTAGAGCCTTCTGCAGGTCCCTTTTTTTGAAATGCCCTTGAACTCGAGCCACAATCATCTGTATTGCTAAGAGAAGGTCCTGAAGTAGATTTAGAGGCCATCTGGCCAGACGCCTTGTCTGCATGGTACTGCCTTAGCCCCTCAAGCTTAGACTTTCGCTGCTCTTCCTTCTCAGAGGCCAGACGCCTGATACATATATAATTATATCGGATATATATATATATATCGCCGAAGCTCGAATAGACAGCGATTATTGGCCTCGCTTCGCTCGCTCACGCTCGCCGCTCGGCAACTAGGCATACGCGAAGCGCATAAGAGGTGCCTCGCAGACACGTACATGCGTTGGAGGATGGTGTCACTTTAGCTGAATCTTCGAAGTCGTGATCCACTTTGGGGACAGCTTCGGCTTTTCCACTAGAGCCTTCTGCAGGTCCCTTTTTTTGAAATGCCCTTGAACTCGAGCCACAATCATCTGTATTGCTAAGAGAAGGTCCTGAAGTAGATTTAGAGGCCATCTGGCCAGACGCCTTGTCTGCATGGTACTGCCTTAGCCCCTCAAGCCTGGCCTTCCGCTGCTCTCCCGTCTCAGAGGCCAGACGCCTTGTCTGGTACTGCCTTAGCCCCTCAAGCCTGGCCTTCCGCTGCTCTTCCGTCTCAGAGGCCAGTTGCCTTGCTCTATTCTGCCTTATTCGCCTAAGCCTGGCCTCTCTTTGCCCCTCTGTCTCCTTGTCAAGTCTCTTGGACCTTCTTCCAGCGTGGTCCCTATGCGTGCTAGTCGCACCCTCCTCATTGCCATCCCCATGTGCCCCTTCTGTGCCCCTCTTCCGCGGGAGCATCCCTGCAAAGACGAACACGAGCTGATCCGCCCCGCGGAAAAGTCGAGCAAAACCTCCCCTGCAAAGACCAGCCTATCCGCCCGCAGGGCCAGCAGAGCCGCCCCTCCGAAAACGAGCCGTCGGTAACACACGGAGTCACATGCGCAGTCACGTGTCGTGCGATACATATATATATATATCGGATATATATATATATATATATATATATCGGATATATATATATATATATATATATCGCCGAAGCTCGAATAGACAGCGATTATTGGCCTCGCTTCGCTCGCTCACGCTCGCCGCTCGGCAATTATGGTAAAATACTTGCTTCTGGGCGTTTGCAGGCACTGTTATATATACTAGGCATACGCGAAGCACACGTGCAGATTGTCGTGCAGATTACATGTACTTTCAATGATAAACAAATACACAACTACACAAACCTGTACATGTTGCGTGCATTATTGTACTAACATTAGTTAACTTAAACGCTACGAGTCCAGTTTATTGGCAGAACTAACAATGCCATTGTCATCTCCATCTGCAGGAGTCCGCTCTGAGATTCTTGCATAGCCCTTCTGTTTTGTGGCTGCCCATTTTAGGAATTTCATCACTTCCTTGAACACCAGTCGCACTGTAAACTGTATACAGGCAGACAGCATAACATAATGTATAGGTGCATATGACAGAAAGACATGGGAGTGGAAGTGGGTACATGCGACACAGAGAAAGAAGAGAGAGGGAAGTGGAAGGTGTGCGGCGATTTGAGGATTGTGAAGAAGGGTGAGGGATGAGTGTGGATGTGAGAGGGCTGTGAGGGGTGAGTGAGTGTGGATGTGTGAGGAGGATGTAAGAGAGGGAAGGAACATGATAAGTATAATAGAGCATAAACGAGAGTGAAGGGGTGTGAGTAAGAATGAGAGGGAATGTGATAGCAAGATGTTTGAGGATGGATGTGGGGCAGTAAAGATTGCAAGAGCAATCATTTCCTAGGCTAGCAAGTTGAAGCTGTTTGGAGAAGGTGCATGTCTCACCAGGGCTGCCAAGAAGCAGGAACCCATCAGGAGGTAAAACACGTTCTGCCATCCCTGGAGGAGTCAAGGTGGGACAGAAGAAATGCAATGCCACTAGCCAGAGCTGTATACTCACACACCTTTTCCCCACTTGTATGTTCTGAGATCACACCAGTTAAAAGTGGACCTATGCTTCAAATAAGAAGCTCAAGCTACGTACGTCGCTGAGAATGATGCATGTCATTTACTGTGTGCTTGGACATACGTATGTACGTACACATTGTTGGCATCTATTGTGTCTATTTTTTTTCTTTGTGTGTGTGTGTGTGTGTGTGTGTGTGTGTGTGTGTGTGTGTGTGTGTGTGTGTGTGTGTGTGTGTGTGCGTGCGTGTGTGTGAGTGTGTGTGTGTGTGTGTGTGTGTGTGTGTGTGTGTGTGTGTGTGGCATGGGCCTGGCCAGCCCACCTATTTGACCGTCTGTCGGCCTCAGAAGAAGAAGAAGACATGCATACATGGATACGTGTGTGTGTGCGAGTGTGCATACATGGATGCGTATATGCTTGCTTATGCTTGTACATACTGCATTTGCTCGAATAGACGCTGCACCCCATTTAGTGCCCCCCGTCGAATTGACGCCGCACTTGGTGAAGAGAGAAGCAAAGTAGTAGCTGCCCTCAAATAAACGGTGATTTCTCATAATATCGTCAGGGACACAGCGACGACAGCGGAACATTGCAAAAACACGAAATAGAAAGCACTGACTTTTGAATAGCACAAATAGCCAGAGCTGTATGCCCACACACCTTTCCCCCATTCGTGTGTTCTGAGATCACACCAGTCAAAAGTGGACCTATAGCAGCACCTGGAGAAAGAGGGATGACAGGAGGGAGGTACGGACTTGAACATTTGGCATACATTCACATCTTAGAGCAATGAATAGATCTTAGTTTTGCTGCATAAAAACATATGGTAATGCCATCTGTTAGCAGCACTATCTGAATACACACACACACCGTCACCTTCCACCTCTGCCGACTTAATTGCTACTACCTCATTCAGTGAAGAAGTGACATTGCCCTTCCAGGAAATCCTGTCACTTCACCTAGTACTCGTACAATGCCATCGAATTGTCACATACTCATAACATTCAATTCAATGAGGCGATTTGTAGAGAATTTCCGCTATCACATATAGAACTGAAAGGACCAAAGACTGCTTAAGGAATTCGTCATGCTGCTCCTAACTGTACTTAGTCAACGTTCTTGACCACTGCAAGTAAAGTACTGATTGAGAACCTTCATACGCAAGTCCACGGCAACGGACAATCTTACGATGAATAGCACAATCAATATCACTGCAGATGGAGTCGCAGAGGTCAAATATACTGCTATAGCTGATGCAGTGCTGTTGCTAATGGCGGTGCTTGTGATAGTATACAATTTGCTGGTGATAGCGGTTTTGATTGTTGACTCTGACATTGTCCGCAGCATTCGTTGGATTCTCGGCAACGTTCTGGCAACCGGTGCTGTGGGAGCTTTGGGGTCAGCATCTCTCCACATATTTCGAGTAATGGATGTACTCTCTGTAGGTTTTGGCAGTTATAGAGTAACAGTCTGCAAAGTATCTCTGTCTCTGATGGGGTTTGGGAATTCAGGAAGAGTGTTCATGGCTACCTTTTATGCCATCACTGTCTTTGTGGTGGTCAGATGGTGGAATAAGCCAGTGCTTGCACCAAGGAACACCAAGTACTTCATCATTGAAGCTGTATTTGTGTGGCTATCAGTCACACCACTAGTAGTGCCGAGTCTGGTGACAAATGTTTCTGAATTCTGTAGCATGCCTACAAATGATGAAGAGAGCTACAGTGGGATTTACTCCGTTATCCCATATTTCATCCTATCAACTTTGCCCATTATTCTTACATTACTTCTTCTGATTGTAACTGTCTGCTTCATTAGAAAAAGAACAATTACAGAAAACAGTGCAGGAAGAAAAGCTTTGCTCAGATTTGGGTTCTTTCTCGTAATAGGCCAAGGAATTAACGCCATTGGACAGATTGTGTGTCCAGCAGTGTTCTTGGTACTGTCCACTCACAGAGACAGATCGCTGGCTGCCATGACGCTCACAGCTATTTTTGACTTGTCGCTGATTCCCACTCCCATTCTGATTTGCATATTCTTTAAGCCAGTTCAGCTCAAACTGAGAAACTGGTTCTGCTGTTGCTGCGCGAGATGCTCAGCTGAGGCCACTGCATCAACACAAGGTACTACCCAGCAAATACTGTAGGCAACTGAGACATATTAATGCCATACATAGTATGACAGCAAGTACTACATATTCAAATGGCAGCTACGTATTCTGCACATACGTACAGTAACTGTATATCATGTACGTATATAATGTATATCACCAACTGTACATATATATCAACTGTACATCAATCATGTACAAATGTGAAATGCTAGCAATGCAATGTGTGTAATAGAGCTGGAATGTTATATTTAGTGCTAAATGTTTGCATATGTTCAATGGGAGCATACCAAAAATCGTTCACTCGCTCCCTCAGGATCTACATATTGTATCAAATTGAGTTAATTAAACATTCAAATACTACTATAGCTACCATTCTAATGCACTAACTCCAGCTAAATGTGGGTTTAAAGCTGGTTCAGCAGGGCTTAAACATGCACATCTTAACTTGCATGCATTACATAATAATTATAGATACAGAAACTTTATACACATCAATCCAGCTTCAGTGCTCTACATACATAATTAGTAACTTACATAACTGAGTGCACCACATCACACAGGACATTTCAACCTTCTGCTTTAATAATCATCAATATCAATGACCCTGTATTTTATAGCTATATAATTATATAATATTTTAATATATATTATGTATATCAATATCGTATTACTATAATTATAAATATAATTTGTCTAATAGGGTACATAATTTGCTCTGGATATATATATATATATATACGCGCAATACATAATGTATTGTTCTATGAGGATTTATATTGCCACTTTGTGTCCAATTTGCAGGGGAAAGAAGGCCTAATTAGAAATTCTGCCAAATTTAAAACTCAATTTTCCTCTGCATCAGCGTTCTGCATAGTGCTTGTTCACCACTGCCTCCGACGATGCCAGGAATTATATTATCTATTTATATTATTTATTTACTTTAGATTAGTGGGATATATTGCAACTTGTTATATATATAGCTATAATATAGGATTGACAATCTTCTAAAGTAAATTCTATACTTATTATTTTGGAACAGATATCACCTATATATACGTATAATATTATATTAATTGTCGTGCAGATTACATGTACTTTCAATGATAAACAAATACACAACTACACAAACCTGTACATGTTGCATGCATTATTGTACTAACATTAGTTAACTTAAACGCTACGAGTCCAGTTTATTGGCAGAACTAACAATGCCATTGTCATCTCCATCTGCAGGAGTCCGCTCTGAGATTCTTGCATAGCCCTTCTGTTTTGTGGCTGCCCATTTTAGGAATTTCATCACTTCCTTGAACACCAGTCGTACTGTAAACTGTATACAGGCAGACAGCATAACATAATGTATAGGTGCATATGACAGAAAGACATGGGAGTGGAAGTGGGTACATGCGACACAGAGAAAGAGGAGAGAGGGAAGTGGAAGGTGTGCGGCGATTTGAGGATTGTGAAGAAGGGTGAGGGATGAGTGTGGATGTGAGAGGGCTGTGAGGGGTGAGTGAGTGTGGATGTGTGAGGAGGATGTAAGAGAGGGAAGGAACATGATAAGTATAATAGAGCATAAACGAGAGTGAAGGGGTGTGAGTAAGAATGAGAGGGAATGTGATAGCAAGATGTTTGAGGATGGATGTGGGGCAGTAAAGATTGCAAGAGCAATCATTTCCTAGGCTAGCAAGTTGAAGCTGTTTGGAGAAGGTGCATGTCTCACCAGGGCTGCCAAGAAGCAGGAACCCATCAGGAGGTAAAACACATTCTGCCATCCCTGGAGGAGTCAAGGTGGGACAGAAGAAATGCAATGCCACTAGCCAGAGCTGTATACTCACACACCTTTTCCCCACTTGTATGTTCTGAGATCACACCAGTTAAAAGTGGACCTATGCTTCAAATAAGAAGCTCAAGCTACGTACGTCGCTGAGAATGATGCATGTCATTTACTGTGTGCTTGGACATACGTATGTACGTACACATTGTTGGCATCTATTGTGTCTATTTTTTTTCTTTGTGTGTGTGTGTGTGTGTGTGTGTGTGTGTGTGTGTGTGTGTGTGTGTGTGTGTGTGTGTGTGTGTGTGTGCGTGTGTGTGAGTGTGTGTGTGTGTGTGTGTGTGTGTGTGTGTGTGGCATGGGCCTGGCCAGCCCACCTATTTGACCGTCTGTCGGCCTCAGAAGAAGAAGAAGACATGCATACATGGATACGTGTGTGTGTGCGAGTGTGCATACATGGATGCGTATATGCTTGCTTATGCTTGTACATACTGCATTTGCTCGAATAGACGCTGCACCCCATTTAGTGCCCCCCGTCGAATTGACGCCGCACTTGGTGAAGAGAGAAGCAAAGTAGTAGCTGCCCTCAAATAAACGGTGATTTCTCATAATATCGTCAGGGACACAGCGACGACAGCGGAACATTGCAAAAACACGAAATAGAAAGCACTGACTTTTGAATAGCACAAATAGCCAGAGCTGTATGCCCACACACCTTTCCCCCATTCGTGTGTTCTGAGATCACACCAGTCAAAAGTGGACCTATAGCAGCACCTGGAGAAAGAGGGATGACAGGAGGGAGGTACGGACTTGAACATTTGGCATACATTCACATCTTAGAGCAATGAATAGATCTTAGTTTTGCTGCATAAAAACATATGGTAATGCCATCTGTTAGCAACACTATCTGAATACACACACACACCGTCACCTTCCACCTCCGCCGACTTAATTGCTACTACCTCATTCAGTGAAGAAGTGACATTGCCCTTCCAGAAAATCCTGTCACTTCACCTACTACTCGTACAATGCCATCGAATTGTCACATACTCATAACATTCAATTCAATGAGGCGATTTGTAGAGAATTTCCGCTATCACATATAGAACTGAAAGGACCAAAGACTGCTTAAGGAATTCGTCATGCTGCTCCTAACTGTACTTAGTCAACGTTCTTGACCACTGCAAGTAAAGTACTGATTGAGAACCTTCATACGCAAGTCCACGGCAACGGACAATCTTACGATGAATAGCACAATCAATATCACTGCAGATGGAGTCGCAGAGGTCAAATATACTGCTATAGCTGATGCAGTGCTGTTGCTAATGGCGGTGCTTGTGATAGTATACAATTTGCTGGTGATAGCGGTTTTGATTGTCGACTCTGACATTGTCCGCAGCATTCGTTGGATTCTCGGCAACGTTCTGGCAGCTGGTGCTGTGGGAGCTTTGGGGACAGCATCTCTCCACATATTTCGAGTAGTGGATGTACTCTCTGCAGGTTTTGGCAGTTATAGAGTAACAGTCTGCAAAGTATCTCTGTCTCTGATGGGGTTTGGGAATTCAGGAAGAGTGCTCATGGCTACCTTTTATGCCATCACTGTCTTTGTGGTGGTTAGATGGTGGACTAAGCCAGTGCTTGCACCAAGGAACACCAAGTACTTCATCATTGGAGCTGTATTTGTGTGGCTATCAGTCACACCACTAGTAGTGCCAAGTCTGGTGACAAATGTTACTGAACTCTGTAGCATGCCTACAAATGATGAAGAGAGCTACAGTGGGATTTACTCCGTTATCCCATATTTCATCCTATCCACCTTGCCCATTATTCTTACATTACTTCTCCTGATTGTAACTGTCTGCTTCATTAGAAAAAGAACAATTACAGAAAACAGTGCAGGAAGAAAGGCTTTGCTCAGATTTGGGTTCTTTCTCGTAATAGGCCAAGGAATTAACGCCATTGGACAGATTGTGTGTCCAGCAGTGTTCTTGATACTGTCCACTCACAGAGACAGATCGCTGGCTGCCATGATGCTCACAGCTATTTTTGACTTGTCGCTGATTCCCACTCCCATTCTGATTTGCATATTCTTTAAGCCAGTTCAGCTCAAACTGAGAAACTGGTTCTGCTGTTGCTGCGCGAGATGCTCAGCTGAGGCCACTGCATCAACACAAGGTACTACCCAGCAAATACTGTAGGCAACTGAGGCATATTAATGCCATACGTAGTATGACAGCAAGTACTACATATTCAAATGGCAGCTACATACACTGCACATATGTACAGTAACAGTATATCATGTACGTATATAATGTATATCACCAACTGTATATATCAACTGTACATCAATCATGTACAAATGTGAAATGCTAGCAATGCAATGTGTGTAATAGAGCTGGAATGTTATATTTAGTGCTAAATGTTTGCATATGTTCAATGGGCGCATACCAAAAATCGTTCACTCGCTCCATCAGGATCTAGCTACATTATGTATCAAATTGAGTTAAACATTTTAATACTACTATATATACTACTATCACACAGGACATTTCAACCTGTACTGCGTCAGAGTGCTGTGTGGTGTAAGTGGCATTAAGCGATTTATGTCAGTGTTCAGTCATGCACTGTTGGTGCCTCCAAGCTTGCAGTTGGTACACATTGGCACATGCACAATAGTATAAGGTGGTTAGGGAATGAGTTCATCACCATTCAAGCAAAGATCATGATATCCTGTAACACCGGAAGAAGTAAGGGTTTAACTTACTTGTAGCCTGCATCGCATAACAGAAAACGTTCACGAATGGCGCAGGAGACCAGTGTTGTTGTTGCTTCAAATTTGTTAACGAGCCATGGATGTGCTCCAACTGTCTAGGAACGAAACATTTGTGCCAGCTGAGACGTTTCTCCTCATTTGAAAGGCTAGTACGACCTGTTTGTAACTGCCATGTTGGGTAATGTCACAGTGAACAACACAGTGACCAACACTACCAATGGAGCAGCAGTGGAGCTGGCTTTAGGCGGGATATTGTTACTGGTAGTGGTACTTGTGATTGTGATGGATTTGATGGTGATAGCAGCACTGATTGTAGATACTGAGATTGTCGGCAGCATTCGTTGGATTCTTGGCAACATTTTGGCAGCCTGTGTGATAGGAGCCCTGGGATTAGTTCTGAATCACGTTTTTGAAATTGGAAGTGTCCTTGATCTGAACGTGGCACAATACATCCCAACAGCTTGCCTAGTGTATGTACCACTTATGGCACTTGGAATTTCAGGAGGAATATTGAATACTACCTTTTATGCCATCACTGTCTTTGTGGTGGTGAGATGGTGGAATAAGCCAGTGCTTGCACAGAGGAACACCAAGTACTTCATCATCGCTACTGTGCTTGTGTGGCTACTGGCCATCCCGCCATCTGCTCCATCCTTTGTAACTGACGCAATTGCTCCAATGTGTAAGATGGAAGTTCGCACGTACACTATCTATATTTCATTATGGGTGTCATTTTTTCTTATCTTGTCGTTTCCAATCTTGCTTACCTTACTAATCCTGGTCATAACTGTTTGTTTCATCAAAAGACGAACAATTACAGAAAACAATGCTGGAAGGAAAGCGCTACTCAAATTTGGATTCTTTCTCGTAATTGGCCAAGGAATGACGGCCATTGGTCAGATCATTTGTCCAGCAGTGATATTGATAGTGTCATCTCACATAGACCAAGTTCTCCTTGCTACGGTGGTCACTGGAATTTATGAATTGTCGCTGATTCCCACTCCCATTCTGATTTGCATATTCTTTAGGCCAGTTCAGCTCAAACTGAGAAACTGGTTCTGCTGTTGCTGCGCGAGATGCTCAGCTGAGGCCACTGCATCAACACAAGGTACTACCCAGCAAATACTGTAGGCAACTGAGGCATATTAATGCCATACGTAGTATGACAGCAAGTACTACATATTCAAATGCCAGCTACGTATATATACTGCACACAACTGAATTTCACCAACTGTTACTAACTGTATATTTTGTACGAATGTAGAATGCTAGCAATACAATGTGTGTAATAGACCCGGAATGTTATACTTTTATTTCGCGCTAAATGCTTGCATAAGTTATACGTAGCATGGGAGCATACCAAAAATTGCTCACTCGTCCGTCCATCAGGATCTACATATTGTATCAGAATTGAGTTTAATATTTAAATACTACTGTAGCTACCATTCTCATGGGCTAATACACTAAATCCAGCTAAATGTGAGTTTAAAGCTGGTTCAGCAGGGCTTAAACATGCACATCTTACCTTGCATGCATTACACAATATAGATACAGAAACCTTATACACATTAATCTAGCTGCTGTGTTCACTATAACCATGGGAAGATCAGCTCTTAAGGTCATTTGCACTAGGTATATGCATGTAGTAACTTACATAACAGAGTGCACCACATCACACAGGACATTTCAACCTGCACTGTAGGATGTGATGTCAGGTCAGAGTGCATGCTGTGTGGTGTAAGCGGTTGAATGTATTAAGCAATTTATGTACCTGTTTCAGTCATGTACTGTTGGTGCCTCCAAGCTTGCAGTTGGTACACATTGGCACATGCACAATAGTATAAGGTGGTTAGGGAATGAGTTCATCACCATTCAAGCAAAGATCATGATATCCTGTAACACCGGAAGAAGTAAGGGTTTAACTTACTTGTAGCCTGCATCGCATAACAGAAAACGTTCACGAATGGCGCAGGAGACCAGTGTTGTTGTTGCTTCAAATTTGTTAACGAGCCATGGATGTGCTCCAACTGTCTAGGAACGAAACATTTGTGCCAGCTGAGACGTTTCTCCTCATTTGAAAGGCTAGTACGACCTGTTTGTAACTGCCATGTAGGGTAATGTCACAGTGAACAACACAGTGACCAACACTACCAATGGAGCAGCAGTGGAGCTGGCTTTAGGCGGGATATTGTTACTGGTAGTGGTACTTGTGATTGTGATGGATTTGATGGTGATAGCAGCACTGATTGTAGATACTGAGACTGTCGGCAGCATTCGTTGGATTCTTGGCAACATTTTGGCAGCCTGTGTGATAGGAGCCCTGGGATTAGTTCTGAATCACGTTTTTGAAATTGGAAGTGTCCTTGATCTGAACGTGGCACAATACATCCCAACAGCTTGCCTAGTGTATGTACCACTTATGGCACTTGGAATTTCAGGAGGAATATTGAATACTACCTTTTATGCCATCACTGTCTTTGTGGTGGTGAGATGGTGGAATAAGCCAGTGCTTGCACAGAGGAACACCAAGTACTTCATCATCGCTACTGTGCTTGTGTGGGGCTACTGGCCATCCCGCCATCTGCTCCATCCTTTGTAACTGACGCAATTGCTCCAATATGTAAGATGGAAGTTCGCACGTACACTATCTTTATTTCATTATGGGTGTCATTTTTTCTTATCTTGTCGTTTCCAATCTTGCTTACCTTACTAATCCTGGTCATAACTGTTTGTTTCATCAAAAGACGAACAATTACAGAAAACAATGCTGGAAGGAAAGCGCTACTCAAATTTGGATTCTTTCTCGTAATTGGCCAAGGAATGACGGCCATTGGTCAGATCATTTGTCCAGCAGTGCTATTGATAGTGTCATCTCACATAGACCAAGTTCTCATTGCTACGGTGGTCACTGGAATTTATGAATTGCCGTTGATTCCCACTCCCATTCTGATCTGTATATTTTTTAAACCGGTTCAACTCAAAGTGAGACACTGGATATGTAGTTGCCGCAGCAAATGCCCAGCTGGGACCACTGCATCACAAGGCATTACCCAGAAAATACTGTGTGTAAGCAGTTGATGTACATTATGTAACTGCATGTATACATATACGTACGTATAATACGTATACTATTATAATTATATTATATTATATTTATGTGTAATATGTACTGCCCAGTAGTTAGCATACGTACATATGTATAAGAGCACCATTACAGTACATGGTACATCATTATTATGGGTTGTTACATGGCATGATATACGGTACGTGGCAGAAAAAAGTTAGCGTACTACGACCGTATGTACGCATGTGAATATTAATCGGTACGTCCATAGCAGCAGGTATATACGCCCATAGTTTAAATTTGTACACCCATACCCGTACTACGCCCGTACTCTTAATACATACGTACACCCATATCCATACTACGCCCGTACGTACCCTCAACAGACCGAGGTATATTTGCCATAGAGGTTGGACATAGAGGCTCCCTACCAAACTATATATTTTTCAGCATCTGCTGTTAACAACGTTGTTTGTCCACTTCCTGGCACGCGCAAGATTATCCCTCGTTCTTCGTATCGCTTGACGAATTTGTAGACCCCAACTTTCGTTGTTGCGTACACTTCTTCAGACAAGCAGAGAGAAATCTGGATGTAACTCTTTCTCAGATGCCGATAGTTGGAGTATCTATGGTAGAAGAGAATTCTCTGCTTCACGTAATTGGAGTACACCATCTTCAACTGCTTAGTCGCTCTCGAAAGAAGTGGAAATACGATAACGCCAAGGAAGATAGGAGCAGCAAGCCAACAACACTCGGACGGGTGAACTCAAGCAATCTTCACTCAGAGAGAGGGGACATACGATAAAGGTAGGAACAGGGAAGACAGACGCCAACAATACTCGGGAAAGACAATGATACACAATCTGGACACTTCCACCTTCAACAACTTCGATATATACGATGAATTAAGGTGCGCACGTGACATTCTTAGTAGGAACGACGACAAAGGGCTAGGAGGAATTCTTAGACTCGCACCATGCCCTTTGGAATTCGTAGATCGAAATATCTACGAGCGTACTTGAGAGTACGTATGTACGGTACGTATACTATGCCCGTACTACCGTACTATAATCAACCTTAACCTATAATCGACTACGCACGTAGCCATTATGTGTACGCATGTAGCCGTGATCAAGTACCCGTACCA
Source organism: Aplysina aerophoba (assembly GCA_949841015.1). Classification (NCBI taxonomy): domain Eukaryota; kingdom Metazoa; phylum Porifera; class Demospongiae; order Verongiida; family Aplysinidae; genus Aplysina; species Aplysina aerophoba. The sequence continues at coordinate 3,888,882 of OX465034.1, read as the reverse complement.
CACCGGTACTACTCTAACATTTTTATGCCACGTACATAGTATAGCTATATACGAAACAATAGCGGTATATTGCCACATTTTGTACGTATGTACATATGTGCACCTTACAGTATATACACTCTTACCAATTGATCCTGTTCCATCAATGACAGCTGTCA
>OX465034.1:3868055-3888524 GCA_949841015.1 Aplysina aerophoba | reverse complement strand
ACACACATAAGCATGCACAAACACACCCACACACGCACACAAGCATGCACACACACACACACACACACACACACACACACACACACACACACACACACACACACACACACACACACACACACAAGCATGCACACCACGCACACACACACACACAAGCACGCACACACACACACACACACAAGCACACACACACACACACACACACACACACACACACACACAAACACACACCACTAACCAATAGCTGCGCCTTCAGATTCCCCACCATTAACTCCTGTACACAAACAACTGCAAGCACACCAGTGACACCAATCACACACATGCAAGGTCACTTGGAGGCAATTACAGCACACATACTGTACTAATCATGTACAATGCACTGGTAATTGGTTACAAACAAAAGAGCACATCGTGACCTGACAAGTACTCACCACCGGAACAGATAGAAGAAGGAATGAGGTTGTCGGGATAGCTCTGACCTTCAGTAAGTCTGACAAGGCACCAATAAACACACTCCCTGGGAGTGAAGCAAGGAAATCGTTAACTGAGAAGGAAGGTCCCTGCATTGACTGAGAGCTATGTATATACAGGTATTTAGAGCTACGTACGTATATGTCTGTACGGGCACACTGTTCATCATACTAAGCCAGGCCTTTGACAGATTGTTCTTCCCGTCCACATGAAATATTATGTACTCCTAACAAGTAATATACGTACGTACGTATATTGATTGATTCGTTGCGCTAGCCAGAACACTGAAACAGTAATTCAGACGTTTCGGCAACCTACGGCTGCCTTCATCAGTGAATAATTGACACTGGTAATATATACGTATGTACATGTATACACATACGTATGCATAAGTAGGTACTTACTGGGTGCCTATACATGTACATACGTATGATACATTCGATGAAAATGTAAACGTACTACGCCCGTATGTACGTAGATGTACGTATAAGTTAGTACGCCCGTAGCAAAAATAGAACGCCCATGTCTGTAAATTCGTACACGGTACACCCGTATCCATACGCCTACGCACGTATATGTACACACTGTACTACGTACGTATGCCCGTGCACCCCTACGTACGTACGTATATGAAATACGTACGTACATACGTATGTACCCCTCTGCATCCACCCAGCAAGAGCAAATCAAATAAGGACTATGTTCAGTACCTGTTCTGCATTCCTGCTGAACCCGTAGGTACCTTCTCACGTAAGCGACTCTCTGAAGGTGTGACGAATGAACGAACATCAACGACTTGGTGCAGAATGATTTCGTGTGAGATGTTCTTTGCAATTTAAGCTTTCCTGCGTTCGTACTCTACAGCCATCCTAATGTACGCACAACTCCTGTACCTGTACTTACGCCCGCACTGCGTCGGCCCAGTCTACACCAGTAGCTTTAGAATGCTACGTCTGTATCCGTAAAGAGGTACGCCCGTACACGTAAAATAGTACACCGGTACCTGTACTCCTACTATGCCCGTAGAACGCTTACTTTATTATCAAATGCACCGTATGCCAGGTACAATGCCAACTTGGGACAACACAAAAACAGACACACTTGAGAACGTCTATACTGTATGTATATGGAGGTACTGTCATGCTGCAATAGTTCTCCCAGGCCTAAAATGGCTACGGGATGCTTGCTGAATCGGTTACGCTTTGCTGAATTAGGCCCCCCGTTTTCGCTGTTAATATGGTGGGTATAGTATACGGCACAGCGACCATATCTGCCCCGTACTCGTTACTTCTTTGGCGTGACAGTACGTACTTACATGACTTGCCATGCACATAATGTACGTGCATATGCATGCACATGTCAGTAGTGAGTAATGTGCATACATATGTACAGTAAGTACAATTATACATAATTAACTATAGTGGAACCTCTCTGTAGTGGGGAAGGTTGTGACCCAGATGCTGTTCTTGAGACAGTGGGCATTCTCTATATAAGAGGTGTACTGTAGGGTGCCCTTATAGAGGGTTTCTATGGATACCAATGATAGTGCTGTGAGTGTCTACACAGCAGCTGAGACTGACATGAACGGGAGGAAAGGGTTTTCACGAAGACCAAAGAAGAAGAAACAGTACAATAGCACCTTGTCACAAGGCCAGTTTAAAGACAGGATACCTCTAACCAAGGAGGCATTGCCTGCTGTCCCAACTATGCAGAGCCTTTTGCGAAACTATGTACATACATATGTACATACGCACATACTATGCATGTACGTAGGTACGTACCTCTAAACTAGGGTACCTTTCTATAAAGGACAGACAGCTGGGTCACAAAGATGTGCGCTATTGGGAGTCTGCATTAATTAAGCCATAAAGAATTACTCACCAAATATCCCTCCAATGTCAAAGAAAGTTGATATCCAAGCAGAGTCAAACGGAGTCACTGTGAACTCTACGGAGCAGATAGAGGGGCATGCATAGAGTACACACAGGGTGCACAGTAGTGTAGTGAAGCAGGTAACAGCTACTCACACTAACGAGCATGATGATGGGACTCATGAGAGCATGATGATGGACTCATGAGCATGATGATGGGACTCATGAGAGCATGATGATGGACTCATGAGCATGATGATGGGACTCATGAGCATGATGATGGGATTCATGAGCATGATGATGGGACTCATGAGCATGATGATGGACTCATGAGCATGATGATGGGACTCATGAGAGCATGATGATGGACTCATGAGCATCATGATGGGACTCATGAGAGCATGATGATGGGACCCATGAGCATGATGATGGGACTCATGAGCATGATGATGGGACTCATGAGCATGATGATGGGACTCATGAGAGCATGATGATGGGACCCATGAGCATGATGATGGGACTCATGAGCATGATGATGGGACTCATGAGAGCATGATGATGCGACTCACGGACTTGGTTGTTAATGTAGAATGGCAGCCAAAAGAGGAACGTGTATGCCACAAGCTTGGAGAAGAAGAGGGCCAGTGAGTACTCAATGACGCCCTGTCATGAGGCAACAGGGAAAAAAATAGTGAGAAATGTTTATATCAATGTGTACATGTATAATAAATACATGTTTGTGTGTGAGAGTGGCGTGTGCATGCTTAAACATACGTACGTACGTACGTGTGTGTACGCATGTATGTACGTACATACATAGGCAAGAGATAACAGGAGACACTGTGAGAGCGGCAGACCGTACAGAAGTGTTCATGCACATGCACAAAGTGCTGAGTCTTACAGGTATTAGAAGAGCTCTGAAGAAGCCAATGGCGTGTTCCCTCTCCTCCACTATGGTATGCCCACGCTGAAACGCAACAAGCAAACATGAGCAGAGTCAAGTAAACTACGTATGTACGTGGGATAACAATTTTGGCACAGGTTCTCTACCAAGTCAACCGTGATTCATTTCAAATTAGAATTATCCTGTACTATTAACTCTACCCTCCCCACTCCACCCTCTCCACTCCACCCTCCCACTCCATTCTCCCCACTCCACTCTCCCAACTCCACCCTCCCCACTCCACTCTCCCCACTCCACCCTTCCCACTCCACTACCCCATTCCACTCTCCCCATTCCACCCTCCTATCTCCACCCTCACCACTCCACTTCCCAATTCCATGTACCCTCCACACTCCTACTCCACCCTCCCACTCCACCCTGCCCACTCACAGCTGTAGTTTGATCCGTCTTTGGTGGAGCCAGGCCAACCACTCGCGGCTCTGCAGCAAAAGAAGACATTACAAAAGTAAACTCTCTCTCTCTCTCTGTGGTATGTTTATGATTGTATGTACATACGTACATACATGTGCCACTACAAGCAATTAACATAGATATACACATTATAAACAGGTGGCAGCAGTGGAGAGCTCACCTGAGGGAAGAAGCAAGAACAGTGCAATGGTGATCAGGAGCATGACAAAGCCGGTGGATATGAAGGCCCAACCCCTGCACAAGAGGGAATGGCATGGACATGGTCATGAGTTAATAGTTCAGGATAATTCTAATTTGAAGTGAATGGTCAGGAAGCTCTCGTATTTACGTCTTCTTAATATTTTCCATTCTAGCACCTCCTCCACTCCTCACTGCACTTACGTAGGTACATGTGCCAACATATGCACATATGCAAAAACATTCATACAAATGTGTGTTATACTGACTGCAGGATATTTCGGCCACGTACATAAGCCCGCGTACATAACCGCTCATCAACTGTGTACAAAACATTTTGCATGCAGTTGACGAAGGCTTCTGTGGCCGAATGCTTCTGTGGCCGAATACTTCTGTGGCCGAATGCTTCTGTGGCCGAATGCTTCTGTGGCTGAAACGTCCTGCAGTCAATTGTTATACGCTGTAGATTGAATTTGCTACATACATACGTACATACATGTACGTATACGTTTGCTCAAGATCAATTCGCAAGTTATCAAGAACATAGGAATGAGCCTCTACGATAGCAAGAAAACACAGCACAGGAACACTCACCACCCATAGAGAGCGAAGTAGGCGGGGATGACTGTGCCCAGTATGTTGCCAACAGAGGTGTGCGTGTTCCAGAGACCCATTATGAAGCCTCGACTGTGCAATGTGTGAGAGGGGAAGAGGAGGGGAAGGTGGAGTGTCAGCAACACAGGCAGTTCGGTCATGAAGGAGAGGATGAATGAGAGAGCACAATTAGGCACAACTGCTACATAAAGGAGATACTACATAAATAATTTATGACAGAGGTTGAAACTGCTACATTGTATGGGTCTACCTTTCCCTTTTTACAGGATACAAATCTGCATTTCATGAAACACTGCACATTACTATGTACAGTGTATGTAAGTAGGTAGTATTTTATTAATAAGTGCTATTATATAAATTATTCTGTGAAAATCTCACAATAATTTCCCCAAATTCATTCCAGTAACAAATGTAGCAATCTCTGTATATATCTAACATGTGAAACACAATTCAGCATACACTACTATGTATTAACAACTCTACAGCACGCACTAAGGGTAGCACGGATGATTACAAGACCCACTCACTTTCCCTTCCCAAACCAGTTGCTCATGACAGCAACCACTCCTGGCCAACCAGTGGACTGCAGTGCTCCTCCCACAAGCTGCAGGGGGGAGTGGGGAGATGTGGAGGCGGAGGGAAAAGGGGAGGGGATAAAGTGAAGGGAAGTGGGGCAGGAAGAAAAAGAGATTACATATACATACATACATATGTACGTACGTATGTACGAATGCATAACATGAGACAAAATGAAGAAGGCACAAATGCAAGTGGGAAGGGGTTTGGCTAAGCAATATTACCTAGGGGGTGATTCGATTTCAATGATGGTGACAACTTCGAAGATCTGTGTCGAGGATTGGTTCCAAAGAATACCTCTACAGGCACATGAAAGTGCGCGCATGTTCGTGAGGAGTGGCAGAGGGAAGGAACCGGCACTTTCCCGACAAGGTCTTCGTCCAGCAAATACTACTCTGCTGCTGCATAAGTGATCTTGAGACCTCTATAAAGGTGTCAGTTGACACACTGATGTGATAATGGGGTGTTAGGGGCACTTAACAGGTTACTACAGACCTACGTAGCCCTCCAGTAAGAAATATCACTGCTGCAGGCGGTGGTGCTTTGATGTACGTATGAGGTCATCGTGCTATAAGTGTATATACTGTACGCGTGTACGTATGCACAATACCAGGAATACAAAAGATTGCAAAATGGTGTGCAGTGAACAACAAGAGATGAGCAGCAATATACTGACTGACCAACAACGTCAGACAGCACTGCATTGCAATGCAGAGACATGTGTACACACACGTGCGTATGTACATACGTACATACGTACGTACGCATATGACTGTTACATATGCATGCAATGTCCGTACCTGCACAACAATGAAGTAAGCAATACTATGAATGTTGCCCCAGAAGCCAATGCCAAAGAGAACATTCACCACTACACTGCCTGCAGAAAAAGAGGTACCACAAGGATGGAATAGTGCAATGCGTGGAGGATTAGCTAGCCTGTTACGTAGCTTATCTCCGGTGCATAAAATAAGAACTGGATGCACTGTATCAATGTTAGCATTGAATATTTCAGGACATACTGTACATGTTTTTTCACACACATACATAACATACATAAACATACATATGCATCTACTATATAACTGTACATACTCACCCAGCATTCCCACAACAAGGAAGTACCTCAGCGGAGTCCGCTCTGCAATGAAACCACTGCAGGTGAACAAGAGGCAACAGAAGAACGTCCTCGAGTAACACACTTCACTTCACATTATGAAGTGTGACATACGTACACGGTACGTACGTACATATTATGAAGATGCAAGCACAGAATATACCACAACAACCAATGATGAGAGTAACAAACACATTCGTACCGTATAACATCAATAACATACACACCTACACTTACACACACTGTAATTATGTACATCCATTACTTACACATACGTATGCGCATACATACATACATACAGTGCCAATAGTATGTGTCACAAGTGTACCGTATACGCTTTAACTTTTGTGGGATTAAACTTTTGCAGTTTTCGCAGATCAGCAGCCGTCCGCAAAAATTTTAGACCAGTCTGGCAACAAGTCTGCATTTGTATCGGTTGCGTCACAAAAATGCAAAAATGGTGGCGATTCGCTAGGGCAACTTGATAGACAGCCAAGAACCTCGACCAAAGCAATTGATTACATCCATACGACAAGGATTCCGAGGAAATGACCAATCGACGAATCAGAGACCCTGCATTCTCAAAAAAAAACGCGAAAATTGTTAAAATCTGCGATCCGCGAAAGTTATAGTGTATACGGTATTATAAGCCTCTACTCCCCCTCACGCACACACACACACAGACATACATACCATCAGCACGGCTGTAGACGCACCCCACACATATTGGAATACACGTACAGTATACACGTACGTACCTAAAGAACATACAGATGGCATAGGCAAACAGAAAGGAGTAGTCCAAGAAGCCAAGTTCTGTCTCCCCTTCTGGTCCATCTACACATGAGAACAGGACACTTGGCAAAATGAGGTGACATGCGATAAAATTCAATGGCATTCACACTTGCCCCAACCAGCCATCCCATGCATGGTGTCTCAACAGCTGCAGCCCCTTCTCTTCCAACCCCCTTGGAGGACATACACCATTCATGTATCAGGGAGTGTTTACAAGCTGGCGTGTAACTTGTACAAGTTCACTAAGGCCCCTGTCACACTACGTATGTCAAAAATGACAGTGACGACGATGACACGGTGACGTTTTATCGATCATACTACACGTTTTGCAACACTAACACGAACATGGCCTTCACGTGACATTAATGTCAACATGACAATAGTTGCCATAGTGGGGTTCACGGCGACGGTACCGTTGGATGTGATTTCAGATCTGCGCAAGCAAAGAAGATTACCCCGATGGCAATTAAGGGGAAGAAACCTAGAGCATGAAGGGATTCGGAGGCTGAAAGAAAGCTAATTGACGTCTGGGCCGACATCCTCCCATTTCTGATGTAATGTGACAGGGGCCTAACTTCACAGCTTGAAGGAAAGTGTTGACAGGAGAACAAGAGCCGATCCCGGTGGCTGGCATGGATGAAGCTCCACGTTAGAGCATAGATCACAAACTCAGGCGCTAGGTTCTTTCTCTCCTGTCGCTACTTTCCTTCAAGCTGTGAAGTTAGCAAGCCTGTACACCATCCCATTCATGTACGTATGTACGTACGTACGTATATATATGTAGATTTCTTCAACTCACCAAAGGGTGCCCACCCCGGAGGACACACTACTGTCCAGTTGGCCAGTGACATGTCCTTTCCCAACTGGGAGTCTTTGAGTGAGGAGACAGAGGAGGAGGCGTTAGTGAGGTTGAAGATGGGAGTCTGACAGATTTTAGGGTCCAGGAAGCTCTGCAGACATGTAAAATGCAGGAAGAAACTAATGTTGAATGATATGGCACACACGTGTGTGCATGAATGTTTACTTGCATCACACGCGTACATGTGCATACGTACGTATGTATGCTGTGTGTCCACACGTACGAACATACACACACACACACACGCGTGCAAACACACGCACACACATACGTACACGCACACACATGTGCACGCACGCACACACACACACACACGCACACGCACACGCACACACACACACACACACACACACACACACACACACACACACCTTTACAGAGCTGATTGTCTTTCTTGTGAGATGAAAGGTCATGTAACACAGAAAGGTCAAAACCACAACCAGCACCTGATACCTGATCCAGTGAGAAGTAGGGGGCAGTCAGTATACAGAGCACACACGCAAGCATTCTACATACATACAATAAATATACGTACGTATGCTTTGTATAATATACATGTACGTACGTACATACATACATACATACATACATACATACATACATACATACATACATACATACATACATACATACATACATACATACATACATACATACATACATACATACAATATATTAGCAATACTATACGTAATTACTACCGTGGTAGATACATAGTACGTATACTTAGGTAGGTATGTAGATACAAATCAAGCTATATCTCCTAGACAGGAGTGGTTCTTTACATTGAAACCTGTTTATGCAGCAATGTATAAACAATTCGCAAACAACATACAGGCTTCTCCTGGGATCCTAAAACACAGCTTTACATGTAACCAGTTCACAACCACTCTCAGGCGTTCACAACCACAGGACACTAGGCCTTCAACTCAAGTCCCACACAGATTGCTAAACGTACACTCTTCTCCTGACTTTCCGCCTCCCTCCACACCGGCACAGCCCCGTGGCCTCCACTGCGAGCAAGATCCAGGGCACTCGGAGTGCTTGGAAGGACTGCTTCGGTAGGTGGAGGTCATCCTGGGAGGAAAGGGGGGGTGGGGGGAGTGAGGTTGGTAGGGCCTCGATACAATTGAGCACAGGGGAATTTTGTACACAGTTAACAAAGGCCTACGTGGCCGAAACGTCCTGCAATCAGTTGCTACAGATTGACTGATTTCTGTTATGTTTATGTTCATCAAGATCTATCAGCCAGTTGTCACAATGTTGTAGGAATGAGCTTCTACAAAATCATTGAGTACAGGAGAGGTACGAGATGTAGTGTGTGTACAGTGATGTGTGTGAAAGGCCAGTGCAGAGGGGACATATACAGGCAAGGGATACTATTCATGTGCTACAGGTGATGTATGTATGTATGTGTGTATGTGTAGCATTCCTCGTCCGTCATTCTGCGCTTCGCAACAAATTCACGCAGCCAGCAGCTTCATCTCATTACTCTCAACTCATTCAACTCTCCAGCAATACAGCAAGTTACGTGTATACGTACCGGCACTAGACAAAAAGCTACTACAAGGACTAGGCTAGCGGCCGTGCACAGCAGCCCTATAGCTGTTAGCAACCACCACACTATCAGGTTACCCACAGAGACATATATATAGCTACACAGCTATCAGGGTTCTACATATGTACGTACATATATGGGTATAATGTATACGATTGAAAGAGAGGAAGAAGAAATCAAAGGCATGCTATTCGTACAGAGGGACGTTGGACACATGTTATGGCAGACGTCCCTAATGGTTTACCAACATTGAACAGTGTGTGTGCAATCCAAGCCATATACGTACATACACACTATATGAATACACTCAATACAGTACCTACTACTCTGCAGTTAATCATAGCATAAAGCGTGCATCAGTACATGCAGTGGAACATCTCTATCGGAACCCAGCAGGCTGTAATGTCTAGAGAGGCATTCCTAATTCAGAGATAGATTTGTACACAGCTCAATGTGGTTGGAACTGCAGACAGTGTCCTCATTAAAGTGGTGTCCCATATTCAGAGTGTCCTTTACAGAGATTTCCACAATGTCGTACAGTCACAATCTGATTCATTCTTTGAGGACTGAATCATATGTAGAAGAGACACAATTCCAATTGCTCACTTTACCTCGAACACATCCTCTTCTGTCTCTGGTTCTGTCATGTTAACCACACCATCCTCGTCCAACATCGTTGAAACCACGTAAGGCAGGCACCTACCCACAAAGAGAGAGGAAGAAGAAAGGACACGGACACAGTTTGCTGCAGAGCTAAGCCACTGGTACACAATACGTTCCACAACACACCCACATTGGGGAAGGTGGTGACATTGTCACTGTTCTCCAGTTGGGGCTCTTGCAAAGTATATATATGTGTGCACGTCAGTCCAATCTAACATAGATTACCTAAACTTCTAACACAGATTTATCTAAACGTCGGTCATTAAGTTCAGATTATAATAGCTAGCTGTATGTTTCTAGACACTATGGTGCATTTTCACAACATATAATAGTCTGTCTGGTTCCTTCAATATAAAATGATACCACACACGTACTTAGCTACGCACCACACGATGTGTATATTTTGGGTAGGAACGTACGTACGTACGTAGGTACGTAGGTACACGGACCAGGGATATAAGAGCGCCCACGGTATTCACAGGAGAGTGTGGGTGACCTCACAGCGTAGCTACAACCACAGGAAACACAGGGTGGCGCGGAGATGGACCGAATAATCAGAGGCTAGATTGACAAGACCACAATAAATCAGACTCGTCTAGCGCGACGCCGCTACACCTCCTCTCCTAGTACGTACCTTCTCTGGTCGGCACTGAGTCAGTGGATGTATAATTCTTCGCACACTCCCACCTTGATGTAGGCCTGCAAGTCCAACTCCTTTACTTTTGCCCCTCGCCGCCTTCGCGTACAGTGTGTGCGCGGAAAAGTTAATTGAAGTCATGAAGTCATGCACGTGTTTACAACGTGTGGTTGCACGTGATTACGAAGACCATCACCGACACTTGCAAACCGCGCAGCGCCAGTAGTCTGTAAACAATTTGGGCACGGATTGTTTTGTGATTGCATGCATGCATGTCTGTGTAGGCGCAATGAGGAGTGCACCCAAGGCTGTCATCAACTTATACGTATATACAAAGGATAGTATAACACATGGTGTGCATAACACTGACATACTGACACAGTATAAAATAACACAACAGGATGCAGATGCATGTGCCAACTATATCGGCTATCTAAACATTTTCTAAGGACAGTGTGACTCTAATTTTACTTCGGATAAGTTTTAGGGTTAGAAATAGGTCATCTGCTGCACCTTTGTATGTATGTACAGTAGCTATGTGTCATCATATTATATAGACACTAGTGTTGTCTGCCTATGCCAAGAAATTTGTCTGTGGCTGTGAATGCTTTTTCATGTGTATAGCTATTAGAATGCACATTTATATATCTATTTGCATTGCATTACAGATTATACTTGCAGTCCAATATATGTAACAAAGTTTTGAACAGTCCTGAGTGGCTAGGTAATTCTGACATGATTGAGGTTCGTACACACTAGCCAAAGGAGTCACAAGTTTCAGGCGTTCAGATGTTTAGCTGAAGGCTGACGAAACGTCTGAATTTCTGTGAGTCTTTTGCAATTGGCTAGTTTGTACGAACTTCAATATTCATGTAGCATACTATACGTAGCAAACACTTCAAACAGAAGTACAGAAGTGTGCCCAATAAACCATTATATTAACAAATCACATTATTCAAACTTTCGTGTACACCTTAAAAGTAAAACAGGATCTAATGCAGTCAAAACTATATACATCCATGCATATAGCTATAGCACACACAATGAGCATATACTACAATGTCATAATAAATTTAAACAATATTAATACAGTGACTAAAGGGCTAAGTTTGGCTAAGGGACTGGTTTCGCAGTCTGTCCTTGTTCAGTTGACTTCTAATGAACTGAAACAGTCCATTTCTCTCCTTCTGGGCTGCATATCGTGCAACTAGGGACCAAACTTGTGCAACACTGCAACTACTCCTCGTCAATATCTCATGTATCTCACACAAGTCATGTGCAAATTGACGATTTCCAAAAGTCGTGTACACCACGTCACGTTTGGCCCTTGCAGCTGCCAGGAGTTGTAGCACAGCTTTGAGCTCAATATTCCCCCCGAAGGCTCCGCAGCCCCAGTTACCAGTGGCAACGGCGGGGAAGGCACCAGAGGGACCGGGAGGATCACTGCAGTAGAAGCCACAATATGCCTTATTCACTTCTCTCAATCTCATACCAGCAGAGAACTGCTCCTGGGGTTTAGCCTTCACTACCAGTGCATCAATGGCAACTAATTGGGTCTGTCTTCGGCCCCAGCTGTCTCTTATGGTCTCGTCCTTGTAGTCCCCTGCGAACTTGAAGGTATCTGCATAGCCTCTGTAGCTGCTGTACTGCTCAAAACCCATGACAATGAGGGACTCGTTGTCGGCGAGTGCCTCTGTGAAGAGACGTGACACAATCAGCTCAGGGCAGATGGCAAAGCGGATTTCCTCCTGAACACACCCATGTCCCAGCACCCCGCCACCCATGAAACGGTTTGCAAAATCAACCTGCAACATACCAACTCCCACATCCTCGATCATTCTAACGGCAGAGGCATGCAGTTTGGTTAGCTTGTCTGGACATTTCTCCCAGTTGGGCCTATCCCGAAGTACCTGCCGATGATATGTGACAGTACCTGTCGGCATTCTGGACGTCACTCGATCAAAATAGTGGATGATGCATCTCAGCTTGCCCTCCTTTCGCCCTGTCAAAGGACCTCTAAAGAGGGTGTTGAAGTTGATGAGAGGAAAGTTGCTGTACTCGGCAGTGTGTTTGCTTGAGTTGCGGTAAGGAAATGTGCAGAGGAAGGCATTGGCGAGCAAACAGGCAGCCTGCTTCTGTGAGATGGTGATGGCGTAGTCTTGCTGCTGTTTCAGGAGAGGGACTGCATGCGTGACAATGTTGGGTAGCGAGAGTGTCAGGTCAACCAAGCGAGGAAAGACAACATTGAAAAAGGCATCAGTGTCTTCCTTGTTGCATGGATCAGTGAAAAAGGCAACTAGTGCATCAAAATTCCATTTTCCTCTTTGGCGAGCGTTGTACCCCAAAATAGCCTCTACCAGTTCCCTGGCGTTACGTATGGGCTGTCCGAGGCATTGAACAATCAAGTCCCACTTTGAACTCATTTGATCGACGCCTGCAATGGGATAAAGGCATTTTCTGGAACATGGCATTCGAACGTGGTTTGAATCCCATACATCACGAAAGCTATCAGGGAAAGGCCTTGGTGGAGCACTATTGGGAAGCTGGCTGTGTATTGTCACGCAGTGCTGGAAGCTCTCTTGCAAGGGCGGCAAAGTCGGGTAGGTCGAAGGTCCGTAACTGAATTCGTGCAGTGGAGAGCCGTACTCTGATGCCAACTCTTCCTGACGAGGAGACGACTCCAGGGTTAGCTCGTCTTCTAGATCGTCAATCATGTCCTCTACGCACTCTGCCATCATGGGTTCTTCCTTCTCGGAAAAGAGCTGACGCGATGCTTCTGCTACAGAATTCGGGAGAGATGAGGAGGAGGAGGAGGCTTTCCGGGGCTGGCTGTTCGTATCTTTCCTTTGCTTTGACGACTCCTTGAAATCGTTTTCTTTCGATTTGACTTCCAATAAATCCAGCAAAGAGCTCTGACGCAGTACCTTTGGCCTTTTTGTAGGGGGAGATTCCATACTTCGACTCAGGTAGCCATTTTCTCGTGTGTTTGCGCAATGCTACACAGGAGGCGGGAATATAATCCAGTGCGAGTTTCAGTTCGAAACGCATTTTACCTCTTTTATAGGGTACGAGTAGTGTAGCTAGGCAGAGGCAATTCCTCCAGCAACATGATTTCTCCAGAGCTCATTGATCGCGCGAGAACGCAGCAGCCAGGTAGGACTGAGACTCGCCATACACTGGCTCCCGCATGTCGGTTTTGTAAGGCGGAGCCGGGCCAGCCGCGCAAGCGTGTTGTCACGTTATATCTACTGAGTGGTGCGTTGTTCAGGAGTTGTCTACGTCATATGTGACGTGATACAGATCCATGGTGATACATTACTGTCACAGGTGTCTGTTAGCCACATAAACTCGTGGACATGCAAGCAACTTCATAACTCTCCCGTTTAGATAATTTGGCTCAGGTAGGACCAAATCGAATTCGTCGTCACATTAGGGGCAGGGTTAGGTTACACCCAACCCTGTTTGCATTTGGTGTTATGTACTTGTTGGATCACACTTTGATAGGCAATTACGTAGTTGTAAATCATGGGCTAATACATGTACATGTGTCTGCATGTGACGTACTGTGTGTCCTGGGACGTGTGTGTGTGTGTGTGTGTGTGTGTGTGTGTGTCTGTGTGTGTGTGTGTGTGTGTGTGTGTGTGTGTGTGTGTGTCACGTAAGTACGTACATGTATGTTTTCATACACAGTTCACTCACATCCCACTCATTGTGTACGTATGTATTAATGTAGTGGAAATGAGTCATATGTATCCGTGTACGTTTGAGTAGTGGGTGACTGTGTTGTGTGTGTGCTCATGCAGATCTTAAATTGACGCCCATCATTCCCCGAAACACAATACATGTGGGTGAAGACCTGAATTCCATGTGTAAGTCATTACTGTTTTGTGTTTCTGTGTGCTTCTTTAGTGTACATACATACGTATGTGAGTGTGTACATTTGTGAAGACACAATTTCGATCATCTTCTAATGTTCCCATCAATTCTCTGATGAAGGTGGCTGTATAGTCGCCAAAACTTCTGAATTATTGTGAAAATCCTTACCTAAGGATCATGACTGATTTACCTAGCCACTCAGGCCAATGCAAACATTCCCATCAAATGAATCTCCCTCACGTTCCAGCCATCCCCATCCACTTCCTGCTCGAGTGTCCTGACTGTGAGAATGGGACCTGCGACAGCTGCCCCCTCCACCACACCTGGAAGAGGATGACCAACAAGAAGGGACTATTGGACCAGCCGTCAAAGCACTTCACCTCTGTCCCTATCCCCTACCACTGGAGGGTGCAGAAATCTAGCATCCCGGGGGCGGGGTTGGGCTTGTTTGCGAGGACACATATCCCCTGTGGAACCCGTATGGGGCCGTACTGCGGAGAGCGCAAGGTGTTCCACGGGAGGGTCCACTCTCACAACGACATGTGCTATGCTTGGGAGGTGTGTGTTGCTGTTTACGTAGTAGGGAATGGTTCTTTGTGTGGATAAACGTGCACACGTATATACATGTGTATGTATGTATGTACGTATGTACGTGTGTATGTACATAAGTACTTACCATGTACGTACGTACGTATGTACATATTAATCAAGAGTACTTAGTAATTAGTATTATACATATATGTGCATGTACGTATGAACATACGTACGTACGTACATGCACGTTCGTATGAACATACGTTCATACACATACGCACGTACGTATGTACCTGTACCTGTAACATACGTATGTACGTACGTACATATTTGCCATATATGTACATATGTTACAGGTTGTCAGGCACAGGTACAATACAATATGTACACATACTTCATGTGCTTCTGTGTTGTTTCTTTCAGATAAAGAGCAAGGGTAAGGTGGTGAAGATTGTGGATGGGAAAGACCCCAAAAAGAGCAACTTTATGCGTTACATCAACTGTGCCTGTTTTGAGTCCCAGCAGAACATGGTGGCTTACCAGTACAAGGGACAGATATTCTACCGCTCGGTCAAGGACATTGCCGTGGGAGAGGAGCTACTGGTGTGGTACGGACACGAGTATGGGAAGGAACTGGGCCTGCTCAACTCCTCCATGAACATGAGCCTAGGTGAGTGGGTGGGCGTGTTCACCGTGAGCATGGGGGGGGGGGGGTTTGGGTGTGGTTCACTGTGAGAAAGGGATGTGTTTGGGTGTGGTTCACTGTGAGAAAGGGGTGTATGTTTGGGTGTGGTTCACCATGAACATTGGGTGTGGGTGTGTGTGTGTGTGGTTCACCATGAACATGGGGGGGTGTTTGGGTGCGGTTCACTGTGAGAAAGGGATGTGTTTGGGTGTGGTTCACTGTGAGAAAGGGGTGTGTTTGGGTGTGGTTCACTGTGAGAAAGGGATGTGTTTGGGTGTGGTTCACTGTGAGAAAGGGGTGTGTTTGGGTGTGGTTCACTGTGAGGAAGGGGTGTGTTTGGGTGTGGTTCACTGTGAGAAAGGGGTGTGATTGGGTGCGGTTCACTGTGAGAAAGGGGTGTGTTTGGGTGTGGTTCACTGTGAGAAAGGGGTGTACGTATGTTTGGGTGTGGTTCACCATGAACATGGGGGGGGGGGGGTTGGGTGTGGTTCACCATGAACATGGGGGGGTGTTTGGGTGTGGTTCACTGTGAGAAAGGGGTGTGTTTGGGTGTGGTTCACTGTGAGAAAGGGGTGTGTGTTTGGGTGTGGTTCACCATGAACATTGGGTGTGTGTGTGTGTGTGTGGTTCACCATGAACATGGGGGGGTGTTTGGGTGTGGTTCACTGTGAGAAAAGGATGTGTTTGGGTGTGGTTCACTGTGAGAAAAGGATGTGTTTGGGTGTGGTTCACTGTGAGAAAGGGGTGTGTTTGGGTGTGGTTCACTGTGAGGAAGGGGTGTGTTTGGGTGTGGTTCACTGTGAGAAAGGGGTGTGATTGGGTGCGGTTCACTGTGAGAAAGGGGTGTGTTTGGGTGTGGTTCACTGTGAGAAAGGGGTGTATGTTTGGGTGTGGTTCACCATGAACATGGGGGGGGGGGGGTTGGGTGTGGTTCACCATGAACATGGGGGGGTGTTTGGGTGTGGTTCACTGTGAGAAAGGGGTGTATGTTTGGGTGTGGTTCACCATGAACATGGGGGGGGGGGGTGTTTGGGTGCGGTTCACTGTGAGAAAGGGGTGTGTGTTTGGGTGTGGTTCACTGTGAGAAAGGGGTGTTTGAGCTTGGTTTGAGCTCAGGATTTTAGTATTTTAGTGTTCACAGTTTCAACACACACACACACTGAATGTACATTGCGCATGTGTTATACTGTTCTGTATCTCTGTGCTCTTGTTTACTGTGTACTTACGTACATGTACATGTGTTGTGTAGGTCCACTGACTAAAAGTGACAAGCCAAGCAGACAGAAACCACTCAAGAATGGCTTGAAGATAGGAGTCGGTGTACATTCAAGGAAGAGGCGCTCACAGAGAAGAAACCAGAAATCAGTATCACTGGCCAGAGCTGAGTCCTCGGAAGACTCTGATGAAGATCCTAGCTTTCTCCCTCCAGCCAACATCGCCTCCACCCAGGCTTCTGAACCTTTGCTAATGACTCAGCCCGAAAATAGTGGACGACGGGGACAGAAGAGACCCACATCGAATTCTGTAGCTCCTCCAATGAGTAAGAGGACTAATCCTCCTCAAAGCCCTTCACTGACTGAAGACGGCGAGTCCCAGAGCTACAACCTAAGAAACGCTCCTTTCCACGAGAATAGGAGTCCCATACATGTGACACATGTTTCACCTATGACGACGTCAACCTCTGTCCAGCTAGAAGAAGCCAGAAGGTCCAACAATGGAAACACATCCCAAACACTAAGGAGTCCCTTACAACTGGCTGACACTCAACAACCTACAAAGCGATCTCAGACCGGAGAAGCCAGAAGTTCCAAGGAGGGAAACACATCCCAAACACTAAGGAGTCCCTTACAACTGGCTGACACTCAACAACCTACAAAGCGATCTCGGACCAGAGAAGCCAGAAGTTCCAAGAAGAGAAACACATCCCAAACAATGAGGAGTCCCATACAATCGTCTGACACTCAACAACCTACAAAAAGATCCCGTACCTCAGTGTCTCCATCTGCCATCCCAGTTTGTTCGAACTTGGTAGCCCCAGTTAGCAGACAGCCAGGTGCTGAAACTCAGCCGAGTTGGAAGTCACCTGACTCAAGGCTCCAGTCTTCCCTCCAGCATTCGCTAAGTGTTCTGCTCGCATCTAATGACAAACCATTCACACATCCTGCCACCCATGCTAGTGGCAACACCATCCTCCGCGGTGGTAGGAGCGAAAAGAAGAGGAACCACCGCTCCTCCAGAATGAAGCCGCAGATTGTGTCACAACAGAGGTTGATGAATCCGGCTCCAGAGGCGTTGCATCCGAGTGTCCCCCGCTCCCAGGAATCGCTCCTCTCCACCGCTCCCCCCTCTCTGCAGACATTAAACCCCCCTCTATATACGACTACAACCTGTGTTGCACCAAACCTTCCTCCCGTGGGTACCAGTGCCAACGTTTGTCTTCCACGTTCACAAGCAACTACTACTACTTTCCCCGTCTCCTCATCTATTTCCTCCCGCTCAACGTGGAAGTCTTCAGTTGCTGCATCATCTGCTGGCGTCAAGTGTCACATGCTAGCAGACACAGCCTCTTCTCTTCAGCCTCCACAGGTCTCTTCTTTGGCGGTTGAAGGAGTAAAACGGGAGCCGTTAACTTCCGACCCTTCTGCCCGTTTGACGCCGTCTCAGCTAGTTGTCGACAACATTTATGACTCTGACGTTTTCCTTATTATTCAACCCCAGAGCGGGCCTCCCACCCCAGCCATCTCCTACTACTGTCGGGTCAGCAGTGGTCATCTGGTCCTTTCAGATGTAGGCCGCTGGTCTCATTCCCACGCACCTCAAACCGACTGCAGCAGCAAAAGCCCAGGGAATGTGAAGAAGTCAATGAAGATCCCTTGTGTCTTCTGCGGTGCTCTGTTGTCATCGCGGGGTGCCCTGTATGCCCACATCAAGACCACACACAGGCACAAAGGGGGCAAGTACCCTTACTATTGTGACATATGCCACAAAGGGTACAAGTCTAGCTTCAGCTTGTGGGGGCACCTTCGCATTCACCTGGATGTGGGACCACAGCGAGGCCGCTGCATTAAGCAGAAGCTCCCACCTGCCACCACGATGGTGAAGAAAGAATTCGAACTTGAATCCTCCCCATTTGCTCTGGGAAGGTGAGAGACTGAGTTACAGCTACTTCTGCATAATGCTAATGTATGTACGTACATGCACTGTAGTAGAACCTCTCTATGGATATACTAGAATATTAAAAATTTCCATTAATAAAAGTTTCAAGAGATTTAGGAATGTCCAAAAAAGCATAGAAACAAGTGGTGACATCTCAGTCCTCTGACCCATCACATTTCTCTGAGGACCAGAACTCCTTCCTAAATCCCATGGAGTGAACTCAGGACCACTCTGCAAGAGATTTAGGAGTTCTGACCCTCAAAGAAATGTGATGGGTCAAAGTACTGTGAGATGTCTCAATGGATATATACACGTTGCTCTATAGCTACATACGTACGTACTTATCTATGTACACTGAAACTACATACGTACGTACGTACGTACAGTGTATGTACAAGTGTGTCAGGGTTTCTTGTCCTGTTTGCAGTGTTCAAATGAACTGTTTAGGCACGTAGTAACCCTTAACGACTGTGTCATGGTAACGTAGCGATTGATCTCGACATGGCTCAGCAAGTAGTGCGGACAAAGTCCAATGATGAAGGCATGAGTGACGATAGGCAGAGTCGTTTCATACGTATGACTTGTTTCCAGAGATCAACAGTTAGTGACAGCTAGATCACATCTTGTGTATACACGTATGTACAGGTCAAAGTTGGGAATATTTATATTATTTATGCTTAGTATTTGCACTCAAGTGCATTGGATCCGCCCACTACTCTGCAACTCACACTGACTCCCTGTCCCTGTAGGCCAGATCCATGCCCGAATTACGCTGTTCCAACCACCGTTGAGGCTTTTTGTCAGAGCGAAGATGAGACTGAGATTGTCTCAGTCGGCTCCGAAGATTTTCCCTCTGGACCTGAGTTGACAACCGAGGACGACACGCTTGTGCAGAAGATGCCACAATGGCTGCATCCCAAGGGTGGCAAAGCTGGGAGGACCACCAACCATCAAGTAGAGAACTGCTAGGAGAATGTTTTGTGTGCAGGGGTGTACGTACATGTGTTCCATCCCTACTCTCCTTATTAGGACTTGTGAGGTTGGTGTAAATTTTACAATTTATATGATTGCAGGACTGTATTTTTTAAAAATATATAATATTCTGACAAAGCGGTGCCCCTCCGAAAATTTTATATAGCTCGTATATATGTATATTATACGTTAATATTCGTTAATCATCGTTGTGCAACAAAATGGCTGAGTCCAGTGGTGCGAGGTCTACGAAAGAGTCGCATTCGAGTGTTTCCTCGTCTGGAGAAGCATCTGGAGGTCAAAAGGCCTCCCCTCAGTCCTCCCTCGTCCTCACTCCTCAATACGCGGAAGACGCCGGCTCTAGTCCAGCAAAAGTGACCATTACCTCTCCCGGCCTCCCGACCAATGTCCTGGCACCATTGGCGGCGCAAAACGCACCGTCCTCATCCGACACGCCGTCGCCAGTAGCTCGGCGCGCACACATCACAGACAGCGCCGCGAACCTCGCGGATTCTGAGGGAGAGAGCAAGCA
>OX465034.1:3860555-3865555 GCA_949841015.1 Aplysina aerophoba | reverse complement strand
CTTCCCAACGGCCATCCATGTCACCACGGCAACTGATAAATATGGCTTCTCCTCTTTCATCCAACGTGATGTATCATATCAGATTGTATTTAGATTGTGGCAGAATGCACTCCTCAACCAGGTGTGTGGGTGTGTGGGTGTGCGGCTGGCTGTGTGTGTGTGTGTGTGTGTGTGTGTGGGTGTTTGCATCCGTGTGCGTTACCCAGTACCCCTTATCGTCTCTGTAGCCCCTCTCCCCAGTCGAGCTCTACAAAATAGCAAGAAAGAACTGGGGAGACCCACACACCTTCAGCACCGAAGATGACACTTGGGGGTATCCACAGCCTCTCAATCCTGTACGTCTGTCTGTCTGTCTGTCTGTCTGTCCATCTGTAACTGTCTATCAGTGTCTGTACTACAGTACATACTGTACAGTATGTGTGTACGTACAGTATGTATAATAATTATATGTACGTTTGTCAGTGTTGTGTGAACTGATAATTGCATTTGTCACCTTTGGCTGCTGTGTTTGCTGTCACCTTTGGCTGCTGTGTTTGCTGTCACCTTTGGCTGCTGTGCTAGCTGTTCAGGGAAAGGTATCCGTCCTTGTGCACACTTTATACTGAACTCAGTGAAGAAATACGTACATACACACACGTACATACGTATGTACTTGTGTGACACTTTGTGTACATAGTGTACGTACGTACGTATGTACATACACGCGTATGTATGCCTGTGTGTATGTATGTAGCTGTATTTAGCCAACTGCATTGTATGAATAATTTGGTAGAGGCTCATTGCTACGGCATAGGTAGGACTAGGCAAATTTTTGAGCAATCACGTAGCAGTGAAGAAACAGATAGAAATGTAGACGTTTCGACCGCGAAGGTCTTCGTCAGTACAATTTCATTGATGGAATAAGGGGCTTCCAACAGTTGTGTCCCACACTGTATTGTACTGACGAAGACCTTCGCGGTCGAAACGTCTACATTTCTATCTGTTTCTTCACTGCTACGTGATTGCTCAAAAATTTGCCCAGTCCTGCATTGTATGAGTGTATTGTTGAGACTTCCAGTACAGAGTCGGCCCGTTGCTTTATAACCAGTCTGGTCTGCTAGCCCCTCCACCAACTGACTGACTTATGTGCAATGTTTGATGCAAAGTTACTGCAGTTTATGGCTTTCTGTCTTATGTTTACCCACTTACTTTCTTATAACATTTGGTGAACATCATTATAAACATACATACGTATGCTTAGTCAAGTGTTGCTACGTATGTACGTATGTACGTACGTACGTATGTATGTATGTATGTACGTATGTATGTATGTATGTATGTATGTATGTATGTATGTATGTGCGTATGTATGTATGTACGTATGTATGTATGTATGTATGTATGTCACACAATAATGTTAATTCACATTTGCTGTGCTTAGTGTACGCATTTGTACAATTTCATTGATGGAATAAGTGGCTTCCAACAGTTGTGTCCCACACTGTATTGTGTGTGAGAAGGACAGACTGTACTAGCCCTTACGAGGGGCTAGCACACCAGACGACAGCCTTACACTCACGCACGTTACGTATATGGTGTCTGATGAGGGCCGACTGTGTCTTCTAGTGTTGAGCCTATCCTTCCTTGGTCTTGTAGTCGCATGGCAAGTCAGAGATGCTAGAGGATGAGAAGGAGGATCCTCTCATGATGGAAGGGGAAGCTGAGGGGAATTCCCACGAGGGTTTAAGTGGTGAGGGCGATGTGGCGAACAGAGAGGACCCCTCCTCTGACTCCTCCGCCGTCCGTGTGAGGGCTCACTCATTTCCTGAAGGACATGCAAGGACTGGTAGACAAGGTGAGGGGAACTCCCTTTACAGCAGTTCACAGGACCTCGCTTTTCATGTCATGTTTATAGAGATGAGAATGAGAAAATATTTATACAGAATACATTTGGAAAGTCTATGTATGTAATGGCATTTACAATTACGTAAGTACGTACGTATGTGCGTACGTACATAGTACTAGCATTATTCTGTGTAGTTGGCCTTAGTACGTACATTCAGTATGTGCAGTATAGATACGTACGTACATGCATATGTACGTACATACATATATTGAGGAGAACCCAGTAATGGTGGGGTAGGGAACGATTCTGATTAGCTGCTAGTCTCATCTCCAGTTGTCGCAAGACTTGACCTGCCAACTTACTGTACACCACAGAAAGCGAGCCCATCGAAAATGACTGTGGATTTCTGTAGAGATACAGTACGTACATATGTACGTACGTATGTACAATATGTACATACGTACGTACATAGGTAGCATTCAAGCTATACGTGCGTAATTCTAAACTGCGTAATAGATCGTCGAATACTGCTCAGTTAAATCGACCCCATTGGACTACACCAGTGTATTACATACATACATATGTATGTAGCAGACTGGGGAGTGTAATGATAATCCCATATTCATTGCCACTACAGACACTGCAGTGAGTCACTATTAGCAAATAGTATGCTAGTCATGCTCATGTATTGTACGTATATTATGTGGGTGGGTATAACCATTGCGGTCTTGGACTGTAAAACTGAGCTGCAGTCCCTTTCAATGATTGTGGTTGCAGTATCAAGCCAAGGTAGCGGATTGCAACCCTATTCGCTCACCACCGTGTCCAAAGTGATCACTACCATGACAACCTCCAATGCAAGCAGTAACGGTGTGTGGGAGGGGACCGGAGGGGCCAGAGAAAGGATGGTGTCCACAATCCCGGCATTTTGTGGCGACCATGGAAGAAGCAGTGGTGCAACAGGTGCTGCTTTTGCAGGTGAAGGGTTATTAGTGCATAACTGTATTCATTGCGAGTCCATGTACCAGCACACGTGTTCACATAGGCAATTAGACATGCGTACCCTTTGCAGTGGTGTTTGTGCTGATCACATGACTTTCAGCCAATGGGATCCCTTGAAATATGTAAGTCACATGAGTGAAGTACATAATGTAGATCACGTTCCTGCATCATTGTAGTCTGTACGTACGTACGTAGGAACGTATTTAACTTTCTAGCTGGTTTTAACATTCTTACTCTCAAGGGTTGACAGTTTTTAGGAACTTGTCTGTTTGAATTTAATCCTCAGATGATGCAATATGTTCAGTGTCGCGCGATTCCAATTTAGGTTGACATGGGGGCTTCTCATCTGATTCAGGCATGAGAAGGGGGTGGTTCTCTAGGTGTCAGCTTTGAACTGTTAGCAGTTTAGCTGAAGTTTTGATCAGATGCACTGGCCTTCTTCAGGGCGAAGATGGCCCTAAGACCTGAAAAGGACAGTGTGTCTGACTGAAATGTTGGCAAGATTGCTAACAGTCGAAAGCTGGTACCTAGAGAGCCACCCCCTTCTCCAATAGAGGTTGCTGTTGTCCTGACGCATCCGTGGCCATCTTGATTAGATTAAGCACCTTAATGCTCCACCATTCTAGGTGGTATTGCTTATCACAGCTGTAGCTGCTTAGAAGCAGAGGCGGCATATAGCCTCAACGCTTGTACGTACAGTCAATTTCAGAATGGTTGTCAAAATTGCAAATGGCAATTAGTGTGTTGCCAAAGCAAAACCACACCACTATGTGTAGCATCATTCGTAGCATCTGTTGTAAACCTGATCATCATGCCTGTTGCACATGTGTATGACATCATTCCATTTGCAATTTGCCCTTTTGGACAACCCATTCTGAAATTGACTGTACTAGCTAGTGTTGGTCAAGAACTGTACGTTAGGCTAGCCGTGTACACATCTCTCCCACTGCCTACTAGTGAGGAGCTGTCTTCTTCCTCCTTTCAAGGTGCGGGCAGGAATATGGGATCAGTGGGTGGAGCTAGCTGCCACTCCCCTCAGCAACCACCGGAGCCCTCTGGCAACTCTGGTGCCGTTGGCGACACAGACAGCTGTCTTTCCCACCCTGTGCTGATCATTCGCGATGGCACTGACTACCACTCAGTGTCGGAGAGCGTCCTGTCCTCTGAATTTGAGACCACCTCTTTCCTGGACCAAGGTGGGTGCACACACAAGAAATTAGAGGTGTGTGTGTGTGTGTGTGTGTGTGTGTGTGTGTGTGTGTGTGTGTGTGTGTGTTTGTGTGTTTGTGTTTGTGTGTGTGTGTGTGTGTGTGTGTGTGTGTGCGTGTGTGTGTGTGCGTGTGTGTGTGCGTGTGTGTGCGTGTGTGTGTGCGTGTGCGTGCGTGTGTGTGTCTGTGTGTGTGTGTGTGTGTGTGTGTGTGTGTGTGTGTGTGTGTGTGTGTGTGTGTGTGTGTGTGTGCGTGTGTGTGTGCATGTATATGCTGGATCAACTCGAGTATGTATGTATAAACGAACATAGGCAGGTGGTGTTTTTCAGATACGTACGTACAAACTGCCTCTGCTCCCCTCCCCTCCCCTGCCTTCCCTTTCTGCTTGTGGCAGGTGAAGTGCTCTGTGGCTGTGAAATCCATGAAGGATGCACAGTTATCAACGATGTAAGTGCATCCGGTCATATGTGTATATCGTGCGTGCATGCGACACACACACACACACACACACACACACACTTCTTCTTCAGGTCTCCTTGCCCCGAAGGGCGTAGGGCAGGACCCAGGCAGTAGCCTGGGTCCTGTTTCCGAGGCCAACAGACTGTCAAATGGGTGGGCTGGCCAGGCCCACGCCAGACAGCCCTGGGGTGAGTGGCTGCTGGGCACCTTGGCCGTAAAAATGGCCGTCAGGGCACGCCAGGTAGACCGCAGGTACGCCGTAGCCACTGGTGGCCGTGATGGCGGTACGGTCTAACAGCCAGCTCAAGAGACCCCAGGGGGTGTGGTGAAAGGTTGGTGTTGGCAGGTGGAGTGTAAATGTTGCTGGGCTTTGATGGAAACGGATACGCAACCGCGACAAAAGCGGCGCCCGCTGCCGACGGGGAGCTGCATCGCTGGCTCCAAGTGTGCCTTGTATGCGTAGAGCTCAACCCATCAGCTGCAAACGCGCCACTTCCGCGCGGAAT
>OX465034.1:3818111-3860355 GCA_949841015.1 Aplysina aerophoba | reverse complement strand
TTGCATTTATTAAGGGAGCATGTTAAGGTTTCAAGAAAAAGGGAGACAGCTAAGCTGGGTGTGGATGATATATATAAGGGTTGGGGAAGAATATAGCAAGCCCCCCCCCCCCCCACCCCCCCCCCCCACCCCCATCCAAATGCATCCCAGATGGGTTTTGCTGGAGTAGTCATGCCATTCATGCGGGGAAGCTTCGAAGCAGCAACAACAGGACCCTCTACACTAGCGGATATTCTTTGCAGAGATGAACAACAGCTGTCAGGTGTACGTACGGCTTACCCCAAATTCTTAGTGCAAAAGATTATCGACTACACTGACGTTTTACTATAAGTTTCAAAGGGGATACGTACTTCACCAGATGAAGCCACTATCATGGTGATAACTTAGTACCAATTTCTGGTTGCAGCATCCAGCTCGGACAACTGGCCATAAAAGTACTGTCTGTAGGGCACTTACATACCAGTGGAGCACTTCGTACGTACTTACGTACCAGACACAGTGTGCAGCTAAGTACATATAACGTACGTATATACAACCACAACAATGTTACACTAAAGACATATTATTATGGCGCACATGCAGTAACCGCCAGATGTGTAGCGCTCTGTTATATCCTTCAGAACATTGTAAAGTACATGTACCATTGCTATATACTGCATGTAGAGGTGATCTCGCACAAACGTATGCAATTCATGATCATGTATTCTGTTATATACACTCACATGACTGTCTCATTGCCGAAGCCTCCAACAAAGACAACCCAGCCAACGGCGGCGAGCACTGTGAAGGCCAAAGCCAACTACAAGGGGAGAAGAAGGGGAGGTCTGCTAGAAAGGGCAAACAGATCACCTTACAAGGCACCGGCAATAACAGGTACGAAAATTTGGTTCCCAGTCAATAGGATGTAGTGACCATCCCCAGGCTGTTCAGCACTGTTCTAGTGCAGCAGTCTGGTTCGGGGTATATAGGATTACCAGTGATTAGCTCAGCAGGTACTGTAAATATGGTTGATAAGTGTCAGGGATTTAACCAACTATAAAGCCGGGAAGAAATTACAGCCATGGTGCAGGTGCAGGTGCTTACAGAACAACCACAATCTACTGTTGATAGGCTCGGATGCACCTGTTCACTTTAGAAAGGAAAATCTATGTAGCACTAACAGAGGAATGACCACTTATTATTATGCTTATAGGCTACAGCTCAGGAGAAATAGCTTACTATTACTGCCAGTTCACAAACACCTTCTGCACGACCACTTATGAGGAACATGTGTACACATGTGGGTGCCCTGTAAAACAACACCAGAACTTTGTGGAGTGGAGAGGTTTCACTAATGTATTCCAGCTGGAAAACAGCATTACAGATTCTTGATCGCTCTCCGGCCACACACAACTTACAATGGCAAACATTTTCACCATAAGACCCTTATCCATCTTGTTCAAAATCACTCTTGATTGCCCACTAGTCCTCACTTGCCAAGAACCAACATACAAATGACCCACTCTGAAGGATACCACAATATATACTACAATTTCCCCCCCTCCCCCACCAACCCGGAGGAATGGCATCCAATTAGCAGGTATCTAAATATATCATACCTGTGGATCTCAAATAGTACAGACCCTCTATGGAATGTGGGCATGCAGCCTGTGTTACAGCACAGTGTAGAATATCTACGGTTACAGGTAATGGGTATCCAATCACGTGATATATATAAAAAATTATATATTTATATACGTATAGCGAGACTGGTGTAGATGGTTCAGTTTGCTCTAGTAATGATGCGCCTTCAGTCACTATACAATAATTATTACAGCATATGCACTGTAGAATGTAGTATAAACTTTGTGAAATATACTTAGTACCACATGATTTTAAATGTTGAGGTGTATGTACTGTACATGAACAATTTCTGTGTAAAATGTTACCATACCTTTACTGTGAACAATACCATACCGACACACAAACCATACTGACACACACCATACTGACACACAAACCATACTGACACACAAACCATACCGACACACACACCATACCGACACACACACCATACTGACACACAAACCATACTGACACACAAACCATACTGACACACAAACCATACTGACACACAAACCATACTGACACACAAACCATACTGACACACACACCATACCGACACACACCATACTGACACACAAACCATACTGACACACACACCATACCGACACACAAACCATACCGACACACACACCATACCGACACACACACCATACTGACACACAAACCATACTGACACACACACCATACCGACACACAAACCATACTGACACACAAACCATACTGACACACACCATACTGACACACACACCATACCGACACACAAACCATACTGACACACAAACCATACTGACACACACCATACCGACACACACACCATACTGACACACAAACCATACTGACACACACCATACTGACACACAAACCATACTGACACACAAACCATACTGACACACACACCATACCGACACACAAACCATACCGACACACACACCATACCGACACACAAACCATACTGACACACAAACCATACTGACACACAAACCATACTGACACACAAACCATACCGACACACAAACCATACCGACACACACACCATACTGACACACAAACCATACCGACACACACACCATACTGACACACAAACCATACTGACACACACACCATACCGACACACAAACCATACTGACACACAAACCATACCGACACACAAACCATACTGACACACACCATACTGACACACACCATACTGACACACAAACCATACTGACACACAAACCATACTGACACACAAACCATACTGACACACAAACCATACCGACACACAAACCATACCGACACACACACCATACTGACACACAAACCATACCGACACACACACCATACTGACACACAAACCATACTGACACACACACCATACCGACACACAAACCATACTGACACACACCATACTGACACACACCATACTGACACACAAACCATACTGACACACACCATACTGACACACAAACCATACTGACACACACCATACTGACACACACACCATACCGACACACAAACCATACTGACACACACCATACTGACACACACACCATACCGACACACAAACCATACTGACACACACCATACTGACACACAAACCATACCGACACACACACCATACTGACACACAAACCATACTGACACACACACCATACTGACACACACACCATACCGACACACAAACCATACTGACACACACCATACTGACACACAAACCATACCGACACACACACCATACTGACACACAAACCATACTGACACACACACCATACCGACACACACACCATACCGACACACAAACCATACCGACACACAAACCATACTGACACACAAACCATACCGACACACAAACCATACTGACACACACCATACTGACACACACCATACTGACACACACCATACTGACACACAAACCATACTGACACACAAACCATACTGACACACACCATACTGACACACACCATACTGACACACAAACCATACTGACACACAAACCATACCGACACACAAACCATACTGACACACAAACCATACCGACACACAAACCATACTGACACACAAACCATACCGACACACAAACCATACCGACACACAAACCATACGGACACACAAACCATACCGATACATGAACCATATAGACACACGAACCATACCAACACGCGAACCATACCGACACGAAACCATACGTCGACACGCAAATCATACAACACTCATAACATACCATACTGAAAGTGCTTGCTACATGCACTGCATACCTATGTACATACCTCCAATCATTTTGGAAGACTAGAAGTGAACCTTAGAGATAACGTGGCACAACTGAAGCATCTGAGGCATTTTCCTGTGTGAGCATTGGACTTGACTTCCAGGAAAGTCAACTGTAGCAGGGCATGAAATGTGGGAAGTGGAATTTAACACAAGGCATGTCTATTAATATCATGACACATATAGCAATAGCATCCATACAAATTAGTACAGGAATGCAGCTTGTGCTGGACGCATACAGTCATATGATTGGCCCTGGATGGTACAGGCACCTTCTGTTACTACAATGTAGAGGGGAGCAAGTCAAAATGGCTGCCTTTGGGAATTCTTGACCCTGTTGCACAATATAGCAATAGCATTGCACAATGGCTAGGGGTTTCTGTGACCCACATTGTATGGAAGACTGTGGTACTACATGTACAGCCACTGCCATTTGCCAAAAGGCTCACAGGGAGGCTGTGTACTTTCTGCAGTAGCTACCCACCTTCTACAGTTCTACTATAACTCTGTAGCTATACAGTTTCACATTGGTCTCAATAGTTAGCACTCTCCCCATTTGTCACATTCTTGCCCTTAACCTGTCTCCCCCTTGAAGAATGTCTGAATACTACACTGACAGGCAGTGTCCATCAAACACACAATTGATATACGTATAGAGGTACATACGTACGTATACATACGCACAGTACCAATTGGTCAATCATGTGTCTACCAGTGTTACAACCTGACCACGGTACCTTGTATATACTGTACCAAACAGGTGAGCTGCACATATAACACACACAACACACAAACTATGCAACAGAGGAACGCCATTACAGTGTCACCGTGCTTCACAGGGAACTATGTGTGTCATGTCACGATACACACATATCACACAGTTCATCCGCTACACCACTGCATGGAAGTGCCTGCCTTTTAGTAGTTACAGTCACTTCCCTTCCCCATTAAATCTCTCTCGCATTACGCACTTCCCAGTGGTCTAGTGTACTCAATAAATCACATCACACATTATGGCTCACTCATAGACTGATGAGAGTTGACCAACCACCATACTGATTTTGATGACTGACTCTGTTATTCACACCAATACTAGACCATTCCTCGCAGACACAAAGACCCAACAAATGTTTGTGTCATGCCTAAGATCACCTACCTGGTGTCTTTATAGAGAGCATATATCATCAATGTACATAGGAGAATACATAGGAATACATAGTACATACGTACATAGGATGAGAGGGGACCTGCACTTGTCACCATGGTGATCCTCAGAAGAAGGTCATGGTCTACAGACTCTACTGCTGTTTTTACGGCTGATTTTCGCTGAACCGGAGCTGGCTTTGGCACCACTAGTACTCTGCAATGTCTCAAATCAAATATATATTATGACTGGCCTATGATTTCACACACCCCTCTGTTGCAAGGCTTCAGTCCTCCACACCAGGAAATGCTAATGTGATTGCACACATCCTGGTGCC
Organism: Aplysina aerophoba; assembly: GCA_949841015.1. Lineage (NCBI taxonomy): Eukaryota > Metazoa > Porifera > Demospongiae > Verongiida > Aplysinidae > Aplysina > Aplysina aerophoba. The sequence continues at coordinate 3,855,025 of OX465034.1, read as the reverse complement.
CTTGTTGCTAGGGTGCATGTTGTACTGTTTCTGCTTACAGACTAGATATTGCACCACAAGATGCAAGAGGTGCCGCTAGTCTCCCACACTTCCAAGTGCTCTTATTTTAACATCTCTAGGTGTGGACTGAATTATTGTCATTATTACTCAATAATGAAAATAAATGTGTACAAAGTATGTATACAATTTGTGTGAGATGAAATGATCGAGGTTACGTTGTACAGTGGGTTTGCAGAGACATGGTAATGAAAACACCAAATGCTGTAAGGTTAGTCTATGAGGTAGATATTGGCATCGATGAGGAGAAACAGGGAAAGCATCTGCAAATGAGGAGGCCATGAAGCAATGTTAACTAATTGTTTGTGTCTGTGTGTGTGTGTGTGTGTGTGTGTGTGTGTGTGTGTGTGTGTGTGTGTGTGTGTGTGTGTATGTGTGTGTGTGTGTGTATGTGTGTGTGTGTGTATGCACGTGCTTGTAGCCCACGTTGGTTACACACGTGTACAAAGTCTGTGTGGCAGCGCTTTTATGCTTGAAGGACCATTGGACTCATTGTAGCTGTGTAGACCTGTTATGTTAATCTTTCACATGTAGATTCATCAGTTATTTTGTCCTTTTTTACAGTGCACCCTGTTTAGTGTACACATGAGTGGAAGACTGCTGCTTCCTGTACTCTGTGGAAGTGATTTCATAAACTCCAGAGTTGTTGTACCTCATGTCTGCTTACAGATTCTCTTTTCCTATTGCACCACAAGATGAAAGAGGCGACGCTAGTCTCACACACTTTCAAGTGCTCTTATTTTAGCATTTCCTGGTGAGAACTGAGTGAAATCACTTCCACAGAGGTAGAGGAAGGCAGTTTTCCACCCATGTGTACACTAATTAGGGTGTACTATAAAAGGAAGATTGACGGTTAAGAGAGAGACTCAAAAGACAAGGAAAGACACTACACAAGAGGACTCACTACCACAGAAAGAGCGACAACAAGCAGGAGGATGAATAACACAATAAAGATCACAGCCATTGTGAGTGTCAAAAGATGGTCTACATTCATTTGTACATGCCTATACACTCACTCTAACACATACTGTAGTAGAGGTCTGTTATATACTAAGAACAATGGACTTTTAAAGTTGTAATTAAAGCATAAAATGATTGCTCAAGTAGCAAACCTATGTATATACGTACCATACGTATACACAATTGCAAATGGTGAAGTCAGTCTGAGTGTTGTTTCTAAATCAATCCGGAACTTACTGGTTGACAGTAAAATAACCTGAATGTGTTTAGAATAGGATTCAGAGGGACAACTTTGTGTTCAGCTAAATTTCTCCAAATGTAGTCCCTGCTCAAACAGAATGAAGCAATGAGCTTCTCTATTACGTATGACAATACATACACGAGTCTACTGTCAACCTTTCAGTACTTGATGTGTCAGTTTTGAAACTCAGTGAGACAAATGATAAACCATCAGACTACCAGTGTAAACGGCAGGAAGTGCCTGAGAGGGAAAAGAATAAGCCCGATGCCTGATGCCTGATAAAAATGGCTCAAGCTAGGGGTACGTAGAGCCTGATAGCGACAATCACAGTCTTAGTGCAGTGAGGTACACATTACGGGTACTGCATTATGCGAGCATCATGTCATGGCAACATACAATAAATGTACATACATAGATATGTACTCCTACACAATACGTACGTATGCATTTCATGTACTGTACATACGTAAAGGCATACTTCAATGTATGCAACTGTCTCTTCCTCTGTGTTCTTCCCATGCACACAGGGTTCAATCGTGTTTACAGTGGTAGCAACAGTGGGATGGGTTATATTCCTGGGAGGATTTGGATCTGATAACTCGTGAGTGAAATGTGTGAATATATGAATTGTATTTGTCAACTATAGTGTGTGTGTGTGTGTGTGTGTGTGTGTGTGCTGTGTGTGTGTGTGTGTGTGTGCTGTGTGTGCTGTGTGTGTGTGTGTGTGTGTGTGTGTGTGTGTGCATGTGTGTGTGTGTGTGTGTGTGTGTGTGTGAGCATGTGTGTCATGGACATTACTACATTACTATACAGACCAACCCCCAGCAGCGCGTTGGCAAGCATACCCTTCTACTTCACTGCCGTTGTCTTCCCAGTCCTGGCGATACTCTTGATTGGAGCAGCAATTCAAGTGTTGGCCGCACCATCCTACAAGATTATACAGGCAATTCTCATGCCATTTGTATCCTCTCATACAATGTGATGTTACACTTGTCTTAGGCTTGGGATGTTTAGTCTTCTTATAAATATCTGACAGTGGGAGGAAGCTTTAACTCAAGTTTGTAGTCTTGCAGCAGCTGAACTACACAACTACACATAGCTCTTACCAACCATCAACTTAGCCAGCTCTCAACAAATATTTAGGAGCCCTACAGAAATTTCCTAAAATTAATATGTCAAATATATGCTCAAACATACGTAGACCTTGTTTGCAAGCTCAACTGGGTGTCTTAGCTGTCTGCCAGTGGACAGTACATTGTAAGGATATGTGTATAGTACATATAGTATGGATATGTATATAAAGTAGGTACATATAGTATTAAGTGTGCTGCACTTGGCTGTAAGACAGTGTTGAGAGTAGCACACTAAACACTGTATAGTGTTTAGTGTACTACTCTCAACACTGTATAGTGTTTAGTGTACTACTCTCAACACTTACCAAACAGAGTTCTCCTTGACTGATGTGTTTAGATTATACTATTTGCCATCACAGCAGCAGTCCACGGTGGCACTATCCTGAATGCACTGGCCTTGGCCATGGCCGAAGGGACACCTGCAAACTTTGCAGTGTTCTGGGGATTTATGATTGAGCTATTAGGCTTGGTGAGTGACAGAGGCACAGGTCTATACAGCTACAATGACTCCAAGGGTCCTTCAAGCATAAAAATACAGCTACCACACAGACTTTGTACACATGTGTAACCAACGTGGGCTAAAACAGGCACACACATGCACACACACACACACACACACACACACACACACACACACACACACACACACACACACACACACACACACACACACACACACACACACACACACACACACACACACACACACACACACACACACACACACACACACACACACACACACACACACACACACACACACACACACACACACACACACACACACACACACACACACACACACACACACACACAAACACACATACACACACAAACACACACACACACACACACACACACACACACAATTAGTTAACATTGCTTCATGGCCTCCTCATTTGCAGACACTTTCTCTGTTTCTCCTCGTCGATGCCAATATCTACCTCAAAGACTAACCTTACAGCATTTGGATATGTGTTTTAATGCCATGTCTGTGCAAACTCAGTGTACAACGTAACCTCATTTTATCTCACAAATTGTACATATTGTTATATATTGTACCATTCACTATCAAGTAATTATACCAAAAATTAACCTGTGCATGAATGTTGTGTGGCAGAATAACAAATCAACGAAGAAATTGAGAAAAGCATTGTACAAAGGGGAAATACTCAGCAAAGATGACTCATCAGCTTGCTTTCTACAAACACACATATCAAGCACCAACATTGCATTCCGGTATGTATGTACCTACGAATATCTACACAGACCATTGCTAGCAGGACATAGTAGATACAGAGGTTTTACCTGTTACTCATTCATTCATTGCTGTACACCTTGCATGTGCTGCATTGATCATGTGATGTTCAAAAGATTGTTATGGCGCAATAGAGTATATAGGAAGTGAGTGCACAAGTGTCATGACACTGATCATGTTTCGTCTGTATAACTGTGAATTTTCTGGCTAGTTTGGAAACGAAGCTATATCATGTCAGATCTACCTAGCCACTCTATTTGTTATATTGTTTATCTATAGACTATTTGTTATATTATTTATCTATTCATTTAATTGCAATTTGCACTCTAAATAGCAATGGATGGTAGCCATTACAGTGTAACCATGCTCCACAGGCATCCATGTGTGATGCCACCATATCGCACAGTTCATTTGTTGCACTACTGCATTGAAGTGCCTTTAAAGTATTCAAAATATTGTTATGGTGCAATAGAGGAGGAAGTGGGTCCACAAACGTTGTGACACTGATCATGTTTCCACAGAGAAGAGAAGCCATAACACTGCAACAGGGAAGAATTTCCCCTTGTTGTCATATGTTTACATGCGATCACAGCACAGAGCATTCCTTTGTTCATTCATTCAATGAACATGAGTAGATGCACCTCCAATCCTACATATATATATAATATATAGATAGATAGGTTGCTGGCTTTGGGACAACTCTACAAAGTGTCTCAAATCAAATATTCTGACTGACCTGCGATTGCACACATCATGGTGACCCTGTTGCTAGGTGTACTATAATAGGCATTATTAGCTGATGTGAACATCTGGCGAGGAAGATGTGTTGGGAAGACTGGATGGAGTTGTGATGGATGATGTCTGGAAGGTGGAAAAGCGGTCCCCTTTTTAGGGGTCGCATCAGTGAGGGTGCTCAGCCGTTGAAGCGGCGAAAGGGGGTGGGTGGGAGGGGTAATCAAGATGCGGTAGGTGGTGATCATTTGGAGAATGATGGGTGGTCCTTAAGGATGATGTTTTGGAATGTATGTGGTTGGGCTAGGAGTGATTTTGGTACTAAATCACAGAGTGTCGGCAACTTGGACATGAGAACAATGGTTTTTGGGATGGTTCAACCTGATGTTGTTGGGGTTGCAGAAACTTGGCTGAAAGATGGTGATGTTGCAGCTCTGGACGGGTACTCTTGGTTTGGCCATAATCGACAAGTATTGAGTAGGAAGGCTGTAAGAGGTTCGGGTGGTGTGGGGGTATTCGTGAGAAACTCCCTCCTTAATGACTGGGCGGTGGAAGTGGTGGATGCTGAAGTTGAGGATATTTTGTGGCTGAAACTGGAGTGCTCTAAGGTGAGCTCCGTAATAGTGTTAGCAGTTTGCTACCTTCCTCCAATGTCGTCTAGCAGAGGAGTGGATGTGTATGAAACATTGTCTCAGTTGGAAGAACAGGTGGAAAAGTTTGCTGATTTGGGGACAGTGGTTATATGTGGTGATTTCAACTCAAGGTGTGGCTGTCTGAAGGATGTGGACGAGGATATAGTTCCGAGAAATGTGATTGATGAAGTTCAGACAGAGCAAGGGGAAGCCTTGGTTAGCTTTTTGAGAAGCTCTGGGTTATGTTTGATTAATGGTAGAGTGGGTCAGGATAACTTCACATGTATTTCCAGTAAAGGATGTTCTGTGGTGGACTACTGTCTGGTCTTCCAAGAGGACCTAAATATGGTTAGTCAGTTCCAAGTTAAGACAATGGCTGAGTGCGAGGAGGAGGGCAGCATGGACTTTGAAGCCCAGAGAGTTCCTGATCACTCTGTTCTGATGTGGAATTTGGCCTTGGCTGGAAGTCGAGAGGTGCATGCCCAGAGGGTGAGGAGTGGTGTTGAGGGTGGTACTAACAGACACTTTATAGTACCTAGGGGCTATCTGTCTGGTGAGGATGCTGCCATCAATTGGATTGCTGAAGAGTTCCAGTCAATGGACAAGGATCAGGTGAAGCTGGATGATGTTTATGCTAACTTAATGGAGTTGATGGCAAGCGGGCTGGTGGAGGTGAGGAGTAAGCGTAAGAGAAGTCAAGAATGGTTTAGTAAGCAGTTGGCGGAGTTGAAAAGGTCGGTTCATAAGGCTGAATCAGCCTGGTTGCGAAGTGGATCGAGAGAGGATAGAAGTGAAAAGAGGAAGGTGTATCTAGAGAAGCGGAGATTCTATGCTAAAGCTGTGCGTAGGGCGAAGAAAGTGTATGAACAGAGTATGAGAACGAAATTGGAAGAGAAAGCTGGTTCTGGTGATTTTTGGAAGTGTGTTAGGGCTGCTGGTTTGACTAATAAGAGTAGGCGCAGGGTTAACCTGGAGGAGGTGTACGACCAACAGGGTGAGATCAAAACTGAGAAGGATGCTGTGGAGGTATGGAGGTCATACTTTGAGGCACTGCTGGGTGGTCAAACTGAGCAGGATGAAGCAGACACTTGTAGTGAATGTGAGGTTGTACAGCCAACGATATGTGGTGGAGTTGGCGCTCAACCCGATTTATGTAGTCTGTTTGATATGCCTATACTCCAAGATGAAGTGGACTGTGCCTTTTCCCAGGTGAAAAAAGAAGCTGCCCCTGGGAAGGACGGTATCTCCTTTCGAATGATGAATACTACTGCCTTAAGAGATTTATGGCTTGCCCTGTTTGGAGCTTGTTGGAGGACTGGTATGATTCCCTCTGAATGGCGGAGGAGCTTGGTGGTTCCGGTTCCCAAGAAGATGGGCGGTGGTGTGTGTGTGCCTGATACATTCAGAGGAATTGCATTGACTTCAGTGGTGTGTAAGGTCTTCTGTCACATTTTGAAGGAGAGGTTAGTTACAGTGGTTGAAGAATACAATTTGGTGGTGGAAGAACAGGGTGGCTTCAGGAAAGGCAGAGGCTGTAGGGATCAAATTGTTTCGTTAATGTTATTGGGTCAGACTAAGCTTGCTACGCAGGAGGGTGGCTTTCTGGCTGCCTTCATAGATTTCAGCAAAGCTTATGACAGAGTATGCAGGAAGAAGCTGTGGGAGTGTTTGAGAGGGTACGGTGTGAGTGGAAAGTTCCTAGTAATGTTACAGGCATTGTACCTTGAAAACTCAGTAGAAGTGAAGCTTGGCGACAAACGAAGTGATCACTTCCCAGTGAATACTGGTCTCAGGCAAGGCTGTGTGTTGTCGCCTCTGCTATTCTCACTGTACATCAATGGCTTAGTTGTGGAGTTGAAACGGAGGAGGTGTGGAGTAGAGTGTGGTGGTCTGCTCATTCCTGGATTGCTGTTTGCTGATGACACTTCCTTGTTTGGTGAGGATGTTGAGGGATTGGAACAGAGCCTTATGGTCCTGGAGGAATGGTGTTCAAGATGGGGGATGAAAGTTAATGCGGAGAAATCTGCCATCATTCATTTCAGGAAGAAATCGTGTCTGCAATGGGACCATGAGTTTTCCATCGGGGGGGAGATAATCCCTATGGTTACAAAATACAAGTACTTGGGGTGCGTCATTGATGAGTTTTTAGATCTGAATGCAATGGTGGATGATCGAGTTGAGGCAGGCAGAAGGGCTCTGGGGTCCCTACTCCGGGGGGCGCAGTCAGCTGTTGGAGTGATGTTTGGCGGTACTTTCAAGAAGTTGTACGACTCCATGGTGCAATCTGTCCTCCTTTATGGAGCCGAAGCTTGGGGTTGTCTTAGATGCCTGGAGCCTCTGGAACAGGTCCAGCTAAGAGCCTTCCGATCCTATTTTGGTGTGCCCAGGTCCCATCCTAGGACATCACTCCTTGCAGAGATGGAAGTGTTGTCTGTGGGCTGGGAAGCTAGAATGAGGTGCATTGGGTTCTGGCACAGAATACTGACAGATCAGCGTTACCACCAACGTTTGATACAGAGATTGGCCTATGCAGCTCTCATGGCACCGAGAAGAAGAAGCCAGTAGATGGGGAAGTTGAGAATTTGTTTGGAGGCCTTTGGTTGGCAGGACTGCAGCTGTGCCGCTCTGGCTGGGGTTTCAGGGAGGCAACTAAGGGAGATGCTGAGGAGTATTGCATGCAGGTGCATGGAGAAGGATTGGACGGAAGACCTTGGAAGTAAACCCAAGCTTTGTGTTTTGAACTCTGTGTATGTGAATGGTCTTAGTGGGAGGTGCTGGAAGGTGCAGGAGAAGAGCCACAGGAGAATGCTGATGATGTTAAGGGGCGGATCGGCTCCTTTACAGATTGAGACTGGCAGATGGAAGGGTGTACCTAGAGAAGAGAGGTTGTGTAGAGAGTGTGGGATGAATGAAGTGGAAGACTGTGATCATTGGCTGCTACGATGCCCGAGATGGGATATAGAAAGGCAACATCTGCTGACAAATGTTCAAGAAAGGCTCCCTAATTTTGCTTCTGTCAGTGATGACATGCAAAGATCTGCTGCAATTACAGACCTGGCATGTGAAGACCGCCGGACTGCCCGATTGATTTACTCAATGTGGACTGCAAGATTTGGATGATTCAAAATGACTGTATGACTACGTATGTAGACTTGATCTGTGATCGATGCTTTTTATGTACTCATAACAGTGCCTCATTGGGCTTGTTCCCTAGTGCTCCTGCACGTGTGCACTCTAATATTGATATTGATATTGATATTGATATTGTATGATATGATTACATCATGACTGATAGACCTGGACATCTTAGGAAGTTAACTGTACAGTCAGTTTTCCATCATGTGTACCACCTCACCATGAGTATTTAAGGGTTAACTTGTATTGCTGTAGTAACTTGCCTTGTACCTTGAATAATATCTGGTCATAACCCATTGCAAGATTTGTGATATGACGATATTACACTAGGTTTCAGTCCACACCTGGGGACATTGAATTAAGAGCACTTGGAATGTGTGAGACTAGCGGCACCTCTTTCATCTTATGGTGCAATAGGTAGAGACTATAAAAGGAAACAGTACAACATCTCTGGCCTTTATAAAATATTCCCAAAGAATGCAGGAAGCAGTCTTTAACTCATGTGTACACTAACAGAGTGCACTACAAAAGGACAAAGTAACTGATAAAACTACACGTAAAAGACTGACGGTTAAGAGAGACCTAAAAGACAAGGAAAGACACTCCACAAGAGGCAAGAGGACCCGCTACTACAGGAAGAGCAACAACAAGCAAGACAATGAAGAACACAGTAAAGACCACAATAAATGTGAGTGTCAAAATCTACAGTTTCTAGCTCATTCCGACACACTCACTCCAACACTTACAGTATTGTAGTGCAGACCTGTTCCTAAAGGCAATGGAAGTTTAGATGTAATTGATTACTCAAGTACATAGCAAACCCATACACACAATTGTAAATGGTGAGCCTGTCGGAGTGTTGTTTCTAAATCAATCAGGAACAACTGCGTGTTCACTTAAACCAAATGACAAATGTAGTCCCTGCTCGTACAGAACTAAGCAACAAGCAAGTTTGGTGGCTCACTCCAAGAATTTCAGCAATCTTACTCTTGGAGAGTCCCTTAGAAAGGAGAAACTGAACTTCTCCTGAATCAACTTCACAAAATTGCCTCCCCCTTTGGCTTCTTTGCAGTGCCTTTGATCTATTTCCACCTTCAGAGCAAAATGGACTTGCATAGACCTTTACAAATAGAATTTCTCCATTAACCCACAAAGCCATGTTGTCGTCAGGAAGTTACACTTAAGTCACATCACACGCACATCATACTTCAAGCAAGTCATCCACATGTAACAACTGGTAACGTCAAATCCAGTGACATATCGCGTGATATATGCGTATATCGTGTGATATAATTTTATGCATATATCATGTAATAATATATGGATATATCACATGATATATTATGTTATATGGTTATGTCAGTGTAACCACTGCCGACGTCAAATCCAGTGATATATCGTGTGATATATGCGTATATCATGTAATATATGGATATATCGTGTGATATATTATGTTATATGGCTATGTCAGTATCATTGCATTGCACCCGCAGTGCCTGACAGCGACAATCACAGTCTTAGTGCAGTGAGGTTCACATTACGTGTATTGCATTCATTCATATAACAAGTCACATACGTAAGTATATACAGTAGTACAGTAAGTATATACAGTAGTACAGTAAGTATGTATGTACACATGCAATTCTATGGCATCTGTCTCTTTCTCTGTGTTTTTCTGCTGCACACAGTGTTCCATCTTGTGTACAGTGATAGCAACAGTGGGATGGATTATTTTCCTGGGAGGATTTGGTGCTGCTAACTCGTGAGTGAAATGTCAACATATGTAACACACTGAGTGCATCATTTATACTGAACAGTATATAGTCATGTATATAGTCAACTATTATATACAGTATACGTATGTAGTGTGTGTGTGTGTGTGTGCGCGCATGTGTGTGTAGTACGTGTGTGCGTGCATGCATGCGTGTGTGTGTGTGTGTGTGTGTAGTACGTGTGTGCGTGCGTGTGTGTGTGTATACATGTGTGTGCATGTGTGTGTGTGAGCTTGTGTGTCATGGACATTACTACATTACTATACAGACCAACCCCCAGCAGTGCACTGGCAAGCATACCATATTACTTCACTGCCGTTGTCTTCCCAGTCCTGGCGATACTCTTGATTGGAGCAATAATTCAATTGTTGGCCGCACCATCCTACAAGATTGTACAGGCACTTCTCATGCCATTTGTATCCCCACATAATGTTATGTTACACTAGTCTTAGGCTTGGGAAGCTTAGTCTTCTTATGCATATCTGACAGTGGGAGGAAGCTTTAACTCAAGTTTGTAGCCTTGCAGCAGCTGAACTACACATGTGCATAGCTCTTACCAACCATCAACTTAGCCAGCTCTCAACAAATATTTACGTAGGAGCACTACAGAAATTTGCTAAATATGTCAAATATATGCTTAATCATACGTAGACCTTGGCCTATGACCTAATAAGTATGTTCATATTGCATATAGTACATATAGTATGGATATGTATAAAAAGTATGTATGTACATATTGTACTAAGTGTGCTGTGCTTGGCTGTAAGGCTGTGTTGAGAGTAGTTCACTAATACACATTATAGTACCGAACAGAGTTCTCCTTGACTGGTGTGTTCAGATTATACTATTTTCCATCACAGCTGCAGTGCACGGTGGCACTATCCTGAATGCACTGGCCTTGATCATGGCCGGAGGTACACCTGGAACCATTGCAATGGTCGTTCTTACACCTGAAACCATTGCAATGGCCGTTCTCTCACCTGAAGCCATTGCAATATTCACAGGAATAATAATGGAGCTAGCTGGTTTGGTGAGTGACAGAGACACACATCTACAATAGCTTCAAAGAGTCCTTCAAGCATAAAAGTACTACTACACAGACCTCGTACACATGTGCAACCTATGTGGGCTATAAGCACGCAAGCATGCACGCAGGCACGCACGCACACACGTACACACCCAAACAAACACACACACAATTAATTAACAATGCTTAATGGTCTTCTCATTTGCAGACACTTTCTCTGTTTCTCCTAATTGAAGCCAATATCTACCTTGGAGACTAACATTACAGCATTTGGAAATGCGTTTACTGCCGCCTCTGTGCAAACCCACTGAACAATGAACCTCATTTCGTCTCACAAATTGTATAATTATATTGTATTATATTTTTGTACATAGTCACTCCTTCTACCTCCTCCTCCTTCTCCAATTTGCTATCCAGCAATTAATTAAATATTCATCCTATAATATCCAGCACTTATTTATATAGTGCTGTAGGTCTTGGTTAATAGCTAATTAATGTGAGTTGAGGGGCTTGATCTGGTGTATGATCATCAAAGGTTCCTTGGTACGGGCAACCCAATTCCTTATACCCTATACTAGATGCCAAATGATATGCCTATTGTTAATTTAATCTGTTCTTAGCCATACTGCTTAGTCTTAACCAAAATCTAATGCCCGTGATATTAGTGATTTCTGCTATGGGGACTGGAGCCAGCCCATATCGCCTGCAAGAGCTGCAGTTGGAGCATATCTATTGACACCTAACAACCTCTAGTGAGATTATACTAAATCTTTGTTATGTCTCCATATGAATCCACAAGAGACTGCTGTATCCAAGGATCGGTAGCACAAGCGTGTTGTACAGGTGTGTATAAACTTCATAAATATACAAGTGCGCACAACTTCTTGCTTTGTGCTCTCTATTAACTATACCCAACTAAGGTGTTCTGTAGGTATTTGTATTTATCCGTGTATTCAGTACTAGCTATGCCACATTTACACACATAAAATCACAAAGCTGCTTCTTAGGGTGTCTAAAATTAATAATTTTCCTTGAATTTAATATATACTCATGCTACTGTAATGCACCATCGACCCAGTGCCTGTACCAAGCTATCCTTTGTGGAGGGTTTATCTGCTATATACGTATTAATACCAAATCGTCTGCATACAGGTATCTAGTGACACATTTCAAAAGTGATTTCATCTGCTTCTTGATGTAAATCATCAATCAGAGCGTCAATGAGTAGGGTAGGGGATAGGGGCCATCCTTGCTTTCACAAAATGAGGGGGAAGAGATTATTATTGATATTTATAACACTACCTGTATTTGTGTATAATGCATTTATGATCCTGTGTATGTTATTACTGGTTCCTAGCTTCACTGATTTCTCACATAACAAGTCCCTGGAAACTGAGTCAAATGCCTTCTTGAAGTCCACTAAACATGCATGAGTGTCTTGCTTGCTCAGTGTCCTGTTTTCAGTTAGAAAATATAGTGAAGATATGTAGTCCTGACAGCATCTACCTTTACGGAAGCCATTCTGTTCATCATGTACTTAGTAGATTCTTTGATTCTCGATAATGGCCTAGTCTATTATTTATAATTTTAGCAAATGCTTTTGTAGGGTAAAGCGGGGTAAAACGGAACACTTGCATTCAACCGACGATTACGAAGCAAGGAACAAATCGAACAACTTTATATTGTAGGACACTTACGTAGGTACAATCTTCAGCGAATACATGCATACAAAATGTTTGGGTTAACTGCGCACCACCACAGAAACACAGCGCAATAATCATTACTGATCATGAGTAATCTGTAGCGCATGCTAAAATTTCGCCGTAGCGAACACGAGGCCTTCCAGTATACCTTTGCAAAGATGACTCACTAATGTAATGTTACTCACCGACCTGTGGTGTCGGGAAGCCTTTGCAATCCCAGAAGACACTACTTATACGTAGTTAGGTAGCTACTTTAACCAGGACCACTTTCTTATTTAGAAGCAGGTCAGAGGGTGATGACGTATGCACTGCATGCAACAACCTTCATGAGGACAACAACTGGGTTGCCTGTGATGGTTGTGAGGCTTGGTACCACTTTGGATGTGCCAGCTTGGAAGCCTGTCAAGAGCCCAGGATCAGTAGCTGTCTGAACTGTGAAGACTCTTAATTCATGCTGAAATGCAGTCATTGCTTGCTAATTGCCACCAACAAACTGAAAAATCAATAAACTAATAAGCAATGAGCGTATAACTCGCTAACAAACGCTAAAACAAACTATTCGCTAGCGTTCCGTTTTACCCAGCCCGCCATTTTGATCAAAAATATTATCGCGTAGACGAAATGCTGCCTGTTGCTCGTAGCAGCGAACGAACAAGATTGTTTTACTGTCGGTGGATAGAGTAATACTACCTCTAGTAATATACAGAAACTTGAACCCTAGGGTATCATAGCTTGTTTACAGTGCGATGTCAGAATTGCAATCGTGAATTGTGTTCCATTTTCCCCCACTTTACCCTATTATTATATATACGGTACACATTCCGTAACAAATAATAATGACAATAATTAGCCTGTGGATGAATATTGTGTAGCAGAATAACAAGCTACATAAGAAATTGAGATGAGCATTATACAACGGGAAAACACTCAGTGCATCAAAGATGACTTATGACCACACTTTGAACAGACATGCACATCAGGGTACTGGTATCAACATTATATTCTGACACGTACACATGCAAATATCTACACAGACCATCAACCGCAGTAGCACATCTTTAGATGCAGAGGTTTTATCTATACTTCATGTACACTTTGGCCAGCATATGTGGGTAATTTGATACGAAAAAACGCACACACACGTGTGTGCAAACATTGTTTACTGCTAGACCTGCTGTGGTAATGCTGCTATCGCACACAAGTGCTTGAGAGCAGCAGAAAACAGTCTACAGCAAACCATGTGTCATGTCGCAATAACACATGGTTCATCTGTTAGACTACTGCGCGGAAGTGAATATTGAATGGTATTGAGGTGCAATAATAGAGTAGGAAGTGGGTGCCCAAATGTCTTCACTTAGTAACCTCAGTGCATTGTTTATACAACAATTGGTACTAATAGCATATATAATATCATAGAATAGCTAGCTAGCTAGCTACTTAGATCACATGATAGAAAACTAGTATACGTAGCTAGCTATTGCGTTCTTCAGTGACAGAAGACATTAGCTAGTTGGCTACTGAATGAAATGAGCTTCGGCATCGATCGCATAAGCAATACACTTATCATTCATTCAGTGTGCTGGCTCGCTGATATCGTTAAAAGTACTCACCTACGAACAATGTGGATCCTTACGGGCGTTCTCTGGTGCATTGCACCATTGCGGTCACGGTCACGTGCGCAACGAAATGGCTGACGCCACCACTGTGCCATTGCCTAAACCAGCAATCGTCGAGGGAGCTCTGTTTTCTGCCTGGGAGAGCATTCAGGACGAAGCGGTGAAGATACTACAGACTCTGATTCGAATTGACACCCAAAACTACGGCGAAGATGGCGGGAACGAGACAGAAGCGGCACTTTATCTGAAGGGCCTGTTTGATGCTGAAGGCATTGAATGTACCAAGGTAAGTGCACCATGCTGGCTTACAATGAACCGGTGAACCTGTGTGCATGCAAGCTGATGTTTACGTGCGAAAATGTGTCAAGGCTCATCTTGAGTTTTCTTACTTTGCTTAAAATCAGCTTAAGCTTCTTTACACAGTTACCTTGTACGGTAGTTGGCTAGCTAATTTTTAAACAAGAAGGCCGTTTGCTTTGAAAATCTCACGAAGCAGTCTGTAGTCTCGCTTGAGCAGTCAGTGTTCCTGTGCCTTCGCACCACTGTCGGCGTTCACCGCCTACGGGTCTGAATGGCTTCGAGCATGCTTCGAACCACCACAGGGTGGTACAGTGTTAATCCAGTTTGTGCATACTTACAATAGATATCTTCTGTATCGTATCTGATACGTAGATTCCGTAGAGACTCGACAGTGACACTTGCGGTGTGTAACCACTGTCATTAACAAGTGGTCTTATGAGTGAATGTTGGCTAACTCTTACAGAGTCATATTTACATCTGTGTAGCCACCTAGGACTTACTTGAAGTGTACTTAGGACCATTCTATGCAAGGGATTTAGAAGTGTGGTGATCCCCACATAAAAGAGAATGGTCAAGGTACTAAATTGATACCACTTGTTTTTGGGTATTCCTACGTATGTATATCTGTTCTCATTTCATCGAAAATGGCTAATAATGCTATATCATACTGCATTGACTTGAGCTTCCCTTGGTGTGTATGTGTGTACAGAGTGTTGCATAATCCATAGGTCCTGGAGCCCAAACCAGGCAGGGGCAACATTGTGGCTCGTATCCGTGGCGATGGTTCCTCTGGGAAGGGAGCTGTGATGCTCAGCGCTCACCTCGACACTGTGAAGGCACCGAAGGAGAATTGGGAGGAGGCAGGTTGGAAGCATGATCCTTTCGGTGCTGAGATTGATGAGGAAGATGGTTGTATTTATGGACGGGGTACTATTGACATGAAAAACATGGCTGCCATGTCTGCTGCTGTTCTGCTTTTCATTGCACGCTCGGGCATCAAGCTTACGCGCGACCTCATATTTGCAGCTGTTGCAGATGAGGAAAATGTGAATTCTGCTTACGGTGCAAAATATCTCTTGGAGAACCACTCAGATTTGATTGCGTGTGATGTGGTTTTCACTGAAGTAGGTGGTTTCACTATGTTTTTGAATGAAAAACGCTGTGTTCCTGTGATGATTTCTGAGAAGGGAGCCTCCACGATTCGTGTCACCTCTCGTGGGATGGGAGGACATGGTTCCACGTTTCACAAGCACAACCCCATTGCAAAGATCAGCGAAGTGTGTCTAAAGGTCGCAAACAACCGACTCCCGCACAGAGTAACAAATTCATGCCGTACAACATTCGAAGGTCTAGCACAGTTTGTCCCCTGGCCCACATCACAAGCCTTTAAGCTCCTGCTGTCGCCTCGCTGGCACTCTTGGGTGCTTGATTATTTGCTGACTGAGGATCAGTACAAGTCCTTGGGCCCTTTGCTCTTCAATGTGTCAAATCCTGTGATAGTGCAAGCAGGCGAGGCAATGAATCAAATCCCTTCAGCCGCGTATGTAGATCTCGATACTCGTACACTCCCTGGAGTGACATCAGCAGAGGTGGAGGAAGAGCTCAAGAATCTCATTGGACGAGAAAAATTTGAGCCTACGATGAAACCGGATGGCAGTGAAACTCCCCCGGAACTCATTATGGAGACGTTGAGGTGTGCTCCAGGCTTTGAGCAAGACCCCACAGATCTCCATTTGGCAGAAGTGCTGGAGGTGATAGCAAGGGTTGTCAGTGATCTAGACAATGGGACTCCGATCATCCCGAATCTTCTACCCGGACACACTGACTGTACCTTCTACATGCAGCTCCATAGCAAGCCAGCATGCTTTGGATTCAGCCCAGTCTTCATGCCGCCTGGAGTGTCCTTTGCGTCTCTCTTTCACGGCACCAATGAGCGAATACCTGTCCACGGATTCAAATGGGGCATGGCAATACTGATGCAGACAGTGACTGAGCTTTGCGGTGGAGTTCAGCCAAAGACCGCCTTGTAAAAGGAAAACTAACTTTTCAGCAAAGTACGTAGTTATACGAGTGTACACTCTGTTTATGTAATGCAGAATTCTTATGTTATGCTTTTCTGCCATATGTATTAAAGCTGTTGCATATCCTGTTGTCATAAATAGTATTGATAGTTACAGTGTGTAAATATGTAAATGTGTTATTGTGTTTGATTATTCGCAAACAGCAGTGCTTGCATGATCCCGCGTTAGGTCTGCCGTAATTGTAGGATGAAATTTATGTATTTTGTAACTGAAAAATTCTATGCATGCTGTACAGGCATGTGTATATACAGTATGTACTGTACAGTAACAATTGTGGCAATACATTACAGTATAATAATGCACATAAGTGCTAGAAGTAATAATTATACAGAGCAGTATTGTAAGAGAAGAGAATCACTCATGTCGACCCTTACAAGCAATGGAAACAAATGACTTGTAGTCTCACTCTTGCAGTGCTTTCTTCAACAGTAAAGCATTTAGCAGATTGCAGTATCACTGTGACCTGAGTATATATGTACATACATACATGCCTCTCTGTATAAAGTACAAGTTGCTTATGGCTAATATGCGCGTACGTGGCTGGCTGTGATATACAGGCTTTAATTTGCTGTGTATTGCGCATGCTGGTTTGACATTCGCGAAGTGGGATTCTCGGTTGGCAATGGTTTGACATTATAAGAACAAGCTTGCAATTGGTAAATTACATCATCCTAAGTATTTCAGTACGTACGTATACAAAGTGGGATCAGATGAAACTAGTATAATTATTATGTTGTGCTGTATAATGTTTGTACCCTAAAACTGTATTGAGCTGTTAATTGTACATACGTACAAGCTATGTAAATTACTGCAGATTAGCTCATGCTTGGGATGCATAGCTAGTTGTTTTCAGATGCTGGTCCAGGGATGTAGCTCAGAAAGAAGCATAGGGAAGCACCACCCTGTGTGTGGGGAGGATGGGAGAAGGACCCAGATTGGGGCTTATACGTACGTATGCATTGTGTATGTTACGCAACTGTAGTAGTAACTTACGTAATAAACAGTATGGCACTGAGTGTACATGAGTAATTTAACATGACGAAATGTGAAGTATGTATTGCACAAATGTTTAGCATTCCTTTCAAGCTTGGGCATGCGCATATGTAATTGGGAAGACTTGTAGGTGCATCGTTTATGGATGCATGATTTTTCACACCAACCAGAGACCCCAGATGTGTGCTATCGCCCATGTTGACGTTTCTGCTACAGATTTCATTAAAGTCCCTTTGTACAATTGGTAACACCACACGTCAAAGCGTGTGCTGTGTGTGGCAATGTGAGCTGTGACATTTTTTCCTTACTGCACTGGGTGTCACAAAGTGTCATTTGGCTAATGGTTCCCCAGGTGAAATATGACTACCTCACACCTGTTACCTGAACCGTGAACCCTGACATTGCTTTACATACTGTGCATACGTACCAGGAAGACAACTTGCAGTAGTGCTCCTGCAAACATCGAGTCCCGTTCCTGTCCTTGTTGGAGTGCAAACCTCTCCATGTGCAAGACTGCACCAATGAAGGACAGCACTACCACTTCAATCGCGATTGACTGAAAACGGCTGTCAAGGAATGTTGCTTTATATGCATATAATACACATGTGTATCAGTTCTAGAGCATGCTTGCATAGCATGTGCATGTGCATGTGCACATGCATGTGTGTGTGTTGCAGACATTGTAATAAATAGCTGCGAGCTGCTTGTTGTCTCCCACAATTGCGTTTGTGTATGTATATCAAAGGATACTAGCATTGTTAGGATGTGGGTTATGAAGAACTTCTTGAAGATATTTGTTTTCAGTGCCATGAGGATGCCCTTGGTGAACATCACAATGAAGAGGACTGGCGACACCACCGCAGTCACCCAGTAGGCGTCCCAAATGCGACCAGTGAAAGCTGATGGACTGTGAGAGAAGACCGACACATGTACACGCCATACACATACATACATACGTACATACATATGTATACATGAAGCTAGCATTAATTCCTATTGGTGTGTGACTTGTAGCAATACTATTATAGAGTGAACCACTCTATGGAGGACAACACTGGGACATCTGGTTGTGTCCTGTATAGAGAGGATCGAGTCCCTAATCCAGAGGTATATACGTACATACAGCTGTAGAGTTGGTACAGGGCTCTATGCGTATGGTTGTCACAGTAGACAGTGCCCTCATTAGTGAGGTGCATGTCCCTTATTTAGAGTGTCCTTTATAGACACATAATTATTATATTTAATTGTATTACACATAGCTGTAGGTCAACGAGGGTATGCTGTGTTTAGGTTATGTACTGTATGTGTTCCCCTATGAGTTGTGATTAATGAGATATGTGAGTGTACTGTATGTATCTATTGCAGAACGTGTGTGTGTGTGTGTGCGTGCGTGTGTGTGTGTGTGCGTGCGTGCGCGCGCGCGTGTGTGTGTGTGTGTGTGTGTGTGTGTGTGTGTGTGTGTGTGTGTGTGTGTGTGTGTGTGTGTGTGTGTGTGTGTGTTGCTTTTCCTACCAAACTCACTTTTGCCTTTCATCTGTCAGGAATGCAAAGCCACAGAGATAAACGAGGTACCCCATTGCTGCGAGTAGAGTGAGTACAAGACCCACCTGTGCACATTGAGCGAGACAGGCCGGGGGAAGGGGAGTGAGGGAGCCATGGGGAGTTGGGATGGGCACACACCCAAGAAAGGGGGAGGTTGAGGGATGGTAGGGGAGAATGGAAGGACAGAGGAAGACAAAGAGAGGGATGGAGGGTTAGGGAGAGAGAAGGGCAGAGGGAGGGGCAGAGGGTCATGCTAAAATTCTAATGTATAACCATTTTCACATACACGTAATGCTAAATTGCTCATATCACATTGTACAGTTATACGCCAGCATCACAGTGGTTCTATTAGTTATATTGAAAGTACACCAAGGTGTCAATCAGAAACTGCTTACTGCTTGTACATACATCTACAGCTATCTAATCTGATTTAACAAGAACTCACTACCACTAGACTCCTGCTGATTGTTGACTGCTTCATGCTGTCCTGAACACCGATTGGTCCAAAATGCTTTGTTCTGTCTGTTGGGCACTGGCCAAGTCCTATGTTCACTGACTGCTCTCTCCGCAGTAGCCTGACACTCTTGTACCGCTGCTGGAATACCAGAGTGATAATGTGGTTGCTGACTGACCTGTGGCATGTGAACCATTGATACAGGAATGCAGGCTACTATATCTGGCATTATAATAATAGGACATCCATAATAATACTATTGTAATGACCTATAGTCCACATTCCATGGAGGACCATGTACGTAGATGCACAGATAATGTGGTCCTGGCAAGAAAGCAGATAAGGTAGTACATTCCGATCATGCTGCTGGACACCACTGATGTAGCATAGCACAGGACTAGTGTAGCTATGTATAACATACGTATGTATGTAGAGTTGCTGTATATATATATATATATAGAACCCAGGGTCTCTTATAAAATTTTTATATACAATGGCAGCCTATATGTTTATACAGTTGCTGCTTGTGTATTCAGCGTTAATCCCATGCAAAGAGGACTATATTAACAGACAGTGTCTTTCAATTAAAGCACATTCATTTCATACACTGAGTGCTTCCCCTTTAATTATCTGACTGTTTTTTGTGTGTTTTATGTTATTATCATTTATTTAATTATAACTAATGAGGGATCTATGAATAAATAATATCTATAATTATATATAATTATATACAAAATTACATCCTTTTTCTATTTTCTTTTTTTCACATAAATACATATTCACAGACAGTTCAACCAACTAGAGTGCTCAGAGAGCACAAACCCCGCGCTTTCATACGCTAAAGGAATTTATTAGGATTTGGCAATGTTTGCCTTGCTGCCATCAAAAGGTACTAATTTGGTATAACCATTTGGGCTTTGAATCTGGAAATTTGTTACTATATAGACCCTTGATTATACCTCAACTGCATATTTTTCCTGTTATGCTGATTCCACAGTATATATATCTCTGCAACAGTTACGAGCAGTTGGTTTGTAAGCACAAATAGCATATAATTATATAAATGGATTTCATGGATATCATTATCAACAGTGCAATGGGCGTAGACTTTAATTATAAGTTGCTTTTTAGGTATAAGAGTAGTTATACATGTAGTGTATATGTGTTCAATATTCTGTGTGTATCTGTGTATCTTGCTCACACGTGTGTGTGTAGGTGTTTAGCTAGGTGCGCTTGTGTGAGTTTGTGTGCATGTGCGTGTGTATGTAAGAGTGAGCATAAAATGTATATAATACCTTTTTGTACTCTGAGATCATAGTAATATATGGTTCGTAATAATATGGTTTGTAATAATTTATGTAGTTTGGCTGCATGGCTTCAGCTGGTGCATCTTGCATCTGATTCAGTTACTTTGGCAATGGATCACTGTAGAACCACTACCAGATACACACCACTATGTAACTTCTGTGTCCCAATTAGTAGATCTGTGCTTACGGACTACGTTATCCATGATATACGTATAATTATACATATAATCTGTAGCGTATATATAATATTATATGTATTATATCATCTTTAAATTGTAGTTGCATGCATCTACTTCAGAAGATTGATGTACCACAGATTGTAGACTAACGTTTGTAAAGAGATCATGATACAAAATCTAAAGTATCTAAGCAAAACTACTTCAATTTGTTCGGTGCAGCATGGTCAGATGTGTATATCTGTAGGCACCAGTGGTGAACTACTACTATATGCCTATATATACACTGCCTATATGACTATACAATATCTAAAGCATCTAAGCAAACTGTAGTTTGTTAAGTGTGGCCTGGCTGTGATGTGTCGGCGCCACTGAGCTGACTCTCTGGCATCCCTCCGAAGAGAAAAGCAAGGATGTGGCAGATCCAGGCAACACCCTGTAAAGAATAAATATTTGCCATATATACATTAATGAGAAGAGAAATAGTGCATTCTTGAATTCACATTCAAAATAAACTACCAAAAGAAGGCACAATTCTTGGGCATGTCGTTTCAATGCAGACCTAATAATAATTTTAACTGAAATACTGCTTATACATTGAGGCAATAATACAGTGTTAGTTATAATTATAAAATAATATATTTGTCATAATTATAAATAAACCCAATCAAATCTCCTATTTCTTGGGTTAGTAGCTGATGAAGCCCTTCATGGTCAAAATGTTTACCATCAACTTTTGATTATATACTAGCTAGGTGATTTCATATAGGACAACCACGGCCTATATACGTATAAGATTATTTCTGTATGTTATCCACAATTAGACTATATACATTCATTTTAGCTGCGTGATGTGATAAGTGTGTGCAAGCTTGCCAAGAAAATTGTTTCCAGCAGTGCTCCAGCAAAGAGGGCATTGATGAAGCCTGTATCTGTAGGACGAAACTGTATAGGTCTGCTCGCTATCCCTAGTATGATATCTCTCATTTGCACCATGAGAAATCCCATAGAACACAGTGTTATCACTGTGATGATGAAGGCCTGAGATTGAGAGTCAAGGCTTGTGCTCGTATACAACAGAGTTTGAATGAAATTATAAGTGGGGTGGCTCCCTATAATAACTATATATGAGCCTCGTCATCTGGTTGCATACAGTAACCTGAAAATCTGGTTACATGTTGACTTCAACTAATGTTACAATATCATATGTTACCATCCAGAGCAATACATTTTGTTAGGGATTTTTTAGGGGCTGTCGCAGGCAGCCCCTATAATTATTGTTTTCATTTTGCGATTTTGTTGTATGGCTTCATGTTACGGTAAGATATATATATATTATAATTATATATTATATATATAATACGTGAAGCTACGGTTGCATTGTTACACTGCAATTTATATAGCAAGTACAGGCGAAGTATTGCGATAGAAACATTTATATAGGCGGCCATTTTCTTAGCGTTCGTGAAGGGGAGACGACACAAATAGGACTTTGAACGTCGCCCAGGTCGCCGTTGGTTGTGTTCTTGCTTACGGCATTGTGTTCTACGGCGTAAAAGCTCAAGGTTACGCAAAATACTGCCTTAGGCGAAGGACAAGAACGAATATTGTTTCGTCGTCTTCGCTGTGGCTTGTAGACTAGTGGTCTTCATCACGCTGCCGAGGATGATTGACAGGAGCAACGACAAGCTTTGCGAAGACCGTGAATCGTCTACGCTAAGGTTATCCAGCTGTCTCTAGCGCAGGAATACATGGCACACACTAGAATTGTCTTCAGCACTCGAACGAATGGCCTTCTGACAGGACAAAAACATGGTACTGCGCATTTATGATTCTGTGACCCGTGTTTTTCTCGTGTGTGTTTGCACTTTCTGTTGGTGTAGCTATTAAACTGTGTTAACGTTCAAATAGACATGTTTTAATTGTGCACAATGTGCCTCCTGTGCAAATCTGCATGTGTCAATGCTGGTACTGTGTGCTTGTATATATGTTTGATTGCATGCACTAATAAACTAACATGACGTGGCCCTGGTGCACAACTACCCCAACCAGCAATTGAGAGCTAGAGCAAGTAGTTCGAGTTGGGGCGGCAGCCCCACGAGTTTTTTAACTCGAAATACTTGTTAAATTAGCATTACAGCCTATCCAATAGCTCAATTATATAGCTAATCACATGTTTATTATTATATGAAGCACATATTGCATAACTTCCACACAGAACACACTACTGTGTAAGAGGATACAATTACAGCAAGAATGTGGATGACGAAGAACTTCCTGAACAGCTCATCCTTGACGATCAACAGAATGGCCTTCACAATCAGCAAGATGAACAGGATTGGCGACAGGACTGAGACAAGCCAATATGGATCCCAACAGGGGCCAGTGATATCGGAGCGATCCTGCAGGTTAGCATCTCCTGAGATGATCTTACATAAGATGACAGGGTTCACTATCAGATCTGGTCTGTATACAGAGATGCAGAAGAGTTCTGTTGTCAGATACATTCACGGAATGCAGTAATCGATAAATGATCTGAATGGCTATGCACATCATATATGTCTAATACTACAGCATGTGTATACATACAATCATAGGTTTTATAGTAATTATTTCTGAAATCTCTAGCCTCTACTGTACAGGCATGCAAGTTAGCTACATTTAACTCTATTATTATTATTATTATATATAAAATTATGAATGAGTGTGCTGAGAAGAATTCAGGGGGTGAGTAGACTAGACAGATGGAGGAATGAGGACATAAGGCAGCAACTGGGGCAGGAAGGCGTGTTAGATTTGATAAGGACGAGGCAGGAAAAGTGGAAGTGCAGATTGGAAGAAATGAGTAGTGACAGGACCACAAAGAGAGTTTATGTAGGAGTGATGGAGGGAAGAAGGCCGAGAGGTAGACCAAGGATGAGATGGACTGATAATTTTAAATGATTTACGTTCATATTACCATGGTGTAGCCATAAGTACTTTCATTTGTTCTCAGATACAGTTTTATAGACTTATAGGGATGACCTCCAGTCATGGAGATATGTATCCTTGATTGATTGATTGATTGATTGATGAATGTGTCTATAGTTAAGTTGTACATATAATTTACCTGTTAGTTGTTAGGTAACCAAATCCTCCCAGAAACACTACCCAGCCAATTGCTGCCAGTGCAGTAGACACAAGTGCAATCTGCAAAAAGGGACCAATAGGTCTGCATATAAATGTGAAATGTATAATATTATGTAATAATTTACTGCGTTTTGTACATCATTAATTATATCAGTTACTCTAATACTCTAGTATATATAATATTAATCTACAACATACGGAACTATTGCCTTAATTACGTAACCCTCATCTGTATATATACATATGCCGATGTATTCACTTTTCTATAATAACATTCTGGAGATGTGCAAATTGTCAAGATCATATCATGATAAGGCTATTATGTTTATATCGGCTCTGACTCTGTATGCTGTCCTATTGCGTGCATTTCATCAAAGGGTATAGTGTTATTAATTATTATATAGTCGTGTTGTGCAAGAGGATCAGTGCTTGTGGTTAGACAACATATATTATAATCATTGCATTGATATGCAGTGATTTTTCTGCGCTTTTTGGACCTTTTGTGGCAAGCTGTTGGATGTTGGACTAGGAATCTAAGCTGGAAGACAATGCTTAATTGCATTGCAACTCCACATCATGCATGGCAAAAACTGCTTTATTTCTATATACATTGGGTGCAAACTACCAGGTTGTGGTCAAAAATAATTATCTTGCTTAAAAATAGAATCATTAGTCGGAAAGTTTAAACGCTTACGCAGAGGAAGACAACGAGGCCTGCAGATGCGTTTGGCCTTGTTAACACTAGACTACATCCGTATACTCGTATATATATAAATGCTATATACAGTTTGTGAATTGCATGTCCAATCATTACTCATAAGAAGCAATCGATT
Organism: Aplysina aerophoba; assembly: GCA_949841015.1. NCBI lineage: Eukaryota > Metazoa > Porifera > Demospongiae > Verongiida > Aplysinidae > Aplysina > Aplysina aerophoba. Next base: position 3,829,944 of record OX465034.1, on the reverse strand, counting down.
GTCTGCTACAGTTGGTGACCAAAAATTGATTTGTTCAATCAATCAATCAATCAATCAATCAGACGTACAGCTTTTCTCCTCAGTAGGAGATCGCCTTAAGTACAGAAAAATCATAAATAATGTAGCAGTTATTATATCTTAAGGACATGCAGTACTGGCATTAAAAGTGTAACTATGTATGGGAGATGTCATTCCATATCATCTATCCACTTCTTTCTTGGCCGTCCTCTCGGTCTCCTTCCGCACACATCCTCCTCGAAAACTCTCCTCACCAACCTCTCCTGCGACATTCCTTCAATCCTTTCTCTCCACTCCTTCTTCTTCCTGTCCGCGACTGCTAGCACTGCTTCAACTCCCAGCCTTCTCCTGATGTCTTCATTTGGAATTCTGTCCAATCTGCTCACGCCTTCTATTCTTCTGAGGTACCTCATCTCCATTGCCTGAATTTTGCTTCTGTGTCTCTTCTGAAGAGTCCAAGTCTCACTCCCATACAGGAGGGTTGGCACCACCATAGCGTTTATTACTCTTAGTTTAGTTGCCTTAGTTAGTTCTTTCCTTTCAATGACTTGTCTTCTCAATGCCCCCACCATTCTTGTTGCTGTCCCAATTCTATTTTCAATCTCATCGTCACATGATGCTTCGTCATTGAACATGGCCCCCAGATATTTCGTTGTCTGCACTGCTTCAACCTCTACATCGTCCACCACTAAATGGCATGTACCACCCCCTCTCTGTACTACCATCACCTTAGTCTTCTGCCAGTTTATCCTCATCTTCCATTTTGCCATCACTTCATTGAGCACTTCAGCATTTCTTTTGATGTCCTCCTCATTTTCAGCCACTATCACCAGATCGTCAGCAAACAACAGGAATTGAACCATACTACTTTCTAACTGCACCCCACCCTGAAACTTCTCCCTTGCCTCCCTTACTATGCTGTCCATTACTAAGTTAAACAGCCAGGGTGACATTGTGCACCCTTGTCTCACTCCCATCGCGACCTCAAACCATTCTGAATTCTTCCCCTGTACTCGTACACACGCTTCACTTTGGAAGTACATTGACTCCACAGCTTCCTTCAGCCTCCCCCTGACACCATATCTCTCTAAAACCTGCCATAGTAGCTCCGCTCCCTGTTCACTCTATCAAAAGCTTTCTCTAGGTCTACACATACCATCCTCATTATTTTGTTCTTCCCGATTACCTTCTCCCCCAGTTGTCTCACAGTGAATATCTGGTCGATGCAACTTCTCTTTCTCCGGAAAGCACCCTGCTCTTCTAGCACTTTCTCCTCGGTGATAGCTCTAATCCTCTTATCTAGTACAGTGGCGTACACCTTCGAATTCCCTGGTACACTTAGTAGGCTAATTCCGCGATAGTTCTTACATTGTGTTCTACTACCCTTCTTGTGCACAGGGACAATCTGTGCCTTCCTCCAGTCTGTTGGTACTGTATATACCACTCTCCCAGGCCACACGGAAGATTCTATGTAACCATTGCACCACTACATCTCCACCCGCCTTCAGCATTTCACCTGTTATCCCACATATTCCCGGAGCTTTCCTATTCTTCAACCTCCTTATGCATTCGCGTACCTCTTCTACACTGATCTTCTCTGTACAGTCTGCGTCTAGCTGGTTGGCATCTTGATCCTTTCTCTGCTGCACCCTCTGACCCAGCACCTGAGTATTACTGTTTAGGTCACTTTCTAGCAGAGAGGCAAAGTAGTCCTTCCACCTAGTCCTCACCTCTTCTTCATCACACAGATTCTTCCCACATCTTGCTTTCCCTTCACTGTAGATCGAATGCTATAGCCCAGAACTTCCTTTGGTTGTTTACATAGTCACCCTGCAATGATTCTCCCAGCTTCCTCCATTCATCGTTTTTCGCCTTCCTAACTTCATGGCCTGCAGCACTTTTCAATATCATGTACTCTTCTTTCGCTTCTCTGGTTTTCACTTGTAGCCATCTTTTATATGCAATCTTTTTCTTTCTGACTGCAGTTTCTACCTCCTTATTCCACCATCTAGTTCTCTGCTTGTCATTTCTGCACTTCTTTCGCCCGCACACACCTTCTGCTGTCTCCATAATCTCGCTCTTGAACTCTTCCCACGACTTTTCCACATCACTACCATTTACCCATTTTGCTCCATTCAGTTTCAGTCTTAACCTGATTCGATATGCCATTTTACCTTCCTTTGTTGCTAACCTTTCAGTCCTCAGTCTGCTACGCTCCTCTACCTTTCTGGTATGGACTCTTCTATGTAGCCTAACTTTCATGAGCACAAGGTGGTGATCACTGCCTATTTCAGCTCCTCTAACTACTTTTACATCGTTCACGTTTCTATTCATCTCATTTCTCACCAGAAAGTAGTCAATGATCGATTTTAGGCCTCTTCCTGGACACTTCCACGTGTATTTGTGTATCTCCTTGTGCTCGTAGAAGGTGTTTAGTACCTTGAAGCCATTCTCTGCACTGAAGCTCAGTAATCTTCTCCCACTGTCATTCTCCACATCTTCACCTTCCTTTCCAATCACACCTTCCCATCTCGCCACATTGTTGCCCACCCTAGCATTTAGATCACCCATCACCACAACATTGTCACCTCTAGGGGCCCTGTCTACCACCTCCTGCAGTGATGTATAGAATTGCTCCTTAGTGTCGTTGTCCCTATCATCCGTTGGAGCGTATACCTGCACTAACGTCAGCCATACTCCCGCAATCTTCATCCTCACTGTTACGCACCTTTCACTGACACACCTCCAACTCTTCACGCAGTCTGCCCATCGTTCCGCTATTGCTATGCCCACTCCGCCTCTTGCTCTACCATCGCTCACTCCCGCGTACACGTAGCTAGTCCCATCGATAACTTTCATTCCGTTCCCTCTCACCTTCGTTTCGCTTAATCCCAAAACATCGAGGTTATACCGCTCCATCTCCCGAATCAACTCACATTCTTTATTTCTTAGTGATCTGACGTTCCAAGTTCCTATTCTGTACAATGGTCCTTTATTTCCTGATCGCGCTGACATCCTTGCTGCTCCGGTGGGCTGTCAGATAGTAGACTAAGCGACCCGACGCGAAGGCTTCTGCTCCGAATTGATTTGTTACTCTGTTTTTATATTTTCATCCTCCCAAGGATTTGTTGAATTGTTGCATACATTCTGTGGTATACAATATTTATACAGTACACTGTCTTCTCACGGCATAACAGCATACAGACCTGCAGTGGTATAACCGCATGCTTACTCACCACTGCCAGGATCCTCACAGCCAGTGTTTTTCTCACCATTCTTGACTGTATATTATTGCTTGACAGTGGAATATTCTTGGTATTGTGTGTATACAAACTTGCACTCAGGCTTCAGATTGTCCTTCGAATCAATGTATGCTCAAATGCTTTTATTTTTATCTTCCCAATCGTGCCACTTCACATGTCCATAAAAGGGTATCACCTGATTTGGGTATGACCTGTTCTGAATCAGGTGATACCCTTTTATGGGCATGTCTAAGTATAGGCCATTATTACAAGGCCACTGTACACACAGCTGCAATACTGTCAATCAATCAATCAATCAGACGTACAGCTTTTCTCCTCAGTAGGAGGTCGCCTTAAGTACAGAAAAATCATAAATAATGTAGCAGTTATTATATCTTAAGGACATGCAGTACTGGCATTAAAAGTTTAACTATGTATGGGAGATGTCATTCCATATCATCTATCCACTTCTTTCTTGGCCGTCCTCTCGGTCTCCTTCCGCACACATCCTCCTCGAAAACTCTCCTCAGCTGCAATACTGAGACATATTAAATTGCCAGCGTTTCCTTTCATCTTGGACGATATCAATAAGAACTTTATAGCGCACCACACTTGGTAAGCTGCCAATCTTGCGCTTTACCAGGCAAACACGAAGAACTTCGGCGCGCTGCCCAGAGACCATTTTTCAAACTACGTCATGACGTCATTAGAAAATGGCGGATTTCACACAGCTCTGTCGCTGTGAGCCACGAAAACCTTGATGTTGAATATTATCGCTTTGACAACCAGTTCTATCAAAGAATACAGTTCGGGAACTTTCTAGTAGTTTCGTCCTAAAAGCGCTCCAATAGCCCCCTTCGTTCTTGAGTTACAGCTGGCGAAGAAGAAGAAGAAGAAGAAGAAGAAGAAAACGAAAACCGGGATTTTCGAAGCGCGGTTATTTCTCAGCGGGATATGTTCGCTTGCCTTTAAGGTCAGTTTATAGTAAGACCGTTCAATATTCAGCTGTACGTAGCCTTCTTTCGCCGGTTTTCTGCGTATTTTCGAATTTCGCTCCTATACCAATGTATATGGATAACGAAACGCCCTGTGCCATCCCTACACAGAGAGTGCTACCGCACTCTCTGATTATGTATAACTTGCCAAGAAAACCACTTCCAAAAATGCTCCTGCAAATATGAGGTTGATGGCCTCCTGTGGAATTGTTGCTTCATGTTCAATTTCACTCAGTACAACTTGGGTGCCAGTCTGAATTAGTACCCTCATCTGGCCCAGGATTTCTCCAGCAAAACATAGAACTAACATAGTGATGAGAAACCCCTGCAGTATGTATAGTTTAATAAGTATACACATATTTAATAGCATATGAGCTACGAGTTGTGATTAATGAGATATGTGTGTGTACTGTATGTATCTATTGCAGAACGTGTGTGTGTGTGTGTGCGTGCGTGTGTGTGTGCGTGTGTGTGTGTGTGTGTGTGTGTGTGTGTGTGTGTGTGTGTGTGTGTGTGTGTGTGTGTGTGTGTGTGTGTGTGTGTGTGTGTGTGTGTGTGTGTGTGTGTGTGTGTGTGTGTGTGTGTGTGTGTGTGTGTGTGTGTGTGTGTGTGTGTGTGTTGCTTTTCCTACCAAACTCACTTTTGCCTTTCATCTGTCAGGATGCAAAGCCGCAGAGATAAACGAGACACCCCATTGCTGCGAGTAGAGTGATCGAGTACAAGTCCTACCTATATATGCACATTGAGCGAGACAGGCTGGGGGAGGGGAGTGAGGGGGCCATGGGGAGTTAGGATGGGCACAAGCCCCAGAGAGGGGAGAATGGAAGGACAGAGGAAGACAAAGAGAGGGATGGAAAGGTTAGGAAGAGATCTGAGAAGGGCAGAGTGAGGGAAGAAAGGGAAGATGGTCATGCTGAGATTCTAATGTATGACTACTTTCACGTACACATAATGCTAAATCGCAGTTATCACAATATACAATTATACGCATAATATGTTTTAGTTAAAGCCAGCATCGCAGTGGTTCTATTAGTTATATTAAGAGTACACTAAGGTGTGTGTCAGAAACTGCTTACTGCTTGTACATGCATCTACAGCTATCTAATCTGATTTAACAAGAACTCACTACCACTAGACTCCTGCTGATTGTTGACTGCTTCATGCTGTCCTGAACACCGATTGGTCCAAAAGGTTTTGTCCTATCTGTTGGGTACTGGCCACGTCTTCTGTTCACTGACTGCTCTCTCCGCAGTAGCCTGACACTCTTGTACCGCTGCTGGAATACCAGAGTGGTTATGTGGTTGCTGACTGACCTGTGGCATGTGAACAATTGATACAGGAATGCAGGCTACTATATCTGGCATTATAATAATAGGACATCCATAATAATACTATTGTAATGGCCTATAGTCCACATTCCATGAAGCAGGATGTACGTAGATGCACAGATAATGTGGTCCTGGCAAGAAAGCAGATATGGTAGTACATTCCGATCATGCTGCTGGACACCACTGATGTAGCACAGCACAGTGTAGCTATGTATAACATACGTATGTATGTATGTATATAGAGTTGCTGTTGAACCCAGGGTCTCTTATACGTATATATATACAAAATTATATACAATGGCAGCCTGTATGTTTATACAGTTGATGTTGTGTATCCAGCGGTAATCCCATGCAAAAGACGGCAATGTCTGACAGACAGTGTCTTTCAATTAAAGCACAATGCACTATAGCTGTATATTTATTAGGCAATGTTTGTACTGCTGCCATCAAAAAGGTACTAATTAGGTACAACCACTTGGGCTTTGAATTTAGAAATTTGTTCCTATAATTATAGACACTTGGCAGTACCTCAACCGCATATATATATATATAGACTGTATTTTTACCTATACGTTGAACTGCTGATTCCACAGTATGTGTATCTCTGCAACAGGTACGAGCAGTTGCTTTGCAAGCACAAATAGTATATGAATGGATTTCATGGATGTCATTACCAACAGTGGATGGGTGTGCAACATATGTAAGACACTGAGTGCATCATTTATATTGTACTGTATATAGTCAGGTAGTCAACTACGTATTATATGCAGTATACGTATGTAATGTGTGTGTGTGTGTGTGTGTGTGTGTGTGTGTGTGTGTGTGCGTGTGCGTGTGCGTGTGCGTGTGCGTGTGCGTGTGCGTGTGCGTGTGCGTGTGCGTGTGTGTGTGTGTGTGTGTATGTAAGTGGGCATGAAATATATATGCTGAGATAATTAAAATAATAATTTGTAAATCTGTTATTAATATCTTTATATATATATGTTTATAATATGTAGTTTGTCCGCATGGCTTCAGCTGGTGCATCCTGCGCACATCAGTTGCTATGACATTAATTGGATCACTGTAGAACTACTATCAGATAGATACGCACCACGCAGATATGTGACTTAAGTGTCCCAATTAGTATCAGTCTGTGCTTATGCACAACGTTATCATGATATACGTATAAATATACCTATAATCTGTTGTGTATATATATTTATTATATCATGTAATTGTGGTTGCATGCATCTACTTCAGAAGATTGATGTACCAGAGATTGTAGACAAACGTTTGTAATGAGATCATAATACAAAATCTAAAGTACGCATCTAAGTAAAACTACTTCACTTTGTCTAGTACGGCATGGTCAGATGTGTATATATGTAGGCACCACTGACCTACTACTAGTATATGCCTATATATACACTGCCTATATGACTACACAAAATCTCAAGCATCTAAGCAAACTGTAGTTTGTTAAGTGTGGCCTAGCCGTGATGTGTCGGCACCACTGAGCTACTCTTTTTGACTCTCCGTCATCCCTCCAAAGAGAAAAGCAAGGATGTCGCAGATCCAGGCAACACTCTGTGAAGAAGACATGTTTGTCATACATTAACGAGAAGAGAAATAGTAGGTGTTCTTGAATTTGCATTCAAAAGCACAGTACCATAAGAAGACAATTCTTGAGCATGCCGCTTCAATGAAGGCCTAATAATGAAATACTGCATACATTGAGTGAATAATACAGTGCTAGTATACCCATTCAAATCATCCAATCTTTGGTTAGTAGCTGATGAAGCCCTTCAATAAGGCAAAATGTTCTATAATTATACCATCAACTTTTGATTACTAGCTATGTGATGTCATGTAGGACAACCCCGGCCTATGTATAAGATTATTTATGTACATCATCCACAATTAGCATATATACATTCATTTTAGCTGCGTGATGTGATATGTGTGTGCACTTGCCAAGAACACTGTTTCCATCAGTGCACCTGCAAAGAGGGCGTTGATGTAGCGTGAATCTGCTTCAAGGAGATTATTTCTTATCGTAATTGCTTGTATGACGTCCCTCGTTTGCACCAGGATATATCCCATAAAGCACAGTGTTATCACTGTGATGATGAAGGCCTGAGATTGAGAGTCAAGGCTTGTGCTCGTATACCAGAGAGTTTGAATGAAATTATAAGTGGGGTGGCTCCCTATAATAACTATATATGAGCCTCGTCATCTTGTTGCATACAGTAACCTGGAAAGCTGGTTACATTTTGCCTTCAACTATTGTTGCAATATTATATGTTATCACCCATGCAAAGCAATAAATTTTGCTAGGGATTTTTAGTTAGCATTACAGCCTATCCAACAGCTCAATTATATACGTATATGCACATTGTGCTAGAGAATTAACACACTACGGAATAAGAGGATACAATCACAGCAAGAATGTGGATGACGAAGAACTTCCTGAACAGCTCATCCTTGATGATCAACAGAATGGCCTTCACAGTCAGCAAGATGAACAGGATTGGCGACAGGACGGAGACAACCCAGTAAGGGTCCCAACAGAGACCAGTGATATCATCGATAGTATCTCTTGTGGTGGTGAAACATGCGAAGCCTGGTCTCCACACCCTCAGATTGCGATCTAGTCTGTATGTGCAGATGCAGAAGAGTTCTGTTGTCAGATACATCCATGAAATGCAGTCACCGATAAATGATGTGAATGGTTATGTGCATCATATACATATAATATCACAGCATGTATATTATATAATACTATACACACGTGCAATCATCAACATCTGTTTGAATTATTGTTTTATAGTAATTATTTCTGAAATCTCTACCTTCTTCTGTCCAAGCATGCATGTTAGCTACATGTAACTCTATTATTATTATTAATTATTATATAATTATGAATGTGTCTATAGTTAAGTTGCACTAATAATTCACCTGGTAGTTGTTAGGAAACCAAATCCTCCAAGAAACACTACCCAGCCAATTGCTGCCAGTGCAGTAGACACAAGTGCAACCTGCAAAAGGGACCAATAGGCCTACGTATAAATGTGAAATGTATAATATTATGTAATAATTTACTGCGTTTTGTACATCATTATATCAGTTACTCTAATACTCTAGTATATATAATATTAATCTACAACATACGGAACTATTGCCTCAATTACGTAACCCTCTGAGCTGTCACCTGTACTGCATATATAAATATGCCAATGTATTCACGTTTTATAATGACAACTTTCTGGAGATGTGCAAATTGTCAAGGTCCTATCATGATAAGGCTATTATGTATATATTGGCTCTGACTCTCTATATAATAATGCTGTCGTATTGTGTACATTTCATCAAAGGGTATAGTGATATTATAATATAGTTGTGTTGTGCAAGAGTACAGTTCTAGTGGTTAGACAACATAATTGAGTCTGGTGATCCTGCATACGTGGCATTCTGCATCATCATTTCAGGAAATTTCAAGTTGATTAAATACCACCTTACTTTTTACTACAGTAATTAAACCCAATCATTGCATGGTGGCACTATTGAATGACCTCTGATGGCACAATAGTGTAGTCCAGACTCTCGTCCACGGCATCATAAAAGGGGAGGCAGGAAGCGGTTCTAGCTACGTCAAAGTAACTCATGGATAGCTATATATAATGATATGGGTCATCCTATAAAAGCTATGTCTTCAAATGTCTTTGCTATAATTTATATTATATTTATATAATATTCATGGGATCTCCAGCTGTGTACCCATCAGGAGGCTCCTACATATATACAATCCTGCGGGAGTGCAATGTTGTTACTACAAATGTACCAGGTGGTATTCATTAGCTCATTATAGATAGTGATGATGTTGGGACTAATTGAGTATGATGAAGCAACGAACCATGTACAGATATGCATTCCTCACCTATTGGTATATATACAGTATGTGAAACATGATTCACATTGCATGCTAGTGTGTTCATTGCATGCGTACTCATTACACTCATAAACCACCTGTACAGATGTCCATGATGAGTGAAAATTTTAGAGGTATATATAGGTGAACACATTGATTCTGCAACAGATCCCCAGCTTCCTAGGTCTTCTCAATTTTGCTTTTTCACCGACTCCTCCATCTCCTTCAAAACTTGCGCATTTTGATTGTAAGTCATGACTCAAGTTGTTAATAACTCTTCAACTCGCACATTTTGTTTATATATACGTAATGACTCAAGTGTGCAGGCATCAACACATTCATTTTGTGTGCACTTCTTTGGACCTATATTGACGATCGATTTCTTGTGGCATGCTGTTCTAAGCTGTTGGACATCGGACTAGGAATTTAAGCTGGAACACAATGGTTAATTATTGCATTGCAACTCCAAACCATGCTGGCAACAACTGCTTTATCTCTCTATATATACATTGGATGTGAACTACCAGGCAGTGGCCGATAATAATATTATCTTGCTTAACAAAATAGAATCTTTGGTCGGAACGTTAAAACGCTTGCGCAGAGGAAGACAATGAGGCCTGCAGATGCAATAGGCCTTGTTACCACTAGACTAAATCCATGTGCTTGCAAATATCTAATGCTACAGTTAGTGAATTGCAGGTCCAATCGATTGTCTGTTAACAGATGGTGACCAAAAATTGATTTGTTGCTCTACCTGTTTATTTTCATCCTCCAAAGGATTTGTTGAGTTGCTGCATACATTCTGTGGTATATATACATTACAGTACACTGCCTTCGCATGGTATGACAGCATACAGACCTGCAGTGGTATATAACTACATGCTTACTCACCACTGCCAGGATCCTCACAGCCAGTGTTTTTCTCTCCATTCCTATTGTATAGTATTCTTGGTATTGCGTGTATCTCTCAGACCTCAGATCTATCCAATGTATGCTCAGCTTCTTTTATATCCCCAAACATGCCACGTCTGAATCAGGTGATACCCTTTTATGGGCATGTCTAATTAGGGGCTGCCGCATTTTTCATTTGCGATTTTGGCTTCATGTTACGGTTAGATATATATATATATATATATATATATATATATATATATATAATACGTTAAGCTACCGTTGTATTGTTATATTTAAAGTTATATGGTAAGTACAGGCGAAGTATTGCGGGCGAAACATTTATATAGTCGGCCATTTTCTTAACGTTCGTGAAGGGGGGAGACGGCACGGAAAGGACTTCGAACGTCGCTCAAGTCGCCGTTGGTTGTGTTCTTGCCTACGGAATTGTGTTCTACGGCGTAAAAGCTCAAGGTTACGCGAATTACTGCCTTAGGGAAGGACAAGTGCGACGCTGAACTCGGTGAACGCACAATATTGTTTTCATCGTCTTCGCTGTGACTTGTACACTAGTGGTCTTCACCACGCTGCCGAGGATGATTGACAGGAGCAACGATAAGCTTTTCGAAGACCGTAAATCGTCTACTCTAAGGTCATCCAGCTGTCTCTAGCGCAGGAATACGTGGGACACACTGGAATCGGCTTCAGCACTGGCGCGCTGCGTTGCACTCGAACGAATGGCCTTCTGTGCACATTTATACTTCTGTGACCCGTGTTTTTCTCGTGTGTGTTTCCAATTTCTGTTGGTGATCCTATTAAACTTTGTTAACGTTCAGACAAACATGTTTTATTGTGCACAGTGTGCTGACATGACGTGGTCCTGGTGCACAACTACCCTAACCAGCTATTGAGAGCTAGAGCAAGTAGTTCGAGTTGGGGCGGTAGCCCCACGAGTTTTTTTTAACTCGAAATACTTGTTGTAGACTATTTTTAGATGGCCACTTTACTCACAGCTGCAGTATGTATTAATATAATCATGGAGATTCCACTTTCATATTAATATAATTTTATAATAGCTCAGCTCCAAAAGTACGGCTACAGAATTGGCTTTGGTCTGGTCACTGCCGTTTTTTCCTTTTCCTTTACTTTTGTCTATATACCATGAATAGTTGCCAAGCAACTCTTTCAGTAGCATTGTCATTGAATGTATAATATACACAGACTTTCTGAATTAGCATGAGTAGAATAAGAACTATATATATATTATAATTGCTAGATGTATACAACTAGTCTATTCTACGTAAATCAGTATGTCGTCATATATACAACAGTGTGTGTGTGTGTCAAGCTGGTGGAGTTGGTTGATTAACGGTTATATTGACAGTGCACCCACTCATATTGGCATATAGTGGTCCCCTTTACTGTTTCGCGCTTCTGCAGCAAACAAAG
>OX465034.1:3808111-3813111 GCA_949841015.1 Aplysina aerophoba | reverse complement strand
AGAACACTGTTTCCAGCAGTACTCCTGCGAACATGGCATTGATGTAGTGTGAATCTGCTTCAGGGTAATAATTTCCTATCCTAATTCCTTGTATGACGTCCCTCATTTGCACCATGACATATCCCATAAAGCACAGTGTTATCACTGTGATGATGAAGGCCTGAGATTGAGAGTCAAGGCTTGTGCTCATATACAACAGAATTTGAACCAATTTATAGGTGGTTCCTTATAATATTAATAATTATAAGTGGGGTGGCTCCCTATAGTAACTCTATAGGAGCCTCGTCAACCGATCTGGTTGCATACAGTAACCTGGAAAGCTGGTTACATTTTGACTTCAACTAATGTTGCAATATTATATGAAACCACTCAGAGCAATAAATTTTGTTAGGGATTTTAAAGTTAGCATTATATACCTCCTATCCAACAGCTCAATTATAATATTCACATATTGCTACAGAGCACACTTCTCAGTAAGAGGATACAATCACAGCAAGAATGTGGATGACGAAGAACTTCCTGAACAGCTCATCCTTGATGATCAACAGAATGGCCTTCACAATCAGCAAGATGAACAGGATTGGCGACAGGACGGAGACAACCCAGTAAGGGTCCCAACAGAGACCAGTAATATCATCGATAGGCCTAGGTTCTATTATGGTGGTCAAACATGCAGAGCCTGGTCTCCATGGCGTCAGATCTTGATCTAGACTGAATGTGCAGATGCAGAAGAGTTCTGTTGTCAGATACATCCATGAAATGCAGTTACCGATAAATGATGTGAGTGGCTATGCACATCATATATATACCAGAGCATGCATATAATGCTATACACATGTGCAATCATCAAAATCTGTTTGAATTATTGTTGTATAGTATTTTTTCTCTACCTTCTTCTGTGCAGGCATGCATGTTAGCTACATGTAACTCTATTATGTGTCTATAGTTAATTTGCACTAATATTTACCTGTTAGTTGTTAGGTAACCAAATCCTCCCAGAAACACTACCCAGCCAATTGCTGCCAGTGCAGTAGACACAAGTGCAACCTGCAAAAAGGGACCAATAGGTCTACGTATAAATAATTATATTATAAATGTCTTTAAATGTGAAATGTATAATTTTATGTAATAATGTACCACATTTTGTACATCATTATATAACAGTTATATACTATGATATATAATTATAATACTGATCTACAACATACGAAACTGTATATTGCCTCAATTACGTAACCCTCTGAGCTGTCACCTGTACTGCATATATAAATATGCTGATGTATTCATGTTTTATGATGACAACTTTCTGGAGATGTGCAAATTGTCAAGGTCCTATCATGATAAGGGTATTATGTATATATTGGCTCTGACTCTTTATATAATAATGCTGTCTTTACTATAATTTATATAATATTCATGGGATCTCCAGCTGTGTGCCCCATCAGGAGGCTCCTACATATATACAATCCTGCGGGAGTGCAATATTGTTACTACAAATGTACCAGGTGGTATTCATTAGCTCATTATAGATAGTGATGATGATGACTAATTGAGTATGATGAAGTAACGAACCATGTACAGATATGCATTCCTCACCTATTGGTATACAGTATGTTAAACATCATTCCCATTGCATGCTAGTGTGTTCATTGCATGCGTACTCATTACACTCATAAACCACCTGTACAGATGTCCATGATGAGTGGAAAGTTTAGAAGTATATATAGGTGAACACATTGATTCTGCAACAGATCCCCAGCTTCCTAGGTCTTCTCAATTTTACTTCTTCACCGACTCCTCCATCTCCTTCAAAACTTGCGCATTTTGATTATAAGTCTTGACTCAAGTTGTCAGTAACTCTTCAACTCGCACATTTTGTTTGTACATAAGTCATGACTCAAGTGTGCAGGCATCAACACATTCATTTTGTATGCACTTCTTTGGACCTATATAGACGACCAATTTCTTGTGGCATGCTGTTCTAAAAAGATGCTGGACGTCGGACTAGGAATATATGCTGCATGGAACACGATGCTTAATTGCATTGCAACTCCAAACCATGTAATTATATATACAATGGGTGCAAACTACCAGGCAGTAACCAATAATAATATTATCTTGCTTAACAAAATAGAATCTTTGGTCGGAACATTAAAACGCTTGCGCAGAGGAAGACAATGAGGCCAGCAGATGCGATAGGTCTTGTTACCGTTAGACTACATCCATGTGCTTCCAAATATCTAATGCTACAGTTAGTGAATTGCAGGCCCAATCGATTGTCTGTTAACAGACGGTGACCAAAAATTGAGTTGTTGCTCTACCTGTTTATTTTCATCCTATCCTGTGGTATATATACATTACAGTACACTGCCTTCTCACTGTATAACAGCATACAGACCTGCAGTGGTAACTGCATGCTTACTCACCACTGCCAGGATCCTCACAGCCAGTGTTTTTCTCTCCATTTCAAACTGTATATTGTTGCTTGACTGTGAAATATTCTATGTATAGCGTGTATCCAAGTTTGCTCTCAGACTTCATATGTGTCCTTAGAATCAATGCATGCTCAACGTCTTTTATATCCCCTAACAGTGCCACTTCTGAATCAGGTGATACCCTTATATGGGCATGTCTAATTATAGGCCATTGTACACACGGCTGCAGAATGTATTAATATACAATCATAGAAATTTCATTTTTATATTCATATATATTAGCTCAGCTCCAAAAGCACAGCAACAGAATTGGCTTTGGTCTGTTCGCTGCCGTTTTCCCCCTTTCCCTTCACTTTTGCCCACCATGAGTAGCTTCCAAGCAACTCTTTCAGTAGCATTAATATCACGTATGTATTATACACACAGACTTATAGAAATTACATTAGCATGAGTTGAATAAGAACTAATATGAGTGCTAGATGTATGCAAATTGTCTGTTCTATATACGTACATGAAAAGCATCGGTGTGTGTCCAGTAAGGTATATAAAAGTAAGCACACACTAAGCAGTCCTGAACAAAGCCATGAGTGAGAATATGGAATTAAGATCCAAGCTAAGCCCTGCATGTGCAAGAGCATGAGAAACAATAGTAATTGAAGGAACAATCATCAATCAATCTGATTGCATCACATTCTATTCAAAGCTAACCCGGCAAAACGTAGCACTAACATGGTGATGAGAAACCCCTGCAGTATGTATATAGGTGAAGTATTATAGTTATATTGTACGCATGTATAATTATTATGCTTATATATGTATGCCTATGTTATTGTGGCATTGGCAATCACCCAGGTCAAAGTTTATGTAAACATCACCACTGATATCACAAGTAGGAAAATGCAATCAGTCCAGCCCAACAGCATGCAGGTACAGGTATGCACCATCACTTCATTAAGAGTCAAAGTCCTGGGAAGCCTTCCAAAATCTGTGATCTAGCTCTTCTGGCGTAATGGCTGGAAGTGGTGGAGTTGTTTGATAAAGGTTTTATATATTAACAGTGCACCCACTCACATATAGTGGTCCCTTTCACTTTCTTTGCGACAAAGACACCTTACTAGATCTCCAGGGTTGGCAAGTCTTCCGGGCTAGAGCAACTTCTCTTGTTTTCTTCCAGTCAGAGAAAACTTTCATGGCCCATTGCGTATAGATCGCCAAATATTTGCAGGGACAAAAAGTCTAGGGGAAAGGAAAGGGGGAATTTGATGGAGTCGATGGATGACAGGATGGAAGGCTGGCTGGTTATGGAGGAGAATGATAGGGTGGCAGTAGCAATGGACAAAGCGTGCACAGATACCGCAGTAGGGAAAGCAGTGGAGAGATTATGGCGAAAGAGGTTAAAAGCTAATGGTTCCCAGCTCTCAACCAGATCCTGATTGATACAATGACTCTGACAATATGGACTGATTTCTTTCTCCTATAGTGCTGCAGGGACAGCAATGCCTAGTGTGCTGTGGCACACGGTGCACTCAAATAATTATATGATACAATATAATATGATATACATCTGGTAGGCTGGCACTCCGCTCTGCACTTAAAATAGACTTGAGAGTCTGGGCAGAGGAGCACTCGATAAAGTTGCCGGTGCACAGGCAAAAACACTGGGGAGCAATGGAGCTCATACCGTGCAGTTGGGCCAGAATCTAACCGTATACTCCCGCCAAAAGAGCGTTCATAGAGCCATGGCAACGGGAGATATAAGAGTCATAGACCTCTTGTGCGCGATACGACGCATACACAGCACTCGCCCTCGGCCTCGTACTGTGTATGCGTCGTATCACGCACTAAGGGGTCTGTAACTATACTAGGCAGATGCTCACAGCATCGTGGGGGCGAGCCTGAGCGAGCTAAAGGTGCCGATGGCATGCAGCTATTTGCGTTGGACTGCATAGCGTACATTGTAGATGCTGAAACGGACCGAGTGTTTGCTTGTATGAATGGTATGTAGAGGCTAAGGCTGATGAAAGATGCTAATGAAAGTTGGATGTTGTAATGGAGCAATGCTACGAATCACATGATCTTGTCGTAAGCCAGGTGAAGAGCGATTCTCAGAACCCTCGCAGCGGTTGTGTCGATTAGCCGTATTGTAGACGGCAGGAGGGCGAATGCGAAGTAGCCTTCCCTGCATTGCCTTCCTCTGAGCGTAGCACCTGAACACAGTAGTCGATTAGCCGTGCTTTAGACTGCAGGAGGGCGAATGCGAAGTAGCCTTCCCCGCATTGCCTTCCTCTGAGTGTAGCACCTGAACACAGTAGTCGGTTAGCCGTGTTTGGTGCGATTAGCCGTGCTTTAGACTGCAGGAGGGCGAATGCGAAGTAGCCTTCCCCGCATTGCCTTCCTCTGAGTGTGGCACCTGCACACAGTAGTCTGTTAGCCGTGCTTGGTGCGCATCCTCTTTCCTCAGAAGCCTTCCGCAGCAGCTAGTCTACAGAGGTTCGCTAGCGGCAGCCATTGTGAATGAGTAAATAGAACTATACGGCATGACGTACGGCACATAATATTATTGGG
>OX465034.1:3722224-3807911 GCA_949841015.1 Aplysina aerophoba | reverse complement strand
TAATTATTGGGGCGAGCCTGAGCGAGCCCCACACTTACGTGAAGTACGCCACCGCTGTCCGTATGTGTATATATATATATATATATATATATATATATATGTTTATATATATGTGCCGTACGTCATGCCGTATAGTTCTATTTACTCATTCACAATGGCTGCCGCTAGCGAACCTCTGTAGACTAGCTGGTGCGGAAGGCTTCTGAGGAAAGAGGATGCGCACCAAACACGGCTAACAGACTACTGTGTGCAGGTGCTACACTCAGAGGAAGGCAATGCGGGGAAGGCTACTTCGCATTCGCCCTCCTACAGTCTAAAACACGGCTAATCGCACCAAACACGGCTAACCGACTACTGTGTTCAGGTGCTACACTCAGAGGAAGGCAATGCGGGGAAGGCTACTTCGCATTCGCCCTCCTGCAGTCTAAAGCACGGCTAATCGACTACTGTGTTCAGGTGCTACGCTCAGAGGAAGGCAATGCAGGGAAGGCTACTTCGCATTCGCCCTCCTGCCGTCTACAATACGGCTAATCGACTACTGTGTTCAGGTGCTATGCTCGGAAAGGTATGGGGGAATCACCACCAGGGCGCAGCCAACTAGCGGACATAGCTACTCGCCCAAACAACATAAAGCACAATGGCCACGCACTCTGTGTTGATTGACCACACAGCTCCTTCAGTTTCACACATTTCAGTTGCTGTAGCTACCATCACTGGCCTACATTCTGCGAAGCTGAGGGTTCTGAGAATCACTCTTCACCTGGCTTACGACAAGATCATGTGCTTCGTAACATTGCTCCATTACAACATCCAACTTTCATTAGCATCAGCCTTAGCCTCTACATACCATTCATACAAGCAAACACTCGGTCCGTTTCAGCATCTACAATGTATGCTATGCAGTCCAACGCAAATAGCTGCATGCCATCGGCACCTTTACCTCGCTCAGGCTCGCCCCCACGATGCTGTAAGCATCTGCCTAGTATATATTATATATATATGTGCCGTACGTCGTCTTAGGCCACGAGACCAATTTATGCCGGGTGCAAAATGGACAAGATGGCCGCCCTTTGCGTAGTCGTTGCGTGCGCCTCAAATACTCGCTGCGGACAGCGTCAAACGAGAAGGAAGTGGTCCGAAACGAAGCGTACGCTCCAACCTCTCAGCCAGGCAAGAATACAGGCATCGTACGAAGGAATAGCGCCAACTAATCTTCCTCCACGTTCGAGAATTTCACAGGACCCTAAGCGAAGTAGTCAGCAGATCACTCCTTTATACAATGCCCACAGGAACGCCACTAAGAAGAACGCTCAGCAACACAACCGCTGCTGAGGGTTCTGAGAATCGCTCTTCACCTAGCTTACGACAAGATCATGTGATTCGTACCAGTGCTCAATTAACATCCAACTTCCATTAGAATCAGCCTTAGCCTCTACATATCATTCATACAAGCAAACACTCGGTCCGTATCAGCATCTACAATGTATGCTATGCAGTCCAACGCAAATAGCTGCATGCCATCGGCACCTTTATCTCGCTCAGGCTCGCCCCCACGATGCTGTAAGCATCTGCCTAGTACATATATATATATATATATATATATATATATACACATACAGACAGCGGTGGCGTACTTCACGTAAGTGTGGGGCTCGCTCAGGCTCGCCCCAATTACTCATACCACGGCGCTTCGGATTATATGCACTCGCACGTATATAATCCACCGAACTGATACATACGCCGGCTGAGCTGTAATTACGTCATGCAGAAATAGGAAATGGTGCCGTCGTCGTGGAACCGTAGCTTTGCTGTGATAGGTCGACGTCTGTCCACACTAACGTAATGAACAACAGTAGCGTTCGTCGCAACTAGCTCTGATAAGACGACGACTGAGGTCTGTTGCTTTTGCCTGGAGTGTTTTCGTCGACGGATTAGTTCTGCAGCAAAATGTCAATTTACTGAAACCTTGTTATCTTTCACACCTTCCATATTCGGGCATGGATTTAAGAGCCCCTGTGAGGCAAGTGGCTTATTAGTTCCTGTCCTGTCCCGGTGTAGCCTGCTAGTCCTACGTTTAGCTTGTACATGTGATATTATATTTTTTCCGTGGTTGCCATGACAATGGTGTATATATGTATAGTGTACGTGTATAGTGTTTCATTTAAGAATAATAAATATTGCATGTGTTGTACGTCTCATTGTATAACTGTAGACAACAAGTACGTAATACAGTCATACAGTACAAGCCTTACTGGCTATGTACGTATATAATTGTTGGTACATGATAAGATGTCCATGCATGAGGCATGTCATCATAGTACACCGTATCTTCTTGAAGGAGCTCGAGGCTCCTTGGAATTTTCATCAACCACTAGAATCAGCAGTCTGCGTTAAAATTATAATATTATATTTAGAGGTTGTATATAAATACATCATTGAACATGTTTGTACAAAAACACTCATACTATATAACATGCAACCACCACCATAATTATTATAATAGTATATTGGTTAATCAGTGTGAATAGAGAAAGTTTCATACAAATTAAGCACATGTCATCTGTGTGGCTACTATCTATAAAAGATCAGAATATAGGAGCAGCTTGACCAGTTGACCAGTAGACTACACACACCAGCAAGTAAATTAAGGTTATTATACAATTTACATTATTAGTATATACATTAACGACCACAGAATTGCCAGATTGATGATGCGCAGCATTACAATAATAATATACACATTATGTATTACTATAGCCAGCAATTACACATCAATCAGCTTGCATACAGCTCGCATTGCGGTGGATGGCATAAAGAGGGATGGCAATGGTTAATCTTTTGTGGAGTGTAAACCATTCAAAATGCAGTCTTCATTGCAGATTTGGAAGGTGCTGAAGTAAAGACAGGGAAAGTTGAGCATTATTATGGCTACAACTAAGCACAGCATAGCATGCAGAATTAAATGAACAGAGCATAGTGTACGCATGGCTGATCAAGAGAATGAGTATTTCACAGACATATTAAGGAGACGCAGGAATAGCTGATTCTCAGGACTAAAGGTGTACATGAATTGCAATAGCGTTCAGACGTACATGGGGTATTCAAGCTATGGCAATTATTGTATAGAAGACAATTTAAACTGTGAAAATACATTTCTAATGCACTGCAGTGCATTAGCACAATACAAATGGTACAGTCCTATAGCCAGCAATCGCACAGCAATCAGCTCGCATAGGAATATGCTGGAGGAGATACAAATGCATACATTCATGCAAGACACAATTATTGCTCAATTGATTGGCACTGTGTAGGGGACTGTTCTTTGAGCAGCGTTGACTTCAGTGTAGTCTGTGTGGGGCTTGAAAGTCACAAAAATACCATCCTTAGCTTAATGGTCACCCCTTGTCCACATTCCGAGGGTACCCTGGTTTCTGTTAACTGTTCCCTCTTGTAACGAGCGTGCAGCTCAATGAGCGACATCTTCAACTTAAGCACAGTACCTCATTTTGATGCAGTTTCTTGGACCGTACCCAAAAGGCAGAAAAGCACAGGGACGATGCTTGGCTCTGTCTTCTGGAGTAAATCACCAAAACATAATTCAGTAGTACTGATTCAAGAGCAATTTTGCTGCTGTGACACAAATGTAATTCTCCTGAATTTGAATTGCAAGCAGAGATGAAGGCAGAGATGCACAAGAATGGTACGTACATCACATTACGCCAACGTACCTTTCCTACTCCACACATGCATGGGCGCTGTAGCTACAAACAATCATGCACGCACGCACGCACGCACACCCACACCCACCCACATACAAAACACACACACACATACCAGACACACACACACCAACACCCACTCTTCCACCCACCCACCCACACACATATGGTAGTCCCTACTTTATCTTGTGGATTACATAATTATCTATTGGGAACACACAGTCAAGTACGTTGATAAAAGTAGGGTATTACGGTGGTTTCTACGTATGGTGTGTGGTGGCTGTGTTACATGTATCACCTGTTAGGGTCGAATGTATTTGGTTCCCCCAGTACTCTGAATTGCGGTAGATGGCATAGAAAGGGATGGCAATGGTTAAATCTTCTGTGGAGCGCACACCATACAAAATGCAGCCTTTATTGCAGATTTGGAAGGTGCTGAAGTAAAGACAGGGAAAGTGAAGCAATATTTGGCTACAACTAAGCACAGCATAGCATGCAGAATTAATGAACAGAGCATAGTGTACGCATGGCTGATCAAGAAAAAGGATATTTCCCAGACAGATTAAGGAGATGGCAGGAATAGCTGATGCTCAGGGCTAAATGTGTACATGTATGGCAAGATTGTTCAGACATACATGTGGTATTCAAGCTATGGCAATTATTGTATAGAAGACAATTTAAACTGTGAAAATACATTTCTAATGCACTGCAGTGCATTAGCAC
This sequence comes from Aplysina aerophoba, assembly GCA_949841015.1. Taxonomy (NCBI): domain Eukaryota; kingdom Metazoa; phylum Porifera; class Demospongiae; order Verongiida; family Aplysinidae; genus Aplysina; species Aplysina aerophoba. The sequence continues at coordinate 3,803,469 of OX465034.1, read as the reverse complement.
AATGCAAATGGTACAGTCCTATAGCCAGCAATCGCACAGCAATCAGCATGCGTACAAATATGCTGGAGGAGATACAAACGCATACATTCATGCAAGACACAATTATAGCTCAATTGATTCGCACTGTGTAGGGGACTGTTCCTTGAGCAGCGTTGACTTCAGTGTGGTCTATGTGCAGGGCTTGAAAGTCACAAAAATACCATCCTTAGCTTTAATGGTCACCCTTGTACACGTTCCAAAGGTACCTTGGTTTCTGAGGACTGTTCCATCTTGTAACAAGTGTGCAGCTCAATTAGGGACATCTTCAACTCAAGCACAGCACCTCATTTCAATGCAGTTTCTTGGACCGTACCCAAAGGGCAGAAAAGCACAGGGATGATGCTTGGCTCTGTCTTCCAGAGTGAATCTACAAAACATAATTCAGTAGTACTGATTCCAGAGCAATTTTGTTGCTGTGAAACAAATTATTATAATTCTCCTGAAGTTGAATTGCAAGCAGGGGGATGAAGGCAGAGATGCACAAGAATGGTACGTACATCACATTACGCCAACGTACCTTTCCTACTTCAGACATGCATGGACGCTGTAGCTACAGTCATGCACGCACGCACGCACGCACACCCACATCCACCCACATACAAAACACACCCACCCACATACCAGACACACCCACACAAACACCCACTCATCCACACACACACACACATATAGTAGCCCCTACGTTATCTCGTTGATTACATAACTATCTATTGGGAACACACAGTCAGGTAAGTACATACGTACAATTGGGGTATTGTGGTGATTTCTATGCTGTGTGGTGGCTGTGTTACATGTATCATCTCTTAGGGTTTAATGCATCCAGCTCATCCCAGTACTCTGGCTTGCGATGTATGACTTAAATGGGGATGGCAATGGTTAAATCTTTTGTGAAGTGCACAATTTACATTATTAGTGGTCGTGGTTGCCAGATTACTATAGCCAGCAATTACACATCAATCAGCTTGCATACAGCTCGCATTGCGGTGGATGGCATAAAGAGGGATGGCAATGATTAAATCTTCTGTGAAGTGCACACCATTCAAAATGCAGTCTTCATTGCAGATTTGTATGGTGCTGAAGTAAAGACAGAGAAAGTGAAGCATATTTGGCTACAACTAAGCACAGCATAGCATGCAGAATTAACGAACAGAGCATAGTGTACACATGGCTGATCAAGAGAATGAGTGTTTCACAGACAAATTAAGGAGATGGCAGGAATAGCAGATGCTCAGGACTAAGGGTGTACATGTATTGCAATATTGTTCAGACGTACATGGGGTATTCAAGCTATGGCAATTATTGTATTGAAGACACAATTTGCACTATGAAAATACATTTCTAATGCATGCACTGCGCGTGCAGTGCATTAGCACAATGCAAATAGTGCAGTCCACTGTCATATAGGTAACCTGACCACTTCAATTGGCTAATGGAAGAATTGAATAGTCGTGAGCCGTGTCACGTCTTGTGGCATAGATGTCACCATATTATTATGTGTGCAGAAGTGGTACACTTGAAGTTGTACAAATAATGTGGAATACTGATTTCGCCTATATGGACTGAACAGCTATATTAATTAAACACAGCAGTAGGCCACCGCTGAATGTGGCAGTTGTAATAAGTCCAAATCCAAATAACTATAATAAAGATTTCAATGCATATACGCTGAATGTGCCAATTACATAATATGAGACTCTGACATACATTTTCTGTGCTTCCTGCACTACCATGTCACGATTCTCTACGTCATGGCTTGCTTCGTACAAACTCACCTCCTAGGCAGAAGTGAGAAGATATATAGAGAGGCTAAAATCCAGAGTACATTGTGCAGTACAACAGAGAAGAAAAGCACAAGACACTTCTTTGCGCTTATACGGCAGTGCTGACTACATAAAGTGCATAACCTTCATTGTTAGAAAGGTTACAAACTCAAAATGGTCATGTCAGTGTATGGTTTAAGAACTTACAATTACATGCATAACTCACGGGGTTCTGTGCAATATATACTCATGAAGTTCATTAGCCAGTCTCTCCTGCACTTCAGGGTTAGCAGCCAGCAGGTAAGTGGTGAATGCAAAAGCTGCACTAGTTGTCTCATAGCCATCAAGCAGGAATTCAACAGATCTGGCCAGTTCATAGCCTCCCTTTCATGTCCACGTTAGTAGCCTCCATCATCAGCTGGAGGAGGTATTTGTGCTGCACCGAAAACAGGTGAAACATTGCAATGAAGTGACAATTTGAAGTGACACACCATTCTTTGGTGTGCTTGATTGTCCAAAAGGTATCATTCTGCTATCAACTTCAGGAAGCACAATAACTTTCATGACAATAACTATAAGACCTATTTGTGACTGACACCCTAATGAGTAACTGTTGCCATGACAATGAATGGATTAATGAGTTCATGCACTTTGTCAGACTTCCACACTACTGCTCTCGAAACTTTGGTCAAACTTCAAGCATGTATTGTACTGTGTCTACATTGTACTGTGTGTGTGTGTGCAGGCGTGTACATATATATTACAAATATATATATGCATATATCTAAGCATGTATTGTATATACTGTGTCTCTGAGCTACATTTACTGCACATAATTATAATGTACTACATATAGTTGTAATGCAATGAACATACCACTGTGTTGCCACTTTCTTGTTGTCTGCCTTGATCATTTCCACAGCAGTGTCAGCCAGAGTTTTCTTTGCCAAGCCAATCTTGATGCAGTTCCTCAGAAAGAAATGAGCTATACCCTTCATTCTTGGCAAGGTCACTGAGATATGTAATGGAGTATGGCAGTAAGGCAGTACATTTGCGCACATGCAAACACATATAACTTTACAAATGTTTCCTCCATTACCATGGCAACAGACAGCATCTTAAGGGTAGTAAATCCCACGCAAGAAGGGCAATATCACAACTGAAGCAAAACACTTGCACTTACGAAATAGCCAAGATTAGTCCAGTCTTATACCCAGAGTGCTTCCTCAAAATGGCTGCTGCCATTTGGAAGACGGTCTGGGAAACTGAGCCCACATTCCTGGTGCAGTACTGTCAGAATTACATGATACAGTCACACGATCAACTTACATCTCTATACATATATATAGGATGAGGTCAGCGCAGACCTGACCCTTATCAAGAGCCAGGCCTCTCTCCTTGGCCTGGTCTTGAGCCAGGCTAAGTCTGAAGTGATCTGCGTGAACAGGGATACAATGTCCTCAATTTTGACCTCCTTTCCCACCCACCCCCTCTCTAACCACAACCTAAGCCATGCCGCCTCATAAGATCACCAATGGGGGGGGGGGGGGTATCAAAGCCACCGAGGACACCGTCAAGGCCAAGGTTGCTGATCTGTAGAGTCTGGGTGAACGTCTCTCTCTACTCGAGACCCACACTTCTCTGTGCTTACTCAGGAGTGCCTTTGCCACCCCAAAGATCTTGTACACTCTGAGGACCACCCCCTGTTTTTTATTGCACTTGTTAAACCGCTTTCATGGTCTCCTGAGATCTCTGACCGAATCCATCTGCATCATCCAGCCAAGCAATATCGGCTGGCTACAGGCATCCCTACCCATCAACAGGGATACGGCTCGGTTGCAGGCTTGCATGTAAAAGAATCACAGGCGTGGCTCCACTGTTCCACCAATCAGCTCCCTTGGACTGCAGATGTATAATGCAACAATTCGTATTGCCACTAGTCTCAGATTGGGCGCTCATTTAAGTGCTTCCCAACTGCACCCATTGGGAAGAAGAGTGGACGAAACAGGGCTACATGGTTTGAGTTGTCCCAGAAGTGCAGGGAGACTCCCCCGTCACAACCAGTTGACTGACATCATTAAACAGTCTCTCACTAGTGCCAACATTTCATCAGAGTTAGAACCACAAGGACGGTCCTGCTCCGATGGTAAGCGTCCCGACAGAATGAACATCACTCCTTGGGCCCAAGGTCAACTCCTCATTTAGGATGCCACATGCTGCATGGGACTCAATGGCTGCTTCCAGCATCGCACAACCATCACTTCGACCCAGTTGCTGTGGAGACCATGGGATTCTTTGGGCTACTGTCAACAGAAGCGCTACCTGTAAAGAAGAGCACAAATTCGTGTGCAAGTTACAATTTTTCATCTACTGCAACTCACAAGATATTTGTTCGCATTAGCCAAAAAGTGACAGTTGTTAAGACGTTTCGGTAGCATACAGCTACCTTCATCAGGGAATGATGACAAAAAGAAGCACTCAAGCATTTAAAAGGGTGATGGTAATTGTAATTGCAGTAATAACAGTGGAGAAATGCTGTATGAATAGCGTTAATAAATTAATAAAATGAAGTATGAATACCGTTAATAAAATGAAAGTATGAATACTGTTAAGGATGAAAGGGGATGTAGTACTGGTGAGCAGTGAGTGAGATTAACGGTGAAATACAGCTAGAAACTAGTCCAGAAGTGCTGTGTACTCCCTAGGTAGAGTCCCCCTTTCACGATTCAGCATGTGTGTGTGGCGTTGGATGTGCCAACTCTCCAGGAGACACCGTGTGGTCACAAAGGGTTGAGCATCAACAACTTCAGCCTTTGATAGGTCCATACGGTGGCCAGTGGACCAAGTGTGTTCTGCCAACGCAGATGCAGCCACATCTCCATTCTGAATTGCCCGTCGGTGTTCAGATAACCGGTATTTCAGAGCCCTTCCAGACTGACCAATGTATACTTTGGGGCAACCTGAGCAGGGGATCTGATGCACCACCCCTGCATGCTGGTCCCTTGGTACATGGTCTTTGGGGCGAACTAGTTGGTGGCGTAGGGTGCGAAGTGGGCGGAAAGCCACCTTGATGTCCAGTGGCCTAAGGACCCTTCTTACTGCCTCTGACAAGCCACCGATGTAGGGCAAGGTCAGGCTGGTCCTTGGTAGCCTCTGGTCATCTTCTGTTCGCCTGGGTGTCCTGTTGTCTGAGTACCTGTGGATGAACCCTGATGGGTAGCCATTGTCTCTCAGCGCCTCCAAGACCTTCTTTTCCTCCGCGACTCGTTTGATGACAATGTGCTGGCTCTGTGCATCAATGTCCTCACTACCGCTGCCTTGTGTGCCACGGGATGGTGCGAGTCAAAAGACAAGTATTGGTTGGTGTGTGTGGCTTTTCTGAACACTGAGGTGGTGAGGGATCCATTGTCATCTCTTTGCAGACACACATCCAAAAACGGTAGCTTCCCTTCTGTCTCCTCCTCAGCAGTGAATTGGATGCATGGTTCAATGCTGTTCAGGTGTCTCAGAAACTGCTGCACCATGTCACGGGGGAGGGCTGTGAAAGTGTCATCCACATATTGTCGCCAAAAGCGGGGAGGGGGGGGGGTGATATGTGGTTAATGCTCTCTCCTCAACATCCTCCATCACCAGGTTTGCAATCACTACTGAAACAGGAGATCCCATGGCCGTGCCATGAACCTGCTGGTACACCTTCCCTCTAAACTGCAGAAAGGTTGCGTTGAGACACAATGTCAAGAGGTCCATGATATCGTCCACACTGAGGTCTGTTCTCTCCGGGAGGGTTTGGTCTTTCTCCAGCCTGCGACGTGCAACTTGCACTGCCAGATCAGTTGGGACACAGGTGAACAGAGATACAACGTCAAAGGACACCATCACTTCATCCTCTGTCAGGGTCTGTTTGGAAATGAATTCTGCAAAGTCCTTTGAGTTGCGTACATGTGAGGTGGTCTGTCCCACCACTGGGGCTAGTAGGCCTGCAATGAACTTTGACAACCCGTAAGTTGGAGAAGACACAAATGACACAATAGGGCGGAGGGGGACATCCGGTTTATGTACTTTCGGCAGTCCATACAGTAGAGGTGTTTTCCCCACTGAGCTTCTTAACTGTCACTTTTGCCTAGTGCGAACAAAAATCTTGTGATGTCTATACCTAGCCACTCAGGCCTTTTCAATCTACTGCAACTTAAATGATATGACTGGGAATTCAAAATTTCGTATACATAAACTCAGTATTCATAGTATTTATATATTCAAGCAAGTGCACGCAGTTGATCAATCACTTAATCCAGTTAATCTCTTCACTATTCAATAACAAGCATCCTTGTCAGGCATGTTCCGTTGGCACCAAAGTCTCCATGAATAATTAACCCAATGTTAAGACGACTAGTTACAAACTTGCTCTCAGACTTCAGAGGTGTTCATCGAATCAATGTATGCTCAAATGCTTTTATTTTTATCTTCCCAATCGTGCCACTTCACATGTCCATAAAAGGGTATCACCTGATTTGGGTATGACCTGTTCTGAATCAGGTGATACCCTTTTATGGACATGAAGCATGGGTATTAATATACAATCATGGAGATTTCACTTTTATATTCATATATAATAGCTCAGCTCCAAAAGTACGGCTACAGAATTGCCTTTAATTTGTTCACTTCCATTATAATTATTTCCTTTTCCTTCACATTTGTCTACCATGAGGTATAGGAAGCAACTCTTTCAGTAGCATTATCATGGGATGTATTTTATTATATATACACACAGGTTTACTGAAATTGCCTCCATTAGCATGAGTAGAATAAGAACTAATATGTTAGTGCTACTGTACGTAAATGCTAGATGCATTCTAATAGTCTATTCTACAGAATTATGTGAAAAGCATCGATATGTGGTTGTACAGCGGCGTGTGTGTGTCAAGCTAGGTATATAAGAGTAAGCACACTAAGCACTATATATATAGTCGTGTCCAGCCTGAACAAAGCCATGAGTGAGAATATGGAAGATCCAAGTTAAGCCCTGCATGTGCAAGAGCATGAGAAACAATCGTAATTGAAGGAACAACAACACAATCATTAATAAACTGATTCCATCACATTCTATTCAAAGGTAACTTGGCACATATAATGTTATTATGTATAACTTGCCAAGAAAACCACTTCCAAAAATGCTCCTGCAAATATGAGGTTGATGTCCTCCTGCGGAATTGTTGCTCCATGTCCAATTTCACTCACTACTACTTGGGAGCCAGTCTGAATTAGTACCCTCATCTGGCCCAGGATCTCTCCAGCAAAACATAGAACTAACATAGTGATGAGAAACCCCTGCAGTATGTATAGTTAAAGTATTACAATAATTATATATATATTGTATATTACGTTGTCAAGTATTTCGGATATATATAATTATATTATAATATATATGTATGCAAAATCTATTGTGCATCATACACAGCTAATATATATATATTACAATGATTTTAACGCACCACTGCTGCTAGGATGTGGATGTACATGTAATGTGATCTATATTCTTCATGACAGAAGCAGATGAGCATCCAAATACCCATAGATAGCATCAGTAGTAAAAGAAGGGGTGAAAACACAGACACGATGTAATAGCTGGGATCCCAGATGTACTCAATGGAAGAGGAGTCATTGGCAGCTTGTATACTGTATTTAGAATAAAACAGAGCAGCCACGATGGACAATAATTATGAGCTGTTGTTGATTAAAATTGTAATTATATTGTAGTATATGGTACACATGCATGCACAGTAATGTATGCATGTATAGGCCCATTTTGAGCAGCTACTGAATGAGTGGGCAGCAGATGTCGGGGGCCAGAGGGAAACAGTCGTACACAATGACATCAGAAATGAGCAGTTGGACTTGAGATCACAGCTGAGGAAGTGGTGGCAGCAATGGGGAAGATAAAGAGGAAAGCAGTGCCGGGGAAAGATGGCCTGACAGCAGAGATGGTGGATAGGGGCATACTAAGGAATCTGTGGGGTACCCTATTTAATGCATGTTGGAGAACAGGAGTAGTCCCAAAGGCGTGGAAGGAGAGTGTGGTAGTCCATGTACCGAAGAAGCCTAGGACAGGTCCCTGTATCCCAGATGATTTTAGAGGGATCGCACTTACTTCTGTGGTCTACAAAGCTATGTGTACTGTCATAAAGGAGCGAGTGGTGAAAGTGGCAGAGGAGAAGGGGCTGGTGTCAGAGGAGCAATGTGCATTCAGGAAGGGGAGAGGATGTTGAGATCAGATGCTGACTTTAATGCTACTGTGGAAGATGATGATGACAGCTAAGAAGAGAGGAATGTTTGGGGCCTTCATTGACCTGAAGAAGGCATATGACACCATCGACCAAGCAAAGCTATGGGTGCATCTGAGAGCATGGGGCTAGGAAGAAGGATGATAACATTCATGGAAGCAGCATACAAGGACGTGAAGTGTGAGGTCAGGGTTGGAGAAGCTATGTTGGAGGCATTTGAAGTAAGAGCAGGGTTGCGGCAAGGGTGTGTGTTGTCGCCTATTCTATTCTCGTTGTACGTTGATAAGATTACAACAAGACTGAGGCAGATAGGGATGGGGGTGACATGTGGGAACAGGCTGATACAAGCTCTGCTGTACACAGACGATATAGTGCTTTTGGCAGAGGATGAGAAGGGGATGGGAAAAAGCTTGAATTTGTTGCAAGAATGGTGTGTGGACTCGTCATTAAGGGTGAATGGAAGCAAGTGTGTGGTAATCCACTTCAGAAGGAAAGGAGAAGAGAGGAGTAAGGCATCGTTCAATGTTGGGCAGGAAGCAATACGAATGGTACAAGAGTACAAGTACGTACCTAGGATGTGTTGTGGACGAGTACTTGGAGTATATATATATAAGAGCATGATCGAAGCAAGGGCAAATTAAAGGCAGGGATGAAGGCACTGTATGCATGGCTGCAAAGGCGTAGGGCATGTGTGGGAGAGATAAGAGGAACATTAATTTTGGGCAACTATTGGAGATGTTGGTTGAGTCAGACTGAGTGATGTATGGAGCAGAGGTCTGGGGATGTTGCAGACAGCTTGGGGAGGTTGAGCAAGTGCAGTTGTGAGCCATGTGAATCTTTCTGGGAGTTGGATGGCTGCACTCCAAAGTGTCGCTACTGGTGGAAATGAAGGTGTTACCATTAGAGTGGGTAGCAAAACTGAAGTGGAGGATGGTCACTAAGCTAAGAGGAGGGACAGCACAGCTGCGCATTGAAACCGGAAGATGGAAAGGGGAAGGTAGAGAAGAGAGAAAATGTAAAGAATGCAGTGGGCAAGAAGTGGAGGATGCAAAGCACTTCCTTCTAAAGTGTGCAAGATGGCAGGATGAGAGAGAAATGATAAAAAGAGTCAAGGGCACCCAGAGAGGGGAGGAATTTGAAGCAGCGCGTGCAAGGAAAGAGTAATTAACTTTTACACATCTGCAGGCAGTGCCTTTGCTATCTATGTCCATGCATCAGTTGTATTCTTCTCCTTTCTGTTATTCAGTAGATAATATCATGGCTACTGAATTACTAGCGTACACACGCATAACATATTAAAACTCAAGTCACTCACAATAACCATTGTAATGAATTTATAAAGTAAAACTTTATATAAAAACTACCACCACCACTGGCCACCACCACACAGTGCAAGCAGCCTGAGTTTAAATGCAGTTTCTGTGCTAGTGGCTGGATGAAAAAGCACCAACAGCGCAAGTTGCAGAGGGTGATACCTCCACATGTGCACGTGGGCTACATATATATCTGTGCCACTGGATGAATGAATAATACATAATTTATGTATAGCGCACATCATAATAAATCGTACCTATTGCCAAATAATAATACCGCATAAGTATTATATTTATAGCCTTGCATAATCCAAAACTAGGAATTTTGTACAACACGTATAATAATATTATACCTACCTGCGAATTGCATTGGCGAATCCCACTACAAATGTTATCCATCCGCAAAAGGATGCCACTGTAAGCAGAAGCGCTACCTGTAAAGTAGAGCACGAAATCAGTGTACAAGTTACTATATTTCATCTCTACTGCAACTTGAAATCATATGACAGGGAATTCGAAATTTCATGTATATAAACAAACAAGTTTTCACAGTAATTACAAATTTTAAGCAAGTGCGCGCAGTTGATGGACCACTTACGCCAGTTAATATCTTCGCTCTACGATAACAAGTTGCTTTGTCGGGCATCTTCCTTTGGCACCGATGTCTCCACGAAAAAATTAATCCAATGTTAGGACGCGACTAGTTGAACTCTTGCTCTAGATGTGGTTCGTACCAGGAAGATATTCTGATGAACTCTGCCTGTTTCGTGGGAAGTGAATGGGATAGAACCAATCAGGTTTGCGCTCTTCGGGCATGTCTGAGCACGCCTGGGCACGCCTAAGTCGACCTCGCCATATGGCAGGCCTAGGCGAGTCTGAAGGAAAGTCCCTACTGTAGTCCCTCCCCGAATGGCTAGCTATGAGCTGCTGCGCGATATCCCCTCCATTACCGCAAATGAATTGGAAACTAGATTAGTCTCGTACCAAGACTCCTAGCTTGTCTAGCCTCGCGTAGCCAGTCCCTATTTTCACTTCCACTCGCCGCCCCGAAAGCTGAGAGGAGTGTAGGTAGCCGCTCTTTACATTCAACCACTGCCTCTTTAGCCAAGCGGCTGTTAATAACAGCACTGCACGCCCGTGCACTGAGATGTCCTGCCAAACTCCTCACACACAAACTAGCAGTTTCACACTGACCCCCCAAGATGTCCACTGTTTTAGGCCAGACCAACAAGACTGCAGGGATGTGTCCTCTCATCAGAGTGATGTCATTTGGTGAAGGAGAGGATGCAAGAGTGAGCGAACCGAGTGCTCTCTATTGAGAGGTTCCACTGTACATAATATGTAATAAGATATAATATTATATTATTATTGTGTATTATGCTATATTAATGCTGATGACAATGTATATTATGGGGTGCTAACCTGCTCATGGGTGAGTATAATCATCTCTGCAACAGTTACGAGCAGTTGGTTTGTAATCACAAATAGTATATGAATGGACTTCATGGATATCATTATCAACTGTGCAATGGGTGCAGGCTTTAGCCCATTAGTGGATTGGACGTGGACTTTGAGTTGCCTCTTTGGTATATGTGTAATTATACACGTGTGTACATGTGTTTTAGCATTCGGTGGGTATCTGAGTGTTTACATTAGATACACACATACACATGTGTAGATGTTTAGCTAGGTGTGTATTTGTGTACATGTGTGCGTGCATGTAACTTTGTGTGCATGTGTGTGTGTGTGTGTGTGTGTGTGTGCGTGTGTGTGTGTGCGTGTGTGTGTGCTTGTGTGTGTGTGTGTGTGTGCGTGTGTGTGTGTGTGCTTGTGTGTGTGTGTTTATGTACGTGCGTGTGTCTTTGTGTATGTGCGTGTGTGCGTGTGTGTGTGCATGTGTGTGTGTATGTAAGAGTGGGCAAGAAATATAGATGCTGAGATCATTATAATAATAATTTGTAAATAAGTTTATACACATTAATGTTTATATTATGTAGTTTGGCTGCATGGCTTCAGCTGGTGCATCCTGCATCAGTTGCTATGGCAATGGATCACTGTAGAAACACTATCAGATACGCACCCCACTATGTAACTTCTGCGTCCCAATTAATAGATCTGTACTTATGCACAAAGTTATCCATGATATTGCTACATATAAATATACATACGTATAATCTGTAGTGTATATGTATTAAATCATCTTTAATTGTGGTTGCATGCATCTACTCTAGAAGATTGACGTACCACAGATTGTAGACTAACGTTTGTAATGAGATCATGATACAAAATCTAAAGTGCATATCTAAGCAAGACTACTTCAATTCGTTCGGTGCAGCATGGTCAGATGTGCATATCTGTAGGCAACACTGAACTACTACTATAGGCCTATACACGTGCACTGTCTATATGGCTACACAAAATCTCAAACATCTAAGCAAACTGTAGTTTTGTTAGGTGTGGCCTAGCCGTGATGTGTCAGCACCACTGAGCTACTCCTTCTGGCTCTCCGTCATCCCTCCAAAGAGAAAAGCAAGGATGTGGCAGATCCAGGCAACAATCTGTGAAGAAGACATGTTGCCATACACTAACAAGAGGAGAATTAATACGTTATTGAATACTACATCTAACTCTGTACCATAAGACAATTCTTGAGCATGTTGTTTCAAGGAAGGCCTAATAATATAACTGAAATACTGCTTATACATATATTTGTCAGATGAATAAAACCAAATCAAATCTCCCATATCTTAGGTTAGTAGCTGATGAAGCCCATCATGGTCAAAATGTTTACCATCAACTTTTTATTACTAGCTAGGTGATTTCATAGTTAGGACAACCATGCCTACGTATATACGTATAAGATTATTTCTGTATGCTATCCACAATTAGTCTATATACATCCATTTTAGCTGTGTGATGTGATGAGTGTGTGCACTTGCCAAGAACATTGTTTCCAGCAGTGCTCCAGCAAAGAGGGCATTGATGTAATTTGAATCTGTAGGACGAATCTGTATAGGACTGCTTGCTATCCCTAGTATGATGGCTCTCATTTGCACCATGACATATCCCATAAAGCACAGTGTTATCACTGTGATGATGAAGGCCTGAGATTGAGAGTCAAGGCTTGTGCTCGTATACAACAGAGTTTGAACCAATTTATAAGTGGGCTGGCTCCCTATAGTAACTCTATATGAGCCTTGTCAACCAATCTGGTTGCATCCAGTAACCTGCAGCTGATAATCTGGTCACATTTTTGACTTCAACTAATGTTACAATATTATATGGAACCACTCAGAGCAATAAATTTTGTTAGGGACTTTTAAAGTTAGCATTACAGCCTATCCAACAGCTCAATTATATAGCTAATCACATGTTTATTATTATATGAAGCACATATTGCATAAACTTTTACAGAGCACACTACTGTGTAAGAGGATACAATCACAGCAAGAATGTGGATGACGAAGAACTTCCTGAACAGCTCATCCTTGATGATCAACAGAATGGCCTTCACAATCAGCAAGATGAACAGGATTGGTGACAGGACTGAGACAAGCCAATATGGATCCCAACAGGGGCCAGTGATATCGGAGTGCTCCAGGCTAGCATCTCCTGTGATGGTTGTACATGTAACGACTGGGCTCAGCCTCCGCAGCTGATCTTGATCTGGTCTATATGTGCAGATGCAGAAGAGTTCTGTTGTCTGATACATTTATGGAATGTAGTGGCCAATAAATGATGTGAATGGCTATGCACATCATATACGTATAATGCTACAGCATGTGTATACGTATTCATACAATCATAATAATCTGTTTAAAATTATTTAAGATTTTATATTTAGTAATTATTTATGAAACCTCTACCCTCCCTGTGCATGCAGGCATGTTAGCTACATTTAACTCTATTATAGTTCTTTTCCTGACTGCCTTTCCTTCTTTGGGGGGCACTGAGTGCTTCCCCTTTAACTATCTGACTGTTTCTTTTTGTGATTGCCTAAACTAATCTCATTATATTATTTTACTCTAATATTATTATTATTATTATAATTATATAAAATTATGAATGTGTCTATAGTTGAAGTTGTACATATAATTTACCTGTTAGTTGTTAGGAAACCAAATCCTCCCAGAAACACTAACCAGCCAATTGCTGCCAGTGCAGTAGACACAAGTGCAACCTGCAAAAAGCATTCAATAGGTCTACGTATAAATAATTATATTATAAATGTCTATAAATGTGAAATGTATGATATTATGTAATAATGTACCACATTTTGTACATCAATATAACAGTTACTATAATAATCTACAACATACGGAACTAGTGCTTCAATTACGTAATCCTCAGAGCTGTCACCTGTATATATAAATATGCGGTGTATTCACTTTTCTATAATAACAACATTCTGGAGATGTGCAAATGGTCAAGGTCCTATAATGATAAGGCTATTATGTATATATTGGCTCTGACTCTATTGCTGTCCTATTGTGTGCATTTCATCAAAGGGTATAGTGTTATAATTATATATTCATGTTGTGCAAGAGGATCAGTGCTTGTGGTTGGACAACATAATTGAGTCTGGTGATCCTGCATACATGCATGGCATTTCAGGACATCTCAAGTTGACTAAATACCACTTACCTTTTACTACAGTATAATTACGAACACAATCATTGCATGGTGGCACTATTGAACGACCTCTGATGGCACAATAGCGTAGTGACCCTCATACAGCCATTTATCCATGGCATCATAAAAATGGAGGCAGGGAGTGGGTCTAGCTACGTCAAACTAGCTAATCATGGATAGCTGTAATGATATTGAGTCTTCCTAATAGGCCTGTTGTGTTATGAAAGAACCTCTCTTTACTATATTCGTGGACCTCCAGCTGTGTGCTCCTCCAGGAGTGCAATGTTGTTACTTCAAAATAAACCAGGTGGTATTCATTAGCTTATAGATATACACATATATATACACATATTGAGTATGCTAAAGTAATGAACCATGTATAAATATGCATTCCCCACCAATGAGTATATGTTAAACATCATTCCCTTTGCATGCTTGTGTGTTCATTGTATGCACATACTCTTTACACTCACAAACCACCTGTGCAGATGTCCATGATGAGTGGAAAGTATAGAGGTATAGGTAAACACATCGCTTCTGCAACAGATCCCCAGCCTCCTAGGTCTTCTCAAGTTTAATTCATCACCGACTCCTCTATCTCCTTCACTCATCTTGCACGTTTTGATTGTAAGTCATGACTCAAGTTGTCAATGACTATTCAACTCGCACATTTTGTTTGTGTGTAAGTCATGACTCAGGTTTGGAGGCACCAACACATCTATTCTGTCTGTGCATTTTGGACCTATGATGCGATGCCTTGTTACAACGAAACTACATCCATGTGCTTATAATGCTACAGTTTTTGAATTGCAGGTCCAATCATTACTTAATAAGCAATCAATTGTCTGTTAACAGCTGGTGACCAACTATTGATTTGTTACTCTATCTTTATAATTATAATTATATTTTCATCCTCCTAAGGATTTATTGAATTGCTGCATGCATTCTGTGGTATACATTACAGTACACTGCCTTCTCACGGCATAACAGCATACAGACCTGCAGTGGTATAACCACATGCTTACTCACCACTGCCAGGATCCTCACAGCCAGTGTTTTTATCTCCATTCCGACTGTATAGTATTCTTGGTATTGCGTGTATCCAAGTTTGCCCTCAGTCTTCAGATGTGTCCTTTGAATCAATGCCTGCTCAACTTCTTTTATATCCCCATGCAAACCTAAACAGTGCCACTTCTGAATCATGATTATGTCATACCCTTTTATGGGCATGTCTAATTATAGACTATTTTTAGATGGCCACTGTACACAGCTGCAGAATGTATTAATATACAATCATGGAGCTTCCATTATATAATTCATATAGCTTTATAATAGCTCAGCTCCAAACGTACTGCTACAGAATTGGTTTTGGTCTGTTCACTGCAATACTTTTCTTCTCCCCCTTCACTTTGGTCAACCATGAGTAGCTTCTGAGCAACTTTGTCAGTAGCATTTCATGGGATGTACATGTATATATATATATATATATATATGTACACACAGACTTTATGAAATTACCTTCATTAGTATAAGTGGAATAAGAACTACGTAAGTGCTAGGTATATGCTAATAGTCTATTCTACGTATGTAAATGATAAGAATTAGTATGTGGTTATACAACGGCGTGTGTGTCAAGCTAGGTATAAAGGTAAGCACCTTAAGCACTTATACATATATACATATATATAGTCATGTCCAGCCTGAACAAAGTCATGAGTGAGAATATGGAAGATCCAAGTTAAGCCCTGCATGTGCAAGAGCATGAAAAACAATCGTAACTTAAGGAACAGTTCACAATAATTAATAAACTGCTTTCATCACATTTCATTCATAAGTAAGCAGACACATATAATGTTATTATATATAACTTGCCAATGAAACCACTTCCACAAATCTTCCTGCAAATATGAGGTTGATGGCCTCCTGCAGAATTGTTGCTCCATGTCCAATTTCACTCGCTACAACTTGGGAGTCAGACTGAGTCTAAATGAGTACCCTCATCTGGCCCAGGATCTCTCCAGCAAAACATAGCACTAGCATAGTCATGAGAAACTCCTGCAGTATGTAGAGTTGCAGTATTATAGTTATTATTGTAAAGATATTATTATGTTTTTATATGTATTCGTATACTCTGCCTGAGCTATTAAATTAATGTAGTTATGTCAAAATAGAAAAATGGCGCTATTGTTGTGGAACCATAGCTTTGCTGTTATAGGTCTCTCCATGTTAGCGAATTTAGCAGACGAAAGTAGCTTCCATCACAACTTTCATTGTTTTTCTTACATCTTTCGTCAATGTCATGGTTCAACTTTCATCATTGTTCTTTCATCTTTCGTCAACATCATTGTTCAACTTTCGTTGTTGTTCACTCATCTTTCGTTTTGTATATAATATACAATATTGTTTAAATCTATATCACTAAACATGTTTGCACAAAATACTCACACTATATAGCATGCAACCACCACTATAATACTATAATAGTAGCTTAATTATCAGTAAGTGTTATGCAAGCTGGTGTGTAACATGTCCAAGTTTGTCAACTACACAGCTTGAAAGTAGCGACTGGAGAAAAACCGCCGGGTCGTGGTTCTTTTTCTCCAGTCACGACCATATATATATGGCGATTGGGGACGAAGAATCGTGGCCAGATCTGTGGCTTGCATGGCTGAAGCTCCGCATTAGGGCGTAGGCTATGAGTTCAGGCGCCGGGTCATGGTTCTTTTTCTCCAGTCGCTACTTTCAAGCTGTATAGTTGACAAACTTGGACAGTAGCTTAATTACTTCACACTGTGGAAGGGACTGTTCTTTGAGCAGTGTTAACTTCAGTGTGGTTTACATGTAGGGCTTGAAAGTCACAAAAACTCCATCTTAGCTTTAATGGTCACCCCCTTGTACACATTCCAAAGGTACCTTGGTTTCTGAAGACTGTTCGATCTTGTAACGAGTGAGCAGCTGAATAAGGGCCATCGTCAACTCAAACACAACAAACCTCATTTCAATGCAGTTTCTTGGACCATACACAAAGGCAGAAAAGCACAGGAAAGATGCTTGGCCCTCTCTTCCGGAGTAAATCTACAAATCAAAACCAGTAGTACTGATTCAAGAGCAATTTTGCTGCTGTGTAGCAAATGTAGTTCTCCTGAATTTGAATTGCAAGAGATGCACAAGAATGGTACAGCACATTATGCAATCATATATAGCTTTCCTATATACTTTACACATGCATGGACACTATAGCAACAAACACTCACATGCGCACACCCACACCCACCCACATACACCTACACATACCAGATAGAAGCCCCTACATGATCGTGAGTTGTGCATTACATAATTATCTATTAGGCACACAGACAGGTAAAATTAGGGTATTACGGTGGTTTCTACATATGTTGTGTGGTGGCTGTGTTACACGTATATATCACCAGTTAGGGTTGAATGTATCCAGCTCATCCCAGTACTCTGGATTGCGGTGGATGGCATAAATAGGGATGGCAATGATTAAATCTTTTGTGAAGTGCATATCATTCAAAATGCAGTCTTCATTGCAGATTGGGAAGGTGCTGAAGTAAAGACAGAGAAAGTGAAGCATATTTGGCTACAACTAAGCACAGCATAGCATGCAGAATTAACGAACAGAGCATAGTGTACGCATGGCTGATCAAGGGAAAGGATATTTCCCGGACAAATTAAGGAGATGGCAGGAATAGCAGATGCTCAGGACTAAAGGTGTACATGTATTGCAATAGCGTTCAGACGTACATGGGGTATTCAAGCTATGGCAATTATTGTATTGAAGACACAATTTACACTATGAAAATACATTTCTGATGCACTTCCGTGAGAAGTAATAGAGAGGCTAAAATCCAGAGTACATTGTGCAGTACAACAGAGAAGAGAAAACACAAGATATTTTACCGTGCTTGTGCTTAGCAGGTCATGACAATATAACGGCAAGACCCATTTGGTGGCTGACTCCCTATTGAGTAACTGTTGCCATTACAATAATAGAATAATGAGTTAATGTACTTTGTTAGGCTTCTACACAACTGCTCTTGAAGCACTGGTCAAACTTCAAGCATGTATTGTACGGTGTCTACAAAACTGAGCTACATTTACTGCACATATATAATGTGCTACATATAGTTGTATAGCAATGAACATACCACTGCGTTGCCACTTTCATGTTGTCTGGCCTTGATCATTTCCACAGCAGTGTCAGCCAGAGTGTTCATCACCAAGCCAATCCTGGTGTAGTTCCTCAGAAAGAAATGAGTTATAGCCTCCATTCTTGGCAAGGTCATTGAAATATATAAAGGATTGGAGTAAGGCATGAAGGATTTACTTTTGTGCACATGCAATCACATAGAAGTTGAACTATACAAACCTTTGCCCATTACCATGGCAACAGACCGCATATTAGGGGTAGTAAATTAATCCCATGCAAGGAGGGCAATATCACAACAGTGTGTGTGTGTGTGTGTGTGTGTGTGTGTGTGTGTGTGTGTGTGTGTGTGTGTGTGTGTGTGTGTGTGTGTGTGTGTGTGTGTGTGTGTGTGTGTGTGTGTGTGTGTGTGTGTGTGTGTGTGTGTGTGTGTGTGTGTGTGTGAACACTTGCACGCCTGGGCAAGCCTGAGTCGACCTCGCCATGGCAGGCCTAGCTATAGGCGGGTCTGAAGGACAGTCCCTACTGTAGTCCCTCCCCGAATTGGCAGTTTTGAGCTGCTGCGCGATATCTCCTAGTCCCTCCCTGAATGGAATGGGTAGCTTTGAACTGCTACGCTTCCCTACACCACCGCAAGGAAAATGAAGGAAGGACGCGAGGCTGATTAGTCTCGTACCAAGACCCGTTCCCTAGTCTCGCGTAGGCGCCCCTATTTTCACTTCCACTCTCCACCCACGAAAGCTGAGAGGAATAAAGGTAGCATCTCTTTACATTTAACCACTGCCTCGTTAGCCCAGTGGTTGGTATACAACAACACTGCACCCCCATCCACTGAGATGTCCTGCCAATCTCCTCACGCATAAACTTGCAGTTTCACACAGCCCCCCCCCTCCCCCTCCTAAGATGTCTACTGCTTAGGTCAGATCGACAAGAATGCAGGGACGTGTCCTCTCACTAGAGTGATGTCATTTGGCGGAAGAGAGGATGCAAGAGTGGCCGAGCCGAGTGTGCACGATCTCCATAAAGACACTATGAATAAAGGGAAACCTCTCTATATAATGAGGACAATGTTCGCAGTCCCAGCCACAAAGCACTGTGTACAAATCTACCTCGAATTAGGGACACCTCACTATACAGGACAGCCAGCTGTGTCCCAATGGTGTCCTCTATATATAGCGTGTGTGCGTGTGTGTGTATGTTTGTGTGTGTATGTTTGTGTGTGTGTGTGTGTGTGCGTGTGTGTGTGTGTGTGTGTGTGTGTGTGTGTGTATGTATGTGCGTGTGTGTTTGTCCCTCACCATCTAGCTGACATCATCCAAGAAATGTACACTGACACATGGTGCCGAGTGAGGACTGCAGAAGGTACATCAGAGGAGTTCCAGGTCGTGAGCGGAGTCAGGTAGGGTTGTGTTCTGTCTCCACTCCTATTCAACTGTGTAATGGACAAGGTGCTCAGGGAGACTTTGGAGACAACATCAGGAGGCTGGTCCATTGAGTACAGCACCACTGATGGACTGTTCCTAACCTACAGGGACAAGACCACAGCAACCTGCGACATCCAAAATGTTCAGTATGCAGATGACCTCACCTTAGTGGCTGAATCGGGAGAAGAGTTACAGTTTATGGTGGACACCCTAGATAAGGCCTGCACTCGTGGGGGATGACCATCAATGGAGCCAAGACAAAGACAATGAGGATCGGAGTGAATGAGGGAGATGACCAACCAGCAATCACCCTGAAGGGGGACACACTGGAGGATGTGAAGGCCTTTTCCTACCTGGGAAGTGAAGTGGGGAAGAATGCTGGGGTGGATGGAGAGGTGGGAACCAGACTAAAGAAGGCAGCCACAACTTACCAGATGTGGAGGAGGAAGGTTTTTAGAAGTAAGAGCTTTACGAAGAAGTCCAAGGTCCATGTCTTCAGAGTGATGGTCATGTCTGTTCTTCTATATGGAGCAGAGACATGGCAGTTACCAGACAGGAACTCAAAAGATTGCATGCCTTCCAGATGAAATGCTTACGGGACATTATTGGAGTGACTTTGTGGGACCAGAAAAGGAATGAAGACATCCTTGCAGAGACAGGAGAAAGGCCAGTGGAGGACCAGCTGAAACTGAAACGACTCCGGTGGTTTGGCCACCTGCAAAGGATGCCAGACCACCGGCCGCAGCGACAAGTACTCAAATGCCGCCCTCAGGGCAAAAGGAGGAAGCCTGGAGGAACCCCTCTCCGCTGGATAGACATTGTGAACAGAGACCTGGCTAATATTGCCAACTGGAAACAACTAGTGAAGGATAGGACCTAGCGGCGCCTCACCATCCACCAGCTCTGCTCGCCGCCCACCCCAACCTGATGATGTCATATAGTTGTGATCTCGCCCAACGTCCAACCATGGACAAGGAGTTCAGAGGAGGTGTGTGTTTGTGTGTGTGTGCGTGCGTGCGTGTATGTGTGTCTGTGCGTGTGTGTGCGTGGTGGGGGAGAGTACACATGAAACATACCTTTTTGCAGGCTTAGATCACAACATAGCTTTGTAATATGACGTTTGGGTGCATGATTTCAGCTGGTTCATTCTGTATCAGTTGCTATGGTGTTGGATCACTATAGAGCCACTACTATATACGTATATAATACACCACTTTGTATATAACTTATGTATCCCAATTATAATAATAGTATATAGATCTGTACATGTGCTTATGCACAACGTTATGGATCGATATTCGTATAATCTGTAGTGTACATGTACTTCATATATTATATGACCTTTGTGGGTGCATGCATGTATAGTACTTCAGAAAATTGATGTACCACAGATTGTAGACTAATGTTTGCCACGGGACACCGATTAATAAATAACCTAAAGTATCTAAGCAAAATGACTTTGTTTAACATGATATATAACTTCGTTCACACTAGCCAGAAAAGTTACAGTTATACATTCGTTTCAGTAACCTAAAGCTACGTTCATCAGCGATGGCAATACATGCACTCCTACAGAACTATGAATTTGAACGTATATGCCTATACACTGCTTATATGGCTACACAAAATCTCAAACATCTAAGCAAACTGTAGTTTGTTAGGTGTGGTCTAGCCGTGATGTGTCGGCACCACTGAGCTAAAGTTTCTGCAGCTGACTGTCCATCATCCCTCCAAAGAGAAAAGCAAGGATGTGGCAGATCCAGGCAACACTCTGTGAAGAAGACATGTTTGCCATACAGAAGAGAAATAATACATTATAATTATATACAATACAAACCTCCCATTCTTTGGTTAGTAGCTGATGAAGCCCTTCATGATCAAAATGTTCTATATACCATCTATATACCTATTTACCGTCAACTTTTGATTCCTAGATATTAGATTTCATATGGACAACCCCGACCTTTATATATATACGTATAAGATTATTTTCTGTATATTATCCACAATTAGTCCATATACATTCATTTTAGCTGTGTGATGTGATAAGTGTGTGCACTTGCCAAGAACATTGTTTCCAGCACTACTCCTGCAAAGAGGGCATTGATGTAGCGTGAATCTGTAGGAAGACGAAACAGCAAGTTAGGATTTTCTATCCCGAGTATGGTGATCCTCATTTGCACCATGAGATGTCCCATAAAGCACAGTGTTATCACTGTGAGGATGAAGGCCTGAGATTGAGAGTCAAGACTTGTGCTCGTATACAACAGAGTTTGAATGAAATTATAAGTGGGCTGGCTCCTTATAATAACTATATATGAGCCTCATCATCTGGTTGCATACAGTAACCTGGAATCTGGTTACTGTTCGACTTCAACTAATGTTACAATATTATATGTCAGAGCAATACATTTTGTTAGGGATTTTTGAATTAACATTATATCCTATCCAATAGCTCAATTATATAGGTAATCATATGTATATTATTATATGAAGCACATTGCATAAAATTATACAGAACACACTATGGAATAAGAGGATACAATCACAGCAAGAATGTGGATGACGAAAAACTTCCTGAACAGCTCATCCTTGGTGATCAACAGAATGGCCTTCACAGTCAGCAAGATGAACAGGATTGGCGACAGGACGGAGACAACCCAGTAAGGGTCCCAACAGGGGCCAGTGATATTGGAGCGATCCAGGTTAATATCTCCCATGAGAACATTACATGTGCTGACTGGGCTCAGCCTCAGCTCTAGATCTGGTCTGTATGCAGATGCAGAAGAGTTCTGTTGTCAGATACTGTACATCCATGGAATGCAGTGACTGATAATGATGAGTAATGTTATGCACATCATATATATAATTATATATAAATTGAGTGAACAGTTCACTTTTTCATATTCTTAAACCTATTTTCTTCCACCGATTTTATTTGTGCGCTTCTAGCGCTTGACACAGGACATTGGTAGGAAGAATAAGAAATAAATGAAAAAGTGAAACTGATAAGATTAGGAAAAGGTGAAACGGGGTAACAGCGACTACAATGCTTACATCTGATAAGACCACAGCATGTATATACATATGTATCATAAATATCTGTTTGAATTAAGGTTTCATAGTAATTATTTCTGAAATCTCTACCCTCTTCTGTACAGACATGCATGTTAGCTAGAAGATCATAATAATTTATTATGAATGCTCTACAGTTAAGTTGCACTAATAATTTACCTGTTAGTTGTTAGGAAACCAAATCCTCCCAGAAACACTACCCAGCCAATTGCTGCCAGTGCAGTAGACACAAGTGCAACCTGCAAAAAGGGACCAATATATAGGTCTACGTATATATAAACTTGTACCATAATGCGTGGGCGTTTCCTTTGATGTGGTGAGGTGTGTATATCACTAAGACACCTCCTTAAGTATTCATGCAGCTGCAAAACCATTTTATCCAGGTGTCTAACTAGTGACCTTATAAGGTCACTAGTTAGACACCTGGAAACAATGGTTTTGCAGCTGCATGAATATTTAATGAGGTGTCTTAGTGATATACACACCTCACCACATCAAAGGAAACGCCCACGCATTATGGTACAAGAAATGTATAATATTATATAATAATGTACCATATTTTGTACATCATTATTAGAGTTACTATACTAATAATACTAATCTACAACATACGGAACTATGGCCTCACTTACATAACCCTCTGAGCTGTCACCTGTACATATAAATATACTGATGTATTCACTTTTCTAAGAACAAACAATAGGTGTATGAATGTGATATGTAATACTTTTCCATTTTCAATTATAACTATAGTAAATCTTATTACACATTATTATTATCTCAATTACACCTTACTGTATTGCGGAAACTTCCCATAATATATCATCAGTATAATAATAATTTGTAACAGACCTATTGCCTCAATTACATAACCCTCTGAGCTGTCACCTGTATCAATATGCTAATATTCCATTTCCCAGAATTTTATTCTGGAGATTTGCAAGTTGTCAAGGTCCAGTCATGCTAAGGCTATATATAACTTTTTGCCTCTGCTGTCCTGTGAGTGTCAGTGGGGGCTAAGAAATTATATTCATGGGTAGTCTGACACAGCTAAGACACTCTCCCAGTCATATACAACATCATAAAAATAGAAGCAGGAAGTGGTGCTGGCTACATCAGACTGACCAGTTTTGTAACTATTAAGAAATAAACGCTACCAGTACAAGAAATGACCTCCTTAAGGAAGAAGTGCAACTGATCATGATGCAAATGATTTGGTAAATTTATATATAATGATAATTATATATATGCAGTGAGCAGTTTGAGTGGAACCAAATGAAAGATAGCTAGCTAAGTAGCTAGCAAGTTACGTGTGCAATGGTTCTTACTCAATACTTCAATATTATAGTCCCGGAGCCACTGGTACACATTAATTCCCACATGTTTGGGCACCTCTGCTTCCTTGATGGCATCAGTAACAGCAAATTTCCTCACCCACCAATAGAAGAGGACCAGCCACTTTTGCAGTGTGATTCTAGTTTGTTCAAAAAGGTTCCCTCCCCGAATACTAATGCTCTTTCTGCATGTGGTGACTGGACATCGCCAGCGATACCCATCAACTACATCCTGGCGCACTTCCCAGTTCACAGGCTGGGGGGTTACAGGTGTGTTGCAGGTTGGACACTCCTTTGCACTTGCAAGCAGTTTCTACCCTGTGTGTGTGTGTGTGTTATTATGTACCTTTAGGAACTAATTTAGTCTCGTTATTACAATCCAGCGTGCAACGATGTTTTTTTACCTTTCATGTAGTTGATAATGGCAACATTGCCTCCAAAAAGAACAGATTCAAGGCCAAGAATCGACACTCTGCTATATAGTTGTAGCAACCATACCATGTACAGTAACATTGAATTTGATGTTGTAGCTACTGTAACCTGATAGCCTAGATGTAGGTAGGTGTAGACCTAGTGCTGATTACTGACAATGTAGCGGTCTAGCTACACCGCCATCCTTAGCTATTGTTCCTTTGTTTAGAACTTCTACTTATACCTGCTGCACTCACTGCATTGTTGGGTTGATTTATGATGTTGAGGCTGCTGCTTGCGTGAAGTTGTTCAAGAAGTGTTCGGAACGTCTTACATATTGTGAGCGCGCCAAAATGATAATCAGATTTATTTATAACCGCTCCTCTAGAACCCTTGTGCGCGATGTCCAGACGTCCACCATCCTTGGTTGGCTGTATTATGCCTGAGCCTTCCCCTGAGAGTACATGGCATTAGGGATGGCTGCAAGGCACATTATGGCACACTTTACTGAGGAGGCAAGCTGTTGTGTTTCTGATGTCATTGTGAAGTCTCCATATGGACAGCTGAAGGCATGCTCCATGGTAAAGCACTTCCCATAGGCACATTGTGATGGTATATGCCTGAGGGTTCCCCTCCCCCCCCATAGCACAGAGCTAGCGCATCCCGAAAAGCACCTTTATGGCTTGAGTCTAAACCCATATTCTGTCAGTGGCAACACACCCAGCCACATGCTCCCTTCTCACCATTGTAGGACATTGAATTTCTACAGATAGCTTTGCCCAAACACTCTCTGTGTCTTCCATCTCCTGCTTGTGAATCGATGGTGAGCTTAGATCTTGCTCTCTATGACTTTCTGCTTGGTAGCAATGCAGCTTGGGTAGTGGATGAGAAGTCTCCTGCCGAAGAATAAGGGGAGCTGTCACTCGCTGTCACTCGGAGGATGTCTTCTGCCTCGTCTCCCATACTGTAAAGTAAGGTGCAGATTTGTTTCTCGTGTCCCTCATGCAGCGGTCAAATCCCTTGGGAATCCAGCACACACAGGCCCAGTGTATGGCAATCCTCTGTATATAACAAACTATATATGTAGAAAGCCAGTGTGCTACGAAGATAGAGTAGCATTTACAGTCACAGGTAGCATTATTTCAGGCTCTAAAACTTTATCTGCATGAAACAGCAGCTCTGGTTCAAGCCTACAAGACTTTGTAGTGTTTCAGACCAGTGGGGTAACTTGCTTCAATCAGCAAGGGAGTTGTGTATATGTTCCATACGGATACTCAACTTGACCCGTTATGCAACCGGATGCCGGTTGCACCGCTGGCCATACATTGCTGCCTGGTTAGGCAACCGGACGCGAGGAGAGCTGTCCAGTTAGTCAACCGGACGCGAGGAGAGCTGTCCAGTTAGTCAACCGGACGTGAGGAGAGCTGCCCAGTTAGGCAACCGGGCGTTGGAGAGCTGTCCAGTTAGTCAACCGGGCGTTGGAGAGCTGTCCAGTTAGTCAACTGGACACGAGGAGAGCTGCCCAGTTAGGCAACTGGGCGTTGGAGAGCTGTCCAGTTAGGCAACCGGACGCGAGGAGAGCTGCCCGGTTAGACAGCTGGGTATGTCGCTAGCAAATAATACAATAATGATTATAATACTTTTCTTCACGAAGTGGCGGAAAGTTTTATCTTCTTCTGCACTGGCAGCTCCCTTTAGATGGGCAATACGCTGCGAAAAGGCATGATGGATGACGGCACTTCTGTTTTTTGTTTTTTTTTGTTTTCTTTTGTTTATTTTTTAGCCATAAAGACACGCAATAATAAATATAATATATACACATCAGGGAAAGCACAGCCTACAAGCTATATGTAGTACTTGAAGTTAGATTCAAAGTAAAAGGGATGAGTGTCAATAATTGTGATAGTTATGGTGGATCAGGTCAGTTAGTGGATGAAGCTCTCACTGGTCACCAATGGAATATCCACTGGAGCCAGAGCAGTGGTGGAGCTTCGGGATCCCCGCAGAGCCCTGATGGCGGATCTCAGTAGTGCGAACGAGATTCTGCATCTCAGCCAGGTCATCACTAGGGAATAGTTTGTCTTGCGTTTGTAGGCCAAGTGGTCAGCCAGACGCTTGTAAAACACGGTGCACTCCCGTGCCATTCCACCTGTTGTGGACAAAACCAGTGGTGTGAAGGCTCCCCTTTCCACCTCACGGATCCTGGCACCATATTCACGTTTCTTGGCCTTTTCATGCAGCCTGTTTCGCTTCCCGTCAACGAGACTCGATGTACTTCTGAAACTCAGCAGCCATGTGGTACGTGGTCAGATCTGCCCGCAGCTGCCGAATGAAATGGCGTGGTTGCCGAATAAACCTGGGGTGAACCTGACGCGCGACGTTTCGACCTAGCCGGTTGCGTAACGGGATGTCCCGTTACGCAACCGGCTGCCCGGTTGCACAACAGGGCAACAGTTGCGCAGCCGTACGGAACATATATATACCAACCCTGTGGTTGTGTTTGGTTTTACACTAGCCATGTACACCAGTGTGACCTACGCTGTATGGCTTCCTTACATTTTCTATATTACCCTGCTTTGAATCAAACATTGTGAATAAAATTGAAATTGAAATGGCACACTGCAGTGTGCCATTTCAATTTCTGGTGTACTGTAGTCTTATTACAAACATGTTTGTATAATAAGACTACAGTACACCTAGGCTGTGTCCAGGTGTAGGTTAACATACAACTAATTTATAAGAAATGATTGCTTTCGTTTCGGGGTGAACTCTTGAATTGTGCATCGTATGTATCTAGTGTACTCTGATTTCCAAACCGCAATGCACACACCTTAAACACTGCTATGGTGCTATTGTGACTGATCAAAGTCCCTTTGATCTCTCTTAATGCATAGTTTTCAAATTACCATGTCAGCAGCTTTCGGCTGGAAATCATATATAATTTATGCAACTACTTGATGATGCTGTATTCTCTGTATCACAGCCAGGTGAAGATAATTTTGGCATTAACTGAAAGAGTACTGTCTCCTCTTACTTTTTCGTGAAAGCTTCTTTCCTCCGTCTTACAGCTTTCATGCAGTGCAACGTCTAAGTTACCGCGGTGAAATTATACTCGCCTGGTTTACCCTACTAGCCATCCCTTTTCTGACACTATGTGAAGTGCTTTACCGAGGTTGAACGGCCTTTCTATGAACATCGTTGCATGGGTTCTATATACACGTAACACGAAGACTATGTATACTGCTTCAGTTGTTAGCTTCAGTGCAATCTCTCATGTGAGATTTTAGATTTTGGACGGTAGCTAGCAGTTTGTGTAGATGGTATTATTGAGGCAAGGCAACTGAATAGCCAACTAGCTGGTTTGACTATACTCCAGGCATTCTGTGGAGTTACAGTACACTCCTGCATTAATTCTCACTGTAAAATGCACTGCATACAGAACTACATCAGTAACTCCTGTATGATTGCTCACCACTGCCAGGATCCTCACAGCCAGTGTTTTTGTCTCCATTCCTAGCTGTATATTGTTACTTGACAGTGGAATATTCTTGGTATATTGCGTGTATCCAAGTTTGCTCTCAGACTTCAGATTTATTCTTATAGAATCAATGAAAGCTCAACTTATCTAATATCCCCATGCAAACATGCCACTTCTGAATCAGGTGATATCCTTTTATGGGTATGTCTAATTATAGGCCATAATATTATTACATGGCCACTGTGCACACAGCTGCAGTATGTATTAATATACAATCATGGAGGGCCACTTTCATATTCATATATAATAGCTCAGCTCCAAAAGTACTGCTACAGAATTGGCTTTGGCCTGTTCACTGTCATTTTATTTCCTTTTCCTTCACCTTTGTCTACCATGAGGTAGCTTCCAAGCAACTCTTTCAGTAGCATTATCATGGGATGTACGTACGTATTTACGTATTATATATACACACAGACCGTCTGTAATTGCCTCGATTAGCATGAGAATAAGAACTAAGTGCTTAATGTATGCTAATAGTCTATTCTATGTATATGAAAAGCATCTGTAAGTGGTTATAGAACAGCGTGTGTGTCAAGCTAGGTACATAAAAGTTACACACACTAAGCACTACTCATGTCCAGCCTGAACAAAGCCATGAGCGAGAATGTAGAAGATCCATGATAAGCCCTGCATGTGCAAGAGCATGAGAAAACAATCGTAATTGAACGAATAATTCACAATCATTAATAAACTGCTTTCATCACATTCTATTCAAAGGTAAGCAGACACATAATAATAATGCTATTATGTATAACTTGCCAATGAAACCACTTCCACAAATGCTCCTGCAAATATGAGGTTGATGGCCTCCTGCGGAATTGTTGCTCCATGCCTAGTTTCACTCGCTACAACTTGGGAACCAGTCTGAATTAGTACCTTCATCTGACCCAGGATCTCTCTAGCAAAACATAGCACTAACATAGTGATGAGAAACCCCTGCAGTATGTATAGTTGCAGTATCATATATACGAATATGTTGTCAAGTAATTCAGATATATGTATATATATGTCAAGTAATTCAGATATAATATGTTATTGCCATATATATATACACATATAATTATATGTAATTTATTGTGTATCATGCACAGTTAATATGCATTATATACAATGATTCTGACGCACCGCTACTGCTAGGATGTGAATGCAGATGTAGCATGATCTCCATTGTTTATTGCAGAAAGAAATGATCAGCCAAACACCCATAAGCATCATCAGTAGCAAAAGAATGGATGACAGAAAAGGTTTTAAGGGAACCATTTTATGTTGAGGTGCAAGTATTTGGAGGAAGAAAGATTGAGAAAGGAAAGATTGATGATTGATAGGTTAGACGGATGGAATGAGTTGGGTGGTGATTGTGATGGATAGAGTTTGTAGAGATAAGGCAGTAGCAAGGGCAATTGAGAAAGAAGAGGTGTTACGTTGTATAGTGTACTTTAGTGTACTTTCTGTATATGATGCACTCAAATAATAATAATAACATATAATACTAATGATAATGATAATAGTAATATTCATGATAATAATTTACAATTACAATCAACAACAGCTCATAATCGTGGCTGCTCTGTTTTATTCTAAATACAGTATACAAGCTGCCAATGACTCCGCTTCAATTGAATACATCTGGGATCCCAGTTATTTCATTGTGTCTGTGTTGTAAAGCGTTCCCACTTCAAATGCCAATTCTGCTGTGTCTCACCTCTCAACCTGCCCATAATCCTCCTTTGCCTCTTGCAGTCACTCCAAACACATCGAGCCTTACATTTGCTTTCCATCAACCTCCCAGTCATTTCCAACTTTGACTTCCCCATTGCTTCCTCTCTCCAATCTGATCTTGCTTCCCACCATACCATGTGTTTCAATATCTCCTTCCTTTCCCTTGCCACCAATCCATTCAGTGCCATCACATTCAATCCTCTCCACACTCTCCTCTCCAAACTTTGGCACAAATCCTTCACCCATGCACTGCACTGCAAGATGAACAGGATTGGCGACAGGTCTAAAACAAGCCGAAATGGATCCCAACGGGGGCCAGTGATGGCAGAGCGCTCCAGGCTATATATATATAGTATCATGAGATGGCCTTACATGGAATGACTGGGTTCAGTGTCCTCAGATCTAAATCTGCTTTGCATGCACAGATGCAGAAGAGTTCAGACACTTCCATGAAATGCAGTGACAGATAAATGATGTGAATCATTATGCATATCATATATAATACCACAGCAGTATATGTGTAAATATACCAGAGTATATACGTGTGCACGTGTGTGTGTGTGTGTGTGTGTGTGTGTGTGTGTGTGTGTGTGTGTGTGTGTGTGTGTGTGTGTGTGTGTGTGTGTGTGTGTGTGTGTGTGTGTGTGTGTGTGTGTGTGTGTGTGTGTGTGTGTGTGTGTGTGTGTGTGTGTGTGTGTGTGTGTGTGTGTGTGTAAGAGTGGGGATGAAATATATACATTTTTGTACGCTGAGATCATAGTAATATATATGGTTTATAATAATATGGCTTATAATAATAATTATGATTTATAATAGGTAGTTTTGCTGCATGGCTTCAGTCGGTGCATCCTGCATCAGTTGCTATGGCAATGGATCACTGTAGAAACACTACTAGATACGCACCACTATGTAATTTCTGTGTCCCAATTAGTTGATCTGTGCTTATGCCCAAAGTTATCCATGATATATGTATAAATATGCATACGTATAATCTGTAGTGTATATATAATTTTATGTAAATCATCTTTAATTGTGGTTGCATGCATCTACTTCAGAAGATTGATGTACCACAGATTGTAGACTAACGTTTGTAATGAGATCATGATACAAAATCTAAAGTACGTATCTAAGCAAAACTACTTCACTTTGTCTAGTACGACATGGTCAGATGTGTATAAATGTAGGCACCACTAAGCTACTACTATATGCCTATACATTGCCTATATGACTACACAAAATCTCAAACATCTAGGCAAACTGTAGTTTTGTTAAATGTGGTCTAGCCGTGATGTGTCGGCACCACTGAGCTACTCTTTCTGACTCTCCGTCATCCCTCCAAAGAGAAAAGCAAGGATGTGGCAGATCCAGGCAACACTCTGTGAAGAAGACATGTTTGCCATACAGAAGAGAAATAATACATTATAATTATATACAATACATACATTTTAATGAGAAGAGAAATAGTACGTTACATACGTAGAATACTACATCAAACTACCATAAGAAGACAATTCTTGAGCATGTCGTTTTAATGAAGAACTAATAATATAACTGGAATGTCCTTATACATTAAGCGAATAATACAACGCTAATTATAATTATGAATATATTTGTTCGATATATAAACCCAATCAAGCCTCCCTTTCTTTGGTTAGTAGCTGTTGAAGCCCTTCATGGTCAACATGTTCTATATACCATTTATATATATACCTATTTACCATCAACTTTTGATTACTAGCTACTTGATTTCATACAGGACAACCCCAGCCTTATATAAGAGTATTTCTTTATAATATACACAATTACTCCATATACATTCATTTTAGCTGCGTGATAAGTGTGTGCACTTGCCAAGAACATTGCTTCCAGCAGTGCTCCTGCAAAAAGGGCATTGATGTAGCGTGAATCTGTAGGAAGACGAAACAGTGAGTTAGGATTGTCTATCTCGAGTATGGTGATCCTCATTTGCACCAGGAGAGATCCCATAAAACACAGTGTTATCACTGTGATGATGAAAGCCTGAGATTGAGAGTCAAGGCTTGTGCTCCTGTACAACAGAGTTTGAATCAAATTATAAGTGGGCTGGCTCCTTATAATAACTATATATGAGCCTCGTCATCTTGTTGCATACAGTAACCTGGAATCTGGTTAGCTATATACATTATTGACTTCAACTAATGTTACAATATTATATGGAACCTCTCAGAGCACTAAATTTGGTTAGGGGTTTTAGGGAAGTTAGCATTAGAGCCTATCCAACAGCTCAATTATATAGCTAAACACATGTATATTATTATATGCAGCACATATTGCATAAACTTTTTCAGAGCACACTACGGAATAAGAGGATACAATCACAGCAAGAATGTGGATGACGAAGAACTTCCTGAACAGCTCATCATTGATGATCAACAGAATGGCCTTCACAATCAGCACAATGAACAAGATTGGTGACAGGACTGAGACAACCCAGTAAGGGTCCCAACAGGGGCCAGTGATATCGGAGCGATCCAGGCTAGTACCTCCTGTGAAAGCCGTACATATGAAGACTGGGCTCAGCATCCCGAGCTCTAGATCTGGTCTGTATGCAGATGCAGAAGAGTTCTGTTGTCAGATACATCCATGGAATGCAGTGACTGATAAATGATGTGAAATGTTATGCACATCATATATATTATATATAAATGGAGTGAACATTTCACTTTTTCATATTATTTTTGTTCTTCCCACCGATTTTTTTTGCGTGCTTCTAGCACTTGACATTGGTGGGAAGAATGAGAAGTAAATGAAAAAGTGAAACGGGGTAACAGCGACTACGCTACTTGTCCCTCACGTGAACTCCAGGTTGTATTTAGGAACATTGTCGCACTTAGTACCTTGAAATAAGCCTATCCATGGCCTATAATTGTTCTAGTTCGCAACCATTTCACTAGTTTACTGTACTGACGCACGCTAATACATTAGATAGGAGCTCCCATTTTGAATCGGGGACATTCTTAAATAGACGTCACTTCTGTGACGTCTGATAAAATTAGGAAAAGGTGAAGTGGGGTAACAGCAACTTCGAAGCTTACATCTGATAATACCACAGCATGCATACATAAAGACCTTTTTAAATTAAGGTTTTATAGTAATTATTTCTGAAATCTCTACCCTCTTTTGTACAGCTAGAATATTATGATATTATGAATGTTTCTATAGTTAAGTTGTACTTATAATTTACCTGTTAGTTGTTAGGAAACCAAATCCTCCCAGAAACACTACCCATCCAATTGCTGCCAGTGCAGTAGACACAAGTGCAATCTGCAAAAAGGGACCAATAGGTCTATGTATAAATATGAAATGTATAATATTATGCAATAATGTACCACATTTTGTACATCATTATAATAGTTACTATACAAATAATACTAATCTACAACATACGGAACTATGGCCTCACTTACAGATATAACCCTCTGAGCTGTCACCTGTACATATAAATATACTGATGTATTCACTTTTCTAAGAACAAACAATAGGTGTACAAATGTGATATGAAATACTTTTCCATTTTGCAATTATAACTATAGTAAATCTTATTACGCATTATTATTATCTCAATTACACTTTACTTTGTATATATTGTGGAAACTTACTATAATATACTGTCAGTATAATAATAATTTGTAACTGCACTATTGCCTCAATTATGTAACCCTATGACCTGTCACCTGTATAAATATGCTAATTTTCCATTTTCCCAGAATTTTATTCTCGAGATGTGCAAATTGTCAAGGTCCTGTCATCTTAAGGCTTTATAAAATTTTTGGTTCTGACTCTACATTATGCTGTCCTGTGAGTGTCAGTGGGGAAATAGATATTATATTCATGGGTAGTCTAACGTAAGCTCAGACACTCACCCAGTCATATATGACACTATAAAATGGAGGCAGGAAGTGGTGCTGGCCACATCAGACTACTTATATTCATAGATAGCTATATTAGTCTTCCTATATAGGCCTATTGTGTCTTGAAAGAACCCCTCTTTACTATATTCATGGGATCTCCTGCTGTGTATGTGCGATGTTGGTACTTCAGAAAGTACCAGTTGGTATTCATTGGTTTATAGATGTTACGCCCCCATTCGCAACTTGGCCCGTTTCGAAACTACTCACTCGCTTTACAGCCAGTTGACCCGTTTTAAAGAGGTTAGAGAAACTGGCCGGCTTTAAAACAGGCTGACCAGTATTAAGAAAAAGACGCTACCAGTACATGAAATGAGCTCCTTAAGGGAAGAAGTGCAACGGATCATGATGCGAACGATTTGGTGACTTTATCATACTGATGATAAGTATATAAGCGCGGTTTTCGCGGATCAGCAGCCATCCGCGAAAATTTAGCAATTAATCTGGCACGAGTCTGCGGATTGTAAGATTGCGTCACAAAAAGGCAAAATGGCGGCGATTCGGGGTAACTTGATATGCAGCTAAGAACCTCCAGCGGGGTCGTCCGCGGCACATGACCAATCATTACACCGTATTTCTGAACTGCGAACAGCGAAGGGATGCTCGATATTGCCGCTATCAAGAGTACAATCAAGCTGCTCTCCAATGTAGCTAGCTAAGGCGTCCACACCGCGCGATAGCTACACATGAAAGTCACGAGTGCAGCTTTCCGCTTCGTACATCTTCCTCCTCTGTCTCGATCACAGCATAGATCACACTTCAACTCACTCGCTAATCAGCGAAAAGTGTCAACTACGCACTTCGCTATAGCTATCGTCCCTTAGCGCTGAGGGCGCCTACTTAAGTGGGTCTAGCTAGCCAGACTAAGACCTGCATCTGCGGAAAAACGAAGGAACGGACCCGCGGCCATACTTTGCAGTGACGTCGTAATCATCAGGGCACAGGGTACTGCTGAGTGATGTCCTAAGTGATATTCGATACGCAGACTGATGCAGTCCTTCCGAATCTGTGCACAGATGGTAGAATATCATAATTACTGAGCTACAGAATGATTCTGCTTTGATGTACCTTTCATGCCACATAAATTTATCCACATACGATGGAAGCTGACTTTCGTGGCATCCTTTCATATTCTTGAGCTTCAGTTAGCTCTTCCCCAGTAGGATTCTACATTTTATGCGAGGATGTCTGTGGCAGGGTCTACAAAGTGCTGTGAACGATTCACCGTTGAATGAGTGCCTACGCTTGGCAGTGTCTGCGCTCTGCATGCTGTATATGACTGTCACTGGTCAGAGTGGACTGTTGTGTTTGGTAAGGTGTGCCTTGGCCTTGAATGATTGGAAGCAGAGTTTGGGCAGTTCATGCAGTTGGGAACAATCTGCTTGTATCCCATGGCTTGTTGCTGGGACACATCCACTATCCAAATACTCGTGGTTGGTGGCTCTTTAGCTCGGTGGTACTGCAGACAGTATTAAAGGATATCTTTTAGCCTTTTGCGCGAAGGAAGCTATTTTTCTCTGTACAGTATGTAAGTGGACCATGCATGGCATCACTTTTATGGCAATACTTCTCATCTGAGGTTTATGACGAAACAAAGATTCGTCAATCATATCCAGTTCTAAATATAATATAGCTACATCCGGATGTACACCATAGATCCGGATGTATAAATCTTATATTCGAATGTATATTGTAAACATCTTGATATTTAATACATTATGTATATAATATTATATACATACATATCGCATTTTCAAGTTGGGTTTCTACTCAAATGGTGCCCCATAGATGTATTCATGCGAGCTAGTAATGGAGAAAAGATAGTACATTTAGCTCTCTGATGGCAGGAAGTCCTAATAAGCTCTCCAAGTCTTGAATGACATGGTTGTTGACAGTGCCAATCCTCTTGGGACAGTTTGGCTTCTATCATTCCGAATGGGGCTTTTTGGACCTCTGAGTGGTTTCAAAGGTTTACCAAGTTTTGGAGTAGCTATAAGGTTGTAGGTGTATATATTATTATACATATATATTGCATTTTCAAGTTGGGTTTCTACTCAAATTGTGCCCCATAGATGTATTCATGTGAGCTAGTAACTTCCTGGAGAAAAGATGGTACATTTAACTCTCTGATGGCAGGAAGTCCTAAAAAGCTCTCCTCCAAGTCTTGAATGAGATGGTTGTTAACAGTGCCAATCCTCTTGCATGGGAGAGTTTGGCTTCTATCATTCCGAATGGGGATTTTTGGACCTCTGAGTGGCTTCAAAGGTTTACCAAGTTTTGGAGTAGCTATAAGGTTGTAGGTGAATGGGGTGATCAGTGACCTTAGCTCCTGTGTCAACTTTGAAGTCAACAACTTTCTCATTGATTGAAATGTGAAGACACATGCAGGCATGTGCTTGGGTGACTACCAAAGGTCGACCTTATAGATAGGCAACATCCTGACCTATGTTGGCTATGCTGCAATTGGCAACCTGCTTACCCCTTTTGCTGAAGCACTGGGAGCTGAAGTGGCCCTTCTTGCTGCACTTATGGCAAGTGGCGTCCTTAGCTGGGCATTGCTACCGTTTGTGGGGTTCCCTTCCACAGCATGTGCACTTGGCGTTTGGTCAAGGCAGAACAGAATTCGTTGAGTACAAACAGTGCACGCTGCTGGAAACAATAATTACAGAGGCTGTCCATAGCCATCCAGATGCCCATTTCTGCCTTGCAGGCACTATAATAAATCATAAGGTTAGGTGGGTCCAGCTGGCTGGACTAGACCCTCCTAACCTATATAATTTTATAAGCGCCCGCAAGGCGTAAATGCATTTCAACTGTTGCTGGACCCTCTTTCCCTTTCGTGCAAGAAGGGCACGAAAGGCACTTAGTAAGAAGGTTCAACTAGCTGGACTAGCTGATACAGGACCACCTTGCAATGCTTAAGTTCTTGTGGTCGCACAATCACCTTAGTACATACAGGATAGATGCTATGATTTCGAATGACCTGCCAGGCCTGTTCTTTGCAGAACGTGACCCCAGGATGCAGGTGACGGTGGATTTGAGCAGCGAGAACATCAACAGGCATCTGAGTCAGCTCATGGTCTAGGAGTATGGCTGTGCCCTCTTTACTGATAAGAGTGCAAAAGAGCCTTACTCCACTTCTATAAGTCTTTCCTCCATGGCAAAGAGCTTCCACAGGCACATTGTGATGGTATATGCCTGCGGGTCCACCCATAGCGGAGAACTAGCACATCCCGAAAAGCATCTTTATGCCTTGAGGCTAAACCCATATTCTGTCGGTGCCAGCACCCCCAACCAGTGGAATGCTCCCTTCTCACTATTGTAGGACATTGCTCTTTGCATTTCTTCAAACTCTCTCTGCGTCTTCCACCTCCTGTTTGTGACGTTGAGTCTTGATCTTGTTCTATATGACTTTCTGCCCCATTACAATACAGCTATGTGAGAAGTCTCCTGCTGAAGAATGAGTGCAGTAAGGGATTCTGTCACTCGCTGTCTTGCACTCAGAGGAGTCTATTTGTAATCAGCCCACATTCTGCAAAATTCAGCTCAAATCTCTTGGCAATCTAGCCCAGTGTGTGGCAATCCTCTGTATATTACAAACTATGCAGACAGCCAGTCTGCTACAAAGATAGAGTAGCATTTACAGTCACATGTAGCATTATTTCGGGCTCTAAAACTGTATCTTCGTGAAACCCCAGATATGAATTAAGCCCACAAGACATTGTACATGTAGTGTTTCTGACCAGTGGGGTAACTTGCTTCAATCCGCAGGACTTGTGTACACCAACACTGTGGTTGTGTGTGGCTTACATTAGTATGTTTACGCTTAGATTAGGCTTACATTAGTATGCATTAATTTTGTGTGATGACCTATGCTGCATGGCTTCCTTCCCTTGTCTAGTCCTGTTTTGAATCAAACATTACCAATGAAATGGGAATGGCATACTGCTAGTATAATAGGACTACAGTACACCTAGGTTGTGCCCAGGTGTAGGTTTGTAGATTTATAAAAAGAAAATGGCTCTCGTTTCAGGACAAACTCTCAAATTGTGCGTCGTATCTAGTGTACTCTGATTTCAAAACCGCAATGCACACACCTTAAACACTGCTATGGTGCTATTGTGACTGATCAAAGTCACTTTGATCTCTCTTAATGCATAGTTTTCAAAATACCCCGTCAGCAGCTTTTGGCTGGAAATCATATATATGCACCTACTTGATGACGTTGTATTCTCCGTATCACAGCCAGGTGAAGATAATTTCAGCATTAACTGAAAGAGTACTGTCTCCTCTTACTTTTTCGTGAAAGGTTCCTACCTCTTACAGCTTTCATGCAGTGCCACGTCTAATTATAACTTACCACCATCTAAGTTAATGTCAGAGTTACCATGGTGAAATTATACTCGCCTGGTTTACCCTACTGGCCATCCCTTTTCTGACACCATGTGAAGTGCTTTACCGAGGGGTCGAATGGCCTTTTTATGAACATCGCTGCATGGGTTCTATATACACGTAGCACGAAGACTATACTGTTTCAGCTAATAGCTTCTGTGCAATCTCTCATGTGAGAATTTAGATTTTGGACAGTAGCTAGCAGTTTGTGTAGATGGTATTATTGAGGCAAGGCAACTGAATAGCCAGCTAGCTGGTTTGGCTATACTCCAGGCATTCTATGGAGTTACAGTACACTCCTGCATTAATTCTCACTGTAAAGTGCACTCCTAATAGCATACAGAACTACATCAGTAACTCCTGTACGATTGCTCACCACTGCCAGGATCCTCACAGCCAGTGTTTTTGTCTCCATTCTTAGCTGAATATTCTTACTTGACAGTGGAATATTCTGGTATATTGCGTGTATCCAAGTTTGCTCTCAGACTTCAGATTTACCCTTATAGAATCAATGAAAGCTCAACTTCTTTTATATCTCCATGCATGCAAACATGCCACTTCTGAATCAGGTGATACCCTTTTATGGGCATGTCTAATAATAGGCCATTACTGCCTGGCCACTGTACACACAGCTGCAGTATGTATTAATATACAATCATGGAGATTCCACTTTCATATTCATATATAATAGTTCAGCTCCAAAAGTACTGCTACAGAATTGGCTTTGGTCTGTTCACTGTCATTTTATTTCCTTTTCCTTCACCTTTGTCTACCATGAGGTAGCTTCCAAGCAACTCTTTCAGTAGCATTATCATGGGATGTACGTATTGTATATACTCAGAGATTTTTTGAAATTACCTTCATTAGCATAAGTAGAATAAGAAAAGTGCTAGATGTATGCTAATAGTCTATTCTATGTATATGAAAGCATCTGTAAGTGGTTATACAATGGCGTGTGTGTCAAGCTATAGCTAGGTGTATATAAAAGATATCACACTAAGCACTACTCTCCAGCCTGAACAAAGCCATGAGTGAGGATGTAGAAGATCCAAGATAAGCCCTGCATGTGCAAGAGCATGAGAAAACAGTCGTAATTGGATGAACAATTCACAATCATTAATAAACTGCTTTCATCACATTCCATTCAAAGGTAAGCAGACACATAATAATAATGTTATTATGTATAACTTGCCAATGAAACCACTTCCAAAAATGCTCCTGCAAATATGAGGTTGATGGCCTCCTGCGGAATTGTTGCTCCATGTCCAGTTTGACTCCCTACAACTTGGGAACCAGTCTGAATGAGTACCCTCATCTGACCCAGGATCTCTCCAGCAAAACATAGCACTAACATAGTGATGAGAAACCCCTGCAGTATGTAGAGTTAAAGCAAATATGTATATATATGTCAAGTAATTCGGATATAATATGTTATTGCCATATATATATATGTACAGATATAAATGTAATTTATTGCGTATCATACACAGTTAATATGCATTATATATAATGATTCTGACGCACCGCTACTGCTAGGAAGTGGATGTAGATGTAGCATGATCTCCATTGATCATTGAAGAAGCAGATGATCAGCCAAACACCCATAAGCATCATCAGTAGCAAAAGAATGGGTGACAACACAGACACAATGAAATAACTGGGATCCCAGATGTACTCAATTGAAGCGGAGTCATTGGCAGCTTGTATACTGTGTTTAGAATAAACAGAGCAGCCACGATTATGAGCAGTTGTTGATTGTATAATTGTACATTATTATTATTAATATTATTATCATTATCATTAGTATTATTATTATTATATTTGAGTGCATCATATACAGAAAGTACACTAAAGTACACTATACAACACCTCTTCTTTCTCAATTGCCCTTGCTACTGCCTTATCTCTACAAACTCTATCCAACACAATCACCACCCAACTCATTCCATCCGTCTAACCTATCAATCATCAATCTTTCCTTTCTCGATCTTTCTTCCTCCAAATACTTGCACCTCAACATAAAATGGTTCCCTTAGAACCTTTTCTGTAAAACCTTACTCAATCCTGTCTCCACCATTGCCACCACATCCGGGGTCATTACTTCCAATTCTGCCCTAAATTATATATGTCCATCTCTCATTTGCTCCATTCCCCTACCATCTCTGCATCACCCACATATATACATACAGACACCTCTAATGATGTCGTCACTGGTCCCCTTTTCTTTCCCACCCATCACCATCTCACCTTCTCCGCCCACACATCTCAAACCCTTCACCAAGCCTTAATTGACCATTCTATCGATTCCTCCTCCAACACCATCAACAATTCCATCTATCTCCACACCATTCACTTCCTAGATACTGCCATTAACCTCGTCTACAACCCTTCCGTTGGCCCTTCAATGATCCCTTAACTTTCCACCCTTTTTAATTTTCCCCCCTCTCTCTAAATCACATTCTGAGCAGATTTTCACTGGGATCCCTTTTTCGAATCATCAGAATTGCCCAAGAAGCTCACAGCTCAAAAAATCGCCATCTTGATTCAATCATCATATCTATTTGTTGCGAAGATTCCTGTGTGGCAAGGTGCAGAATTAGTTCATTAATTTCATGCATACCATCACATAGCTGTCACTCCCATTGGTTTCCCGCCATTTCATCTCCCCTAGTGTGTTTAAATGAGCATCTCCTCTGTTTTTGAATTACCACTGCTGATGACAACTGTATAGTCGTCAAAACGTTTGCTCCATTTTAAAAAACTCTTGGCTAGTGACGTCCAGCGATAGGTGAACATATTTATTTATCATCAGAATAAAATTGCATGTACAGTATGCACATATATGCGATGCATATTAACCATTCTAGAATAACAATTGATTAACTTATACACATCTACATGTAGTGTCTTTCCCTGACTGCACAATTCTTCTTCTGTCTAATAATTAGTTGATATTTTCATGTGTAGTGTAGTGCAGTGTTAGTGTATATAAACACAAGCATAACAAATTAGGACTCAACACAACCTTTGAAATGACTAATAGTACAAACTATAGAGCACATCAGTACTATAGATATTTATATATAACTTAGTACATAGTAATTATAATAATATGAATTTGCACATTATGTCTATACCTGCTTCTTGCATCGGCGAATCCCACTACAAATGTTATCCATCCACCGAAAGAGACCAGTGTAAACAGAAGTGCTACCTGTAAAGAAGAGTACAAAATGAGTCTACAAGTTACAATTTCTACTTTACTGCAATTGCGAAAAGAGAACAGCGAAGTATACATCATAATGTGCAATTAGTCGCCCCTATATAAATTAACAGGTTTTACACCGTATACCGTAATTATAATTATTAACCTAACCCTCTAACCCATAAGTGCGCGCAATTCTCTGATCAATCACTTACGATAGTTAATATCGTCGCAATACAATAACAAGCGTCCTTGTCCGGCATGTTTGTTGGCAGCGAAGTCTCCGCGAAAAATCAGACCAAAGTTAAAGACTTTAATATACAGACTAGTTGAAATCTTGCTCCAGATCAGCCTCAGAACTGTACCAGCTTTACCTGTTCCTTACTTTGCTGTGTGGTTCGTACAAGGAGGAACTTCTGGTGAACTCCGCGTGCTTCGCGGGAAGTGAATGCGATAGAACCAATCAGAATTGCGCTTATGGGGCAAGTCTGCATGAGCAGGTCTGAGCAAGTCCGAGCACGCCTGGGCACGCCTGCGTCGCCTCCCCATGGCATGTTAGTCTCCGGTATTGCGCTTGCGCAATACCGGAAAGGGTCTGGCCCGCGAGACTAATGGCATGTCTGAAGGTCAGTCCCTATACTTTACATAGTCCCTACCCGATCGCTACCCTCGATCGCGAGCTGCCGCACGGTACGTATCCCCACCAAGGAAAAGAGTGGAGGGGAGGACGCGGGACTAGATGGTGATGGATCGTAATGGCAAGTGCTGGCGCAGCACCCTTGTGTGTGCGAGCAACTTTACACGCAATAACTAATTAATTACGTATATGCCTTGCAACAAAATCTGCGAAACGTTACACTTTCGGCCTATGAACACCTAAATTAGCTCATATTGCATGTGCTAGACTACACACACACATGATAACTACTGGAAGGTTACTCCAGAGTACACAGCTCTAGGGTCTGCACACAACACGTGCACTATGCCTGACAAGCACACACATCTCAAATCAATGCAGTAAGAGGGTTAGGAGGTTGGTTACATAACAGTGATGGAAGCCACTTTCACAGTTGCCCCAGGCAGTCCCTTTGGGACTGGATCAAAGCGAATGCCGCACCCCCTCACTGCTGCTTCTCTCACTTCCCTGCACCCTCACTGCTGCCTCTCTCACCCGAAAATTGGACCAGCATACTTAGCATTCTGTGAGAGATCAGCGCTATACACATGGAAGTGACCATCGGCCACAATCTTAAAGTGTACACTGTGAGTCTCGTCGAATGTATGCTATGTATGCTAATAGTCAATTCTATGTATATGAAAACATCGGTATGTGGTTATACAATGGCGTGGGTGTCTGGCTAGGTGTATATAAAAGTTATCACACTAAGCACTACTCATGTCCAGCCTGAACAAAGCCATGAGTGAGAATGTAGAAGATCCATGATAAGCCCTGCATGTGCAAGAGCATGAGAAAACAATCATAATTGAATAAATAATTCACAATTATTAATAAACTGCTTTCATCACATTTCATTTAAAGGTAAGCAGACACATAATAATAATGTTATTATGTATAACTTGCCAATGAAACCACTTCCACAAATGCTCCTGCAAATATGAGGTTGATGGCCTCCTGCGGAATTGTTGCTCCATGCCCAGTTTCACTCGCTACAACTTGGGAACCAGTCTAAATGAGTACCCTCATCTGACCCAGGATCTCTCCAGCAAAACATAGCACTAACATAGTGATGAGAAACCCCTGCAGTATGTATAGTTGCAGTATCATATATACAAAAATGTTGTCAAGTAATTCGGATATATATGTATATATATGTCAAGTATTTCAGATATAATATGTTATTGCCATATATATATACACATATAATTATATGTAATTTATTGTGTATCATGCACAGTTAATATGCATTATATACAATGATTCTGACACACCGCTACTGCTAGGAAGTGGATACAGATGTAGCATGATCTCCATTGTTCATTGCAGAAAGAAATGATCAGCCAAACACCCATAAGCATCATCAGTAGCAAAAGAATGGGTGACAGAAAAGGTTTTAAGGGAACCATTTTATGTTGAGGTGCAAGTATTTGGAGGAAGAAAGATCGAGAAAGGAAAGATTGATGATTGATAGGTTAGACGGATGGAATGAGTTGGGTGGTGATTGTGATGGATAGAGTTTGTAGAGATAAGGCAGTAGCAAGGGCAATTGAGAAAGAAGAGGTGTTACGTTGTATAATGTACTTAGTGTACTTTCTGTATATGATGCACTCAAATAATAATAATAATAATAATAATAATAATAATAATGATAATGTACAATTACAATCAACAACAGCTCATAATCGTGGCTGCTCTGTTTAATATAGTATACAAGCTGCCAATGACCCCGCTTCAATTGAATACATCTGGGATCCCAGTTATTTCATTGTGTCTGTGTTGTAAAACGTTCCCACTTCAAATGCCAATTCTGCTGTGTCCCACCTCTCAACCTGCCCATAATCCTCCTTTGCCTCTTGCAGTCTCTCCAAACACATCGAGCCTTACATTCGCTTTCCATCAACCTCCCAGTCATTTCCAACTTTGACTTCCCCATTCTTTCCTCTCTCCAATCTGATCTTGCTTCCCACCATACCATGCATGTGTTTCAATATCTCCTTCCTTTCCCTTGCCACCAATCCTTTCAGTGCCATCACATTCAATCCTATCCACACTCTCCTCTCCAAACTTTGGCACAAATCCTTCACCCACTGCACCGCAAGATGAACAGGATTGGCGACAGGTCTAAGACAAGCCAAAATGGATCCCAACGGGGGCCAGTGATGGCGGAGCACTCCAGGCTATATATATAGTATCATGAGATGGCCATACATGGAATGACTGGTTTCAGTGTCCTCAGATCTTAATCTGGTCTGCATGCGCAGATGCAGAAGAGTTCTGTTGTCAGACACTTCCATGGAATGAAGTGACAGATAAATGATGTGAATGATTATGCACATCATATATAATACCACACCAGTATACGTGTATATATACCACAGTATATACGTGTGTGTGTGTGTGTAAGAGTGGGGATGAAATATATACATTTTTGTACGCTGAGATCATAGTAATATATGGTTTATAATAATATGGTTTATAATAATATGATTCATAATAGGTAGTTTTGCTGCATGGCTTCAGCTGGGCATCCTGCATCAGTTGCTATGGCAATGGATCACTGTTGAAACACTACCAGATACCCACCATTATGTAACTTCTGTGTCCCAATTAGTAGATCTGTGCTTACGGACAAAGTTATCCATGATATATGTATAAATATGCATACGTATAATCTGTAGTGTATATGTATTAAATCATCTTTAATTGTGGTTGCATGCATCTACTTTAGAAGATTGATGTATCACAGATTGTAGACTAACGTTTGTAATGAGATCATAACACCGAATATAAAGTACGTATCTAAGCAAAACTACTTCACTTTGTCTAGTACGGCATGGTCAGATGTGTATAAATGTTGGCACCACTAAGCTACTACTACTATATGCCTATACATTGCCTATCTCAAAATCTCAAGCATCTAAGCAAAACTGTAGATATAGTTTTGTTAAGTGTGGTCTA
The DNA here is from genome assembly GCA_949841015.1 of Aplysina aerophoba. NCBI lineage: Eukaryota > Metazoa > Porifera > Demospongiae > Verongiida > Aplysinidae > Aplysina > Aplysina aerophoba. Next base: position 3,758,597 of record OX465034.1, on the reverse strand, counting down.
GCACCACTGAGCTACATTTTCTGGCTCTCCGTCATCCCTCCAAAGAGAAAAGCAAGGATGTGGCAGATCCAGGCAACAATCTGTGAAGAAGACATATTTGATCAACAGTGATAATGAGCATTCACATAGCAAAAGGTGCAATAATTGCAGTGGTACGACGTTTTGACCACGAAGGTCTTCGTCAGGTACAAAAACTGTTTTTGTACCTGACGAAGACCTTCGTGGTCGAAACGTCGTACCACTGCAATTATTGCACCTTTTGCTATGTGAATGCTCATTATCACTGTTGATCATCTGAAGCCATAGCAATGAGCCTCTACGATATCAAGACATATTTGCCATACAGAAGAGAAATAGTACATTATATATACAATACATGCATTTTAATGAGAAGAGAAATAGTATGCATTACGTACGTAGAACACTACATCAAACTACCATAAGAAGACGATTCTTGAGCATGTCGTTTCAATGAAAACCTAATAATATATAACTGGAATGTCCTTATACATTAAGCGAATAATACAACGCTAATTATAATTATGAATATATTTGTCGGATATATAAACTCAATCAAACCTCCCTTTCTTTGGTTAGTAGCTGATGAAGCCCTTCATGGTCAAAATGTTCTATATACCATTTACGTATATATATACCTATTCACTGTCAACTTTTGATTACTAGCTACTTGATTTCATACAGGACAACCCCAGCCTTATATAAGAGTATTTCTTTATAATAAAAATTATACGCAATTAGCCCATATACATTCATTTTAGCTGCGTGATGTGATAAGTGTGTGCACTTGCCAAGAACATTGTTTCCAGCACTACTCCTGCGAAGAGGGCATTGATGTAGCGTGAATCTGTGGCAGGAAATAGCCTTGCAGAGCTGCCTATCCCAAGTATGGTGATCCTCATTTGCACCATGAGATATCCCATAAAACACAGTGTTATCACTGTGATGATGAAGGCCTGAGATTGAGAGTCAAGGCTTGTGCTCGTATACAACAGAGTTTGAATCAAATTATAAGTGGGGTGGCTCCTTATAATAACTATATATGAGCTTCGTCAACTGATCTGGTTGCATACAGTAACCTGGAATTTGGTTATATACATTATTGACTTCAACTACGTAATGTTGCAATAATTATTATATGGAACCACTCAGAGCACTAAATTTTGTTAGGGATTTTAGGGAAGTTAGCATTAGAGCCTATTCAACAGCTCAATTATATAGCTAATCATATGTATATTATCATATGAAGCACATATTGCATAAATTCCACACAGAACACACTACTGTGTAAAAGGATACAATCACAGCAAGAATGTGGATGACGAAGAACTTCCTGAACAGCTCATCCTTGATGATCAACAGAATGGCCTTCACAATCAGCAAGATGAACAGGATTGGCGACAGGACTGAGACAACCCAGTAAGGGTCCCAACAGGGGCCAGTGATATCGGAGCGATCCAGGCTAGTATCTCCTGTGAAAGCCTTACATATGATGACTGGGCTCAGCATCCTGAAATCTAGATCTGGTCTGTATACAGATGCAGAAGAGTTCTGTTGTCAGATGCATCCATGGAATGCAGTGACTGATAAATGATGTGAAATGTTATGCACATCATATATACATATATATATAAATGGAGTGAACATTTCACTTTTTCATATTCTTATTTTTCTTTTCCCACCAATTTTTTGCGTGCTTCTAGCGCTTGACATTGGTGGGAAGAAGTAAATGAAAAAGTGAAATGGGGTAACATGATACTTGTCCCTCACGTGAACTCCAGGTTGTATTTAGGAACATTGTCGCACTTTGCACCTTGAAAAAAGCCTATCCATGGCCTTTAATTGTTCCAGTTCTCAACCATTTCACTAGTTTACTGACGCACGCTAATTCATTAGATAGGAGCTCCCATTTTGAATCGGGGACATTCTTAAATGGACGTCACTACTGTGACATCTGATAAAATTAGGAAAAGGTGAAGTGGGTAGCAGCGACTACGATGCTTACATCTGATAATACCACAGCATGTATATACATATGTACAATCATAAATATCTGTTTGAATTAAGGTTTTATAGTAATTATTTCTGAAATCTCTACCCTCTTCTGTACAGACATGCATGTTAGCTAGAATATTATGATATTATGAATGTTTCTATAGTTAAGTTGTACTTATAATTTACCTGTTAGTTGTTAGGAAACCAAATCCTCCCAGAAACACTACCCAGCCAATTGCTGCCAGTGCAGTAGACACAAGTGCAATCTGCAAAAAGCAATTAATAGGTCTACGTATAAATGTAAAATGTGTAATATTATGTAATAATGTACCACATTTTGTACATCATTATAATAGTTACTATACTAATAATACTAATCTACAACATACGGAACTATGGCCTCACTTAAATAAGCCCCTGAGCTGTCACCTGTATATATAAATATGCTGATGTATTCACTTTTCTAGACAAAAAATAGGTGCACAAATTTGATATGTAATACTTTTCCATTTTGCAATTACAACTATATTAAATCTTATTACATATTACTATTATCTCAATTACACTTTACTTTATACATATTGCGGAAACGTATCACAGCATAGATCACACTTCAACTCACTCGCTAATCAGCGAAAAGTGTCAACTACGCACTTCGCTATAGCTATATATCGTCCCTTAGCGCTGAGGGCACCTACTTGAGTGGGTCTAGCTAGCCAGACTAAGACCTGCATCTGCGGAAAAACGAAGGAACGGACCCGCGGCCATACTTTGCAGTGACGTCGTAAAACAATGTGTACGTCACATTACAGTTCATGTGACATGTATACATAAATGCTTGCAATGGTTTCTAGAAAGACAAGGAAGCTGAGGGGGTGAGTTCAGGGCACAGGGTACTGCTGAGCGATGTCCTGAGTGATATTCGACATGCAGACTGATGCAGTCCTTCTGAATCTGTGCACAGATGGTAGAATATCATAATTACTGAGCTACGGATTGATTCTGCATTGATGTACCTTTCATGCCACATAAATTTATCCACATACGATGGAAGCTGACTTTCGTGGCATCCTTTCATACTCTTGAGCTTCAGGTTATCTCTTCCCCAGTATAGAATCTACATTACGAATCTACATTTTATGCGAGGACATCTGTGGTAGGGTCTACAAAGTGCAGTGAGTGATTCACCGTTGAATGAGTGCCTACGCTTGGCAGTGTCTGCGCTCTGCATGCTGTATATGACTGTCACTGGTCAGAGTGGACTGTTGTGTTTGGTAAGGTGTACCTTGGCCTTGAATGATTGGAAGCAGAGTCTGGGCAGCTCGGTTGGGAACAATCGGCATGTATCCCATGGCTTGTTGTTGGGACACATCCACCATTCCAAATACTCGTGGTTGGTGGCTCTTTACCTCGGTGGTACTGCACACAGTATTAAAAGATATGTTTTAGCCTTTTGCACGAAGGAAGCTATTTTTCTCTGTACAGTATGTAAGTGGACCATGCATGGCATCACTTTTATGGCAATACTTCTCATCTGAGGTTTATGACGAAACAAAGATTCATCAATCTACACAACTGCACTACCAAGACCACCCAGTTGAATGGAGTGGCCAACAGTTTGGTCCGGCAGAATTTCCGGAGCCACTGGTAGGTCTGCCCTGCAGCTTCAGCAATCACCTTGGCTTCCTCTGCAGCCTGGCCAGATGGATACTCTCTTATCTACCAGTGAATAAGGATGAACCACTGCGGCGGAATTTGCCGCAAAAATTGCCCTCTCGCATTGAAAGAAATTTCCGGCAGGTATACTGACTGGACACTTACACCTGAACATTGCAAGTGTAAATATTATTATTATTTAGATAATTTGATTAATATTGTGTAATTGTTTACAGAAGTTCACTCACCTGTAGCCATCGGTAATGTCTGCTCTAACTTGCCTTTGCATTGCAGTGTGGCAAGCAGGGCAGTCCCTCCTAAAAGCTAAAAGCTTCTTGGACTGTAGCCAAGAGATGATATCAGCTGTCTCACTGACGATTATGGTACTGAAATCGAGGAAGGTCATTTGGAAATGCCACCAGATATAGGCAATCACGCGATGCATTTAGATTTCAGTGCCTGTGTAACAGGATGTTAAAGTAACGTTTAAAATTAGAAGCAATTTTATGCTAGCTGTAATTGGCTGTGCTGTCAACAAGAATGGGAACTGATGCAAGTGACACCACCATTTGAAGCCATTCTGTCCATGACTCAAGGGATTAGCGGAAGCTATTCTGTCAGTGACTCGAGCCATGCTAGTGTTGTAATGCCATTCCCTGTGGAAGTGAAACAATTAGCCTATGTGAAGGACTCATCATATATTATATGTTCACGATGGAGTCACGTGAATCGTAGTGTGACGTAGACATTTATTATGAGGTCACCAGAAAGTAATGGCCGCCGGTCCATTCTTTTTGAATGATCACACAAAACGTAAACGTGACAATTGCTCAAGTCTGCGATTTATGGAAGGTTAACTCCGCGAAAGTTAAAGCATATACGGTAGATTAACACTGCATCACATGACATCATGTGACATAATATCCAGATGTATACTACAGACCCGGATCTGTGAGTATACTTTCGTATATTTACATCTAGTTCCATAATATAGCTACATCCGGATGTACACCATAGATCCGGATGTATAAATCATATATTCGAATGTATATTGTAAACATCTTGATATTTAATACATTATGTATATATTATTATACATATATATTGCATTTTCAAGTTGGGTTTCTACTCAAATTGTGCCCCATAGATGTATTCATGTGAGCTAGTAACTTCCTGGAGAAAAGATGGTACATTTAACTCTCTGATGGCAGGAAGTCCTAAAAAGCTCTCCTCCAAGTCTTGAATGAGATGGTTGTTAACAGTGCCAATCCTCTTGCATGGGAGAGTTTGGCTTCTATCATTCCGAATGGGGATTTTTGGACCTCTGAGTGGCTTCAAAGGTTTACCAAGTTTTGGAGTAGCTATAAGGTTGTAGGTGAATGGGGTGATCAGTGACCTTAGCTCCTGTGTCAACTTTGAGTCAACAACTTTCTCATTGATTGAAATGTGAAGACACAGGCATGTGCTTGGGTGACTACCAAAGGTCCTTATAGACAGGCAACATCCTGACCTTCTTGGTTTGCAGTGGCTATGTTGGCCACCGCTTACCCCTTTTGCTGAAGCACTGGGAGCTGAAGTGGCCCTTCTTGCTGCATTTATGGCAAGTGGCGTCCTTAGCTGGGCACTACTGCCGTTTGTGGGGTTCCCTTCCACAGCATGTGCACTTGGCGTTTGGTCAAGGCAGAACAGAATTCGTTGAGTACAAACAGTGCACGCTGCTGGAAACAATAGTTACAGAGGCTGTCCATAGCCATCCAGATGCCCATTTCTCCCTTGCGGGCACTAATAAATCATAAGGTTAGGTGGGTCCAGCTGGCTGGACTAGACCCTCCTAACCTATATATAATTTTATAAGCGCCCGCAAGACGTAAATGCATTTCAACTGTTGCTGGACCCTCTTTCCCTTTCGTGCAAGTAGGGCGCGAAAGGCACTTAGTAAGAGGGTTCAACTAGCTGGACTAGCTGATACAGGACCACCTCGCAATGCTTAAGTTCCTATGGTCACGCAATCACCTTAGTACATACAAGATAGATGCTGTGATTTCGAATGACCTGCCAGGCCTGTTCTTTGCAGAACGTGCACGTGACCCCAGGATGCAGGTGATGGTGGATTTGAGCAGCGAGAACATCAACAGGCATCTGAGTCAGCTCATGGTCTAGCTAGGAGTATGGCTGTGCCCTCTTTACTGATAAGAGTGCAAAAGAGCCTTACTCCACTTCTATAAGTCTTTCCTCCATGGCAAAGAGCTTCCACAGGCACATTGTGATGGTATATGCCTGCGGGTCCACCCATAGCGGAGAACTAGCACATCCCGAAAAGCATCTTTATGCCTTGAGGCTAAACCCATATTCTGTCGGTGCCAGCACCGGCCCCCAACCAGTGGAATGCTCCCTTCTCACTATTGTAGGACATTGCTCTTTGCATTTCTTCAAACTCTCTCTGCGTCTTCCATCTCCTGTTTGTGACGTTGAGCCTTGATCTTGCCCTTTCTGCCCCGTTACAATACAGCTTGGGTATGTGAGAAGTCTCCTGCTGAAGAATGAGTGCAGTAAGGGATTCTGTCACTCGCTGTCTTGCACTCAGAGGATGTCTTTTTGTAATCAGCCCATGCACATTCTGCAAAATGCAGCTCAAATCTCTTGGCAATCTAGCCCAGTGTGTGGCAATCCTCTGCATTATTACAAACTATGCAGAAAGCCAATGCGCTACAAAGATAGAGTAGCGTTTACAGTCACATGTAGCATTATTTCGTTCTCTAAAACTGTATCTTCGTGAAGCCCCAGCTAGGGTTTAAGCCCACAAGACATTGTACATGTAGTGTTTTTGACCGGTGGGGTAACTGGCTTCAATCCGCAGGACTTGTGTACACCAACACTGTGGTTGTGTGTGGCTTACATTAGTCATGCATCTGTACGTGTGATGACCTATACTGCATGGCTTCCTTCCCTTGTCTAGTCCTGTTTTGAATCAAACATTACCAATGAAATGGGAATGGAAATGGCATACTGCTTGTATAATAGGACTACAGTACACCTAGGTTGTGCCCAGGTGTAGGTTTGTAGATTTATAAAAAGAAAATGACTCTTGTTTCAGGACAAACTCTTGAATTGTGCATCGTATATATGTATCTAGTGTACTCTGATTTCCAAACCGCAATGCACACACCTTAAACACTGCTATGGTGCTATTGTGACTGATCAAAGTCACTTTGATCTCTCTTAATGCATAGTTTTCAAAATACCCCGTCAGCAGCTTTTGGCTGGAAATCATATATATGCACCTACTTGATGACGTTGTATTCTCCGTATCACAGCCAGGTGAAGATAATTTCAGCATTAACTGAAAGAGTACTGTCTCCTCTTACTTTTTCGTGAAAGGTTTCTTCCTCTTACAGCTTTCATGCAGTGCCACGTCTAATTATAACTTACCACCATCTAAATTAATGTCAGAGTTACCATGGTGAAATTATACTCGCCTGGTTTACCCTACTGGCCATCCCTTTTCTGACACCATGTGAAGTGCTTTACCGAGGTCGAATGGCCTTTTTATGAACATTGCTGCATGGGTTCTATATACACGTAGCACGAAGACTATACTGTTTCAGCTATTAGCTTCAGTGCAATCTCTCATGTGAGAATTTTGATTTTGGACAGTAGCTAGCAGTTTGTGTAGATGGTATTATTGAGGCAAGGCAACTGAATAGCCAGCTAGCTGGTTTGGCTATACTCCAGGCATTCTATGGAGTTACAGTACACTCCTGCATTAATTCTCACTGTAAAGTGCACTCCTAATAGCATACAGAACTACATCAGTAACTCCTGTACGATTGCTCACCACTGCCAGGATCCTCACAGCCAGTGTTTTTGTCTCCATTCCTAGCTGAATATTCTTACTTGACAGTGGAATATTCTGGTATATTGCGTGTATCCAAGTTTGCTCTCAGATTTCAGATTTATCCTTATAGAATCAATGAAAGCTCAACTTCTTTTATATCTCCATGCATGCAAACGTGCCACTTCTGAATCAGGTGATACCCTTTTATGGGCATGTCTAATAATAGGCCATTACTGCCTGGCCACTGTACATACAGCTGCAGTAAGTATTATAATATACAATCATGGAGATTCCACTTTCATATTCATATATAATAGCTCAGCTCCAATAGTACTGCTACAGAATTGGCTTTGGTCTGTTCACTGTCATTTTATTTCCTTTTCCTTCACCTTTGTCTACCATGAGGTAGCTTCCAAGCAACTCTTTCAGTAGCATTATCATTGGATGTACGTATTGTATATACTCAGAGATTTTCTGAAATTACCTTCATTAGCATAAGTAGAATAAGAACTAAGTGCTAGATGTATGCTAATAGTCTATTCTATGTATATGAAAAGCATCGGTATGTGGTTATAGAACAGCGTGTGTGTCAAGCTATAGCTAGGTGTATATAAAAGTTATCACACTAAGCACTACTCATGTCCAGCCTGAACAAAGCCATGAGTGAGAATGTAGAAGATCCAAGACAAGCCCTGTATGTGCAAAAGCATGAGAAAACAATCGTAATTGAATGAACAATTCACAATTATTAATAAACTGCTTTCATTACATTTCATTCAAAGGTAAGCAGACACATAATAATAATGCTATTATGTATAACTTGCCAAGGAAACCACTTCCAAAAATGCTCCTGCAAATATGAGGTTGATGGCCTCCTGCGGAATTGTTGCTCCATGTCCAATTTCACACGCTACTACTTGGGAACCAGTCTGAATTAGTACCCTCATCTGACCCAGAATCTCTCCAGCAAAACATAGCACTAACATAGTGATGAGAAACCCCTGCAGTATGTATAGGTGAAGTATCATATATACGTATATGTTGTTAAGAAATTCGGATAAAATATGTTATTGCCATATATATATACGCATATATATGTAATTTATTGTGTATCATACACAGTTAATATACATTATAATTATATCATGATTCTGACGCACCGCTACTGCTAGGAAGTGGATGCAGATGTAGCATGATCTCCATTGTTCTTTGCAGAAGCAGATGATCAGCCAAACACCCATAAGTATCATCAGTAGCAAAAGAATGGGTGACAACACAGACACAATGAAATAGCTGGGATCCCAGATGTACTCAATTGAAGCGGAGTCATTGGCAGCTTGTATACTGTGTTTAGAATAAACAGAGCAGCCACAATTATGAGCAGTTGTTGATTGTATAATTGTACATTATTATTATTAATATTATTATTATCATTATCATTAGTATTATTATTATTATATTTGAGTGCATCATATACAGAAAGTACACTAAAGTACACTATACAACACCTCTTCTACATTTCTCAATTGCCCTTGCTACTGCCTTAATTATCTCTACAAACTCTAACCATCACAATCACCACCCAACTCATTCCATCCGTCTACCCTATCAATCATCAATCTTTCCTTTCTCAATCTTTCTTCCTCCAAATACTTGCACCTCAACATAAAATGGTTCCCTTAAAACCTTACTCAATCCTGTCTCCACCAATGCCACCACATCCGGTCACACTTCCAATTCTGCCCTAAAATTATGTCCATGCATCTCTCATTTGCTCCATTCCCCTACCATCTCTGCACCACCCACATACATACAGACACCTCTAATGGTGTCGTCACTGGTCCCCTTTTCTTTTCCCACCCATCACCATCTCACCTTCTCCACCCACACATCTCAAACCCTTCACCAAGCCTTCATTTACCCTTCTATCGATTCCTCCTCCAACACTTCTATCAACAATTCCATCTATCTCTGCACCATTCACTTCCTCGATACTGCCATTAACCTTGTCTAGAACCCTTCCGTTGGCCCTTCAACGATTCCTTAACTCATCCTCAGTTTCTTTCCACTCTTTTTAATTTCTTCCCCCCTCCTCAGGCCTCTTACTACAATCTCATTCCTCTAAATCGCATTCTGAGCAGATTTTCACTGGGATCTCTTTTTCGAATCATCAGAATTGCCCGAGAATCTCACAGCTCAAAAAATTGCCATCTTGATTCAATCGTCATATTTATTTATTGCGCAGAATCCTGTGTGGCTAGGTGCAGAATTAGTTCATTAATTTCATGCATACCATCACATAGCTGTCACCCCCATTGGTTTCCCACCATTTCATCTCCCCTAGTGTATTTAAGTGAGCATCTCCTCTGTTTTTGAATTACCACTGCTGATGACAACTGTATAGTCGTCAAAACGTTTGCTCTATTAAAAAAAAACTTTGGCTAGTGAAGTCCAGCGATAGATGAACATATTTGTTTTATTATAACAATAAAATTGCATGTACAGAATGCACATACGTATATGCGACCATTCTAGAATACTAGTCAAATTAATTTAACAATTGATTAACTTATACACATCTGCAGGTAGTGCCTTTCCCTGACTGCATTTTTTAATTATAATTCTTCTTCTGTCTATTATTAATTTTAGTTGATATTATCATGTGTATTGTAGTGCAGTGTTAGTGTATATAAACACAAGCATAACAAATTAGGACTCAACACAACCTTTGTAAGGACTAATAGTATAAACTATAGAGCACATCAGTACTATATACTTATAGTTCATACATAGTAATTATAATAATATATGAATTTGCACATTACGTATATACCTGCTTCTTGCATCGGCGAATCCCACTACAAATGTTATCCATCCACCGAAAGAAACCAGTGTAAACAGAAGTGCTACCTGTAGTAAAGAAGAGTACAAAATGAGTCTACAAGTTACAATTTCTACTTAACTGCAATTACAAGATGATGTAGCAGAGAATTCAAAGTTCCACATTAAAATTTTATATTATTAGTAGTAGTAGTATTAGTTGGGGCGAGTCTGATATTAGTATTAGTATTAGTATTAGTATTAGTATTAGTATTAGTATTAGTATTAGTATTAGTATTAGTATTAGTATTAGTATTAGTATTAGTATTAGTATTAGTATATATTAATGCCACAAGCCCTCAGCCACTTGGGCCAACTGCCCCTGTGAGGCGAGAAGAGAACAGCGAAGTATACATCATAATATGCAATTAGTCGCCCCTATATAAATTAACAGGTTTACACCGTATACCGTAATTATAATTATTACCCTAACCCTAACCCTAACCCATAAGTGCGTGCAATTCTCTGGTCAATCACTTACGATAGTTAATATCGTCGCAATACGATAAGAAGTTTCCTTGTCCGGCATGTTTGTTGGCAGCGAAGTCTCCGCGAAAAATCAAACCAAAGTTAAAGACTTTAATATACAGACTAGTTGAAATCTTGCTCCAGATCAGCGTCAGAACTGTACCAGCTTTACCTGTTCCTTACTTTGCTGTGTGGTTCGTACAAGGAGGAACTTCTGGTGAACTCCGCGTGCTTCGCGGGAAGTGAATGCGATAGAACCAATCAGAATTGCGCTTATGGGGCAAGTCTGGGCAGGTCTGAGCAGGTCCGAGCACGCCTGGGCACGCCTGCGTCGACCTCCCCATGGCATGTCTGAAGGTCAGTCCCTGCACGATTGCTACCCCCGATCACGAACTGCCGCGCGGTATCCCCAACATCACCAAGGAAAAGAGTGGGGGGGGAGGACGCGGGACTAGATGGTTATCGATCGTAATGGCAAGTGCTGGCGCAACACACAGTTGTGTGTGCGAGCAACCTTACACGCAATACCTAATTAATTACACGCCTTGCAACAAAATCTGCAAAACGTTACACTTTCGGCCTATGAATGAACACCTAAACTAGCTTATATATACTGCATGCGCTAGACCACACACAAACATGACAATTACTGGAAGGTTATTCCAGAGCACACAGCTCTAATGTCTGCACACAACACTATGCCTGACAAGCAGATACGTCTCAAATCAATGCAGTAAGTGGGTTAGGAGGTTGGTTACATAACAGTGATGGAAGCCACTTTCACAGTTGCCCCAGGCAGTCCCTTTGGGACTGGATCAAAGCGAATGCCAAAAATTGGACCAGCATACTTAGCATTCTGTGAGAGATCAACGTTATACACATGGAATTGACCATCGGCCACAATCTTAAAGTGTACACTGTGAGTCTCGTCGAATTGGGGCACAATCCCCTGATAGTTCCAAAATATTTGCGCATCTGTTGAGGACTGCCTGCTACTATAGGAGACATTGAACGCTACCGTCTTGTGCTCTTCAGCAATCCACAAACACGGCGGACCAATGATCTGAGGGTCATCCACTGCTAAATCAATCTCCCAGTAGGCATTCGGTACACCGGTGTCATTGGCATTCACGAGGTAAAAGTGGTGACGGTTGTGTACAAAACTATTCATGTAGCAGTTCTCTATGAACTTTTGATGCTGATAAGCATGAGCTCGAATAGTGTCCAGGTTGCCCAGCACGAGGTGGTAGGTGAAGTTGTACTGGATGTTCCAGTCAAGAATTTCCATATGGTATGGACCGAGGTAACCAGTTTCAGGGTCAGTTGGTTTGTAGTGGCCTCCTGTGTGTGCACCGAAATAGCCACCCCTGATGACAATAGTGCCAGGCTGAAACACCCCCAGTCCCCAGCCGTCCTTGTTCACTAAAGCAGCCCAGTGCTCTGTGTCTGCCAAGGGAAAGAAATTCTTGACTGGTGAATAAAGCAAGTTTGGGTCATTTGTGAATGGCTTTGTTCCGTTGTACGTTACAACTTGATACAAGTCCCCAAGAGTGTAAATGGCAGGGAGCTCTTGCCCAAATGCCGGATAGGCGGTCTTGTCTGAACGGAAGTTGGTGAGTCGCACATCAACTACGACAGAGGTTCTGTCTGCTCCAAAGCTGATCCACTTTTCAAAGGTGCAGTTGCAAGGGATGTTGTTGCACGCCCACTGGAGAGGCCTAGACTTGACGTAAACGGGACCACTGCTGTTGTCCACATCGAGTCGCTCCACCAGACCTCCATGACCCACCACGTCCCCCGCGCCGATGGGGTTCCACGGCCAGTCTCCATGTCGCCATGTTGTGTTGCACGCGTCACTGGTGGGCGAAGGCTTGTACCGCTGTGGTCCGGAGTAGAAGGACAACTGCACCTCCCTACCCATGTCGTGGTAGTTGATAACGTTGTAGTCTGTTCCTGACTGTGCGAGGTAGGAGATGGATCCGCCGCGAGCTGAGTCGACACCCACTTTGATTACACCGTTGTCGATAATCGTTAGGGTTTTGGGAAGACCCGGGGCGTGTGGTTTTCCTCGCAGTGCCTTGTATTCGCGAGCGTCACTTGTCAAGCCTACATGCAGCAAGCGCATGCAAGTTAGAATGAGCAAATACACTGACACAGTCGCCATTTTGAGTTGGTTATGGATCACGTGATTACACCACCTGCCTGTATATACAGCAAACACTACATGTAATTATATTATTACTGCACGTTATTCCTCGTTGCATTCAAACCAGACTTCATTGGCGTCAGTAGTACTGACTGTTTCTGCAAATGAAGAATGAGAAGAATTCAGAATGATACAAGGACAGAATGTAATGCTTGGATGTAGGCCAGCAATATAGTAGATTATGTGCATACACTGTCACATTGCCAAGTGACGCATCCCTCCTGTTGCTCAGTGACTGAGCAGAATCAAAGCGATGTACACATACGAAGCCTGGCTATATAAGACTAGTGTACCGATTCAACACTGCACAATGATTCGCCAGCAAACAAATGCACTAGACAACATTTATATTTTTCTCCAAGGAAATGGTGACTTACGTTTGGTGTACACATCATTTAAAACCTCTCCATACTTTTCTCTGATTTGTTCAATTTCTGCACAAAGTCTTTCAAAAGACATCAGCACCTCCTTGTGCACCAACCGCTGCACAATGAGTTGGAGCAGGGCAGACGATTTAATATGCATGCACTACACAATCAAAGAATATACAATATGCAGTAACATGTACAGTGGGTCCTCTCTATAAAGGACACTCTGAATAAGGGACCCTCTATAATGAGGACACTGTCTGCCAACCCAACGACAGAGAGTTGTGTACAAATCTATCTCAGAATTAAGGGACACCTCTCTATACAGGACAGCCAGCTGGGTCCCAATGGTGTCCTCTATTGAGAGGTTCCAATGTGCATAATACATATACATTTATATATAAATATATATATATATAATTATAATATTATTAATAATTAATGATAATAATATATATATAATGTATTATTGCGTATGTTGCTATAGTAGTGCAGAGTGTACACAGGGTGCTAATTACCTGCTCGTGGGTGAGCACCGCCTTCCTCTTGCTACTAGCGGCTTTCTTCATGTGCTCTTCAGTGGCCACCTCTGGCTGGGTTGGAGGGAGGTCATACACACTCGGCTCGGCCACTCTTGCATCCTCTCCTCCACCAAGTGACATCACTCCAGCGAGATGACAAGGCCCTGCATTCTTGCCGATCTGTCCCAGTATAGTGGATGTCTTGGGGGGCCTGTGCGAAACTGCTAGTTTGTGTGTGAGGAGTTTGGAAGGACATCTGAGTGCACGGGCATGTAGTGTTGTTGCCAGCCTCTTGGCTGTAGAGGCAGTGGTTGAATGGGAAGTGCTGCTGCCACCTTTACTCCTTGCCAACTGCAGGTCCTTTGCTTCAGACCCTAACACCCCCAAAGTCTTGCTCGATGGAGAGTTTGACAAGGATTGAATAGCTTTGGCACCTTGATCATTGTTGTGTGTTTCATTATCACTGTTAGTTGTTGTGCAGGCTGCAGCCAATTCAAAGACACCTGCCGCTGCGCCGGTGTGTGGCTCTGGACAAGACTCTCTCTCTGAGGTTGCTGGACTGTCTTTGCCCTGGAGGATGGTAAATGGAGTGAGCACGGAACTAGCAAGAGAACTGAGAGCTGAGAATAAATGCATAGTACCAAGTATAGCTAGGCAGAATTGCAAAAGTCTAAACTTATCAAGCCATAACATATAATGCCAAAGTACAGCTATAATTATAATAAATTGACCACTCTACATAAACTGATTAAGGTGGCCACCCGGCAGGCACTCCAGCACTGTACAGTTTACCCCAAGCAGCAGCAAAACGCGGCAGTCTGGCTCTCTAATGTACTTCTGTATACGGAGCAGGTACCGAGATGTATGGCCGTCTTACCAAGTATCCTACCAGTATGGGCGGCCTGAGTGTGCTACGTACGTACGTACGTAGATACGTAGAATGCGCGCTACCCATTGAAAAGTGTAATAGATATTGAAAAAGCATGCAATTACAGTGCTACAGTGCTACAATGCGTTGTTACCTACCAGGACGTTGACTGTGCCCGCTTGTGGCGAAGCTTCGGGTGACTGACTGCCTCTAAATGGAGGCTGAAAACCACAGTGTCTTTTCCTGCTCCTTGCGTCCATTCAGCTTAGCTTACTACGGTCTATATACACAGTCTAATATTGTCTAATACAATAGCTCCTGCTATAACCTAATGAGCTGTATGTAACACACAGAGGGGACTGACTGTTGCGGCTGCAGCTATGTATACGTAGATACGCAACTCGTCAAACGCGCAAACAGCAATAAAATCGCGTGCCATCCAATATAGTCCACATGATAGTCACGTGCAGGCATGCATATTAGCAGCAAGAGTATATACCCTCAATGGTGCATCATGTGCGAGGCAGACTAGGACATGTAGTCCCATGCAGCACTATCCAAATGAATCAGTGGGATAATAGTGGGAAGATCGCATCAGAGATCAAAGCATGTGGGTCTGAAGAGACTGTGATGTGATGGATGTGACATGGAAAATACATACGTATATATGCCAGGTCGGCCCTTAGCTACTTCTGCATAAACCTCGCTGTCCACAATTTCTCCACATCTCTTGCGATGGACTCATTTCTGCATGCCAAGTCAAGAATCAATGCCACATTCCTCTCTTTCTCTACCTCATCCAATCCTGTCACTGCCTTCTCCAAATTCTTTTTCTCTATAAACTCCTCCCTCTCTCTCCATTCCATACCTTATAGCTCATCAGAAATTAAAGTGCTTCACATCCTCGATCCACCTCTCCACTTCGTTAGTCTTCTTCTAAACTTCTTCTCCTCGCTTCCATGCACACATCTAGCTTCAAATCCTCCTCTAATCATACAACCAGCTCATTTAATACACACATGCATATTATATACATATACATATAGCTGTCTGTATAATTTATATATCTACATGTTGCAGAGTTGCATAATTATAATTGTAAGGTTCTAGAAGGCCTATACTAAGATTTACATATACGTTATAATGTAATCCAGCCTATTCATCTCAAAAGAGGTTGGTCCAGAAGCCAAGCACAGAGGTAATCACCAAAAGAGGAACCATGAGCAGTACATTTATATTGTGGCCAGTTGATGTACCCTGTAAATAGGAAGGCAATATATAGTACACAGTACGGTACAACAGTACCGTAGAGTAAAGAGCAGTATAGTATAGTACAGTATAGCATAGTAGTAGTGTAGTGTAGTGTAGTGTAGTGCAGTGCAGTGTAGTGTAATGTAATGCAGTGCAGTGCAGTGCAGTGCAGTGTAGTGTAATGTAATGCAGTGCAGTGCAGTGCAGTGCAGTGCAGTGTAGTGTAATGTAATGCAGTGCAGTGCAGTGCAGTGCAGTGCAGTGCAGTGTAGTGTAGTGTAGTGTAGTGTAGTGTAGTGTATAGTGTAGTGTAGTGTAGTGTATAGTGTAGTGTAGTGTAGTGTAGTGTAGTGTAGTGTAGTACAGTATAGCATAGCATAGTAGTAGTGCAGTGCAGTGCAGTGCAGTGCAGTGTAGTGTAGTGTAATGTAGTGCAGTGCAGTGCAGTGCAGTGCAGTGCAGTGCAGTGCAGTGCAGTGTAGTGTAGTGTAGTGTAGTGTAGTGTAGTGTAGTGTAGTGTAGTGTATATGTGTAGCAAGGACAATGGTTCACAGTAAAAGGCATGTTAAGTTTTGTTACAGTGCCCTACAGAATTACCGTCAGGTCAACCAGAGTACACCGAGATGCTGCTTCAGCCTCCCTGTAGGCACTTTCCAACTTTGGATAGCTGTCTGCATCCCAATTAAAATTTTCCACAATAGGCCTTGTATTACGACCATACATTATGATAAGCTGATCAAGTTCTGCCTGTTGTGTTGAACTGATCAATGGAGAAACAAAATGCAAATTGGATCACTTGCACAATAATTTTAACGTTGTATGCTTGTAATCATAATAATAATGGGCCTATATACGATGAGGGTCAACTTCAAGCACAGCTGGACATTTTACTTACTTTAACTTCTGATAAAACAGCAAGAATGCCTCTTGTGTTGGACTGCTCAGACATTGGGCCACTGTAGCCCTCGGATAATAGACAAGAAAACTGAGGCACATTTCGTCGGAGGTAGCCTGACCTCCCTACACAGGCCAAGAGGTTCGTGAAGGTAACAGTAGCTAACTTGTGTATATAACACATGCGGTCAGCAAACTTACAACCAATCCTGCTGAACGATTTACAGTCTGGTACACACACTCCAGCTCAAGCCTGTCTCCCTGCAAGTAACAGCATCACAAATAGTGATGTTTGTATCCTTAACATGCATTCATTTGTTCATATCTGTGTGTTAACCTAATATGTGCATGCAACAACATCACTAAATTACCAAGCAACAATTGCACATAATACATACGTACAGCAAAAGGATAATGTCAACATACAGGGCGTATCTGTCGAGGTCCAATTCTCCTTGCATCCTGAAAGTTAAAGTCGTAGCTAAGGTCTTGATCCAAGGGAGGCAACACTTCAGTACCATTAGGGGAAAACTGCCGCAGGGTCAGAGCCACACCTGACAATATAATTTAGATATAATTATGTAGTTGATATAACTGAGCTAGAGAAGAAGTGAACAATAGCAATGCAAACACATGTGATGCTATATACATCTATATAGTATATGGGCTATTCTGATACAAAGTTACTCTTTGTGTACACTGAGTGCATGACGAAAGGGGGAAATGTATAATACAAGTGAGTGTTTGTACATGTGTGCATGAAATGCATATTTACCAGCTACATGGGTGTGGAGAGTGTTAGCAAACACAGTGATCCCATCACTTGGCAAACTCTGCAAGAAGAGCAACAAATTTAAAAAGATGGGAGCTGAAATAGATAGAAATTAAGATCAATCACGCAACACCTCAGAAAGCAGCTTAGCAAACTAGGAGCATACCAATGTGCAGGAGGAATGGCATTCTCCAAAGATACTGTAGCTGACGGCTCGCCCAGGTACAATCATGTCGTCAATCACTTGGTGGCCTACTTCAAGCACACCAGCATCGTACTTCCGCCCAGTGGATAGATAGGTCAAGTTAAAACCAGACCTATCTCTTACACCTGCACAATACATACACATACATATTATATATAATAAGACAATGACTGTGTACAATTAAGGTATTTAGTGAAACATAAAATAAAAAACATTGCTATAGAAAATTATATAGTTTTATAGGTATAAGTATAATAATACGTATTGCAAGATGTTCACACACACAGTAACACAGTTTTATGTCATGCACTGCCCTAGGCCTCCCCCTAGAGGTTATAATTTAATTAATGCATGGTATGACAAATGCACACGTGAATTGTAGTGTAAGTGGGAGTGCATGTATGCTGTTAATAATAATACACACAATATACCCTATAGAGTGGGAAAATTTCACTTGAAATATTTCTGTTTGCAATTTGTAGATGCATGACCTTGTCAAGACATTCCTTGACAAGGCATCCCATTTCAAGTTTAGTTTTCCTCTCGTACAGTACACTTATTGTCCACTCTTAGAATAGCAAATCTCCTATACTGTACCTGTGACTCCATTAGGGTTGTCATAGTGAATTTGGTTCACAAAGTACCTAGGACTGCCAGGTCCACCAAATGAGAAGCTCACATTAGCTGGGAAGTTGAAAGGCTGCATGAATGGCAGAACAGCAGCAGAGTTGTATATATACACACCTCATACTGCTTGCAAATCATACAAACAACAGAACGAAGCTTCTTATATAATTTATATGCCTTTGACGTATCAATCAATCAATCAATCAATCAATCAAGGATACATATCTCCATGACTGGAGGTCATCCCTATAAGTCTACAAAACTGTATCTGAAAACAAATGGAAGTACTTATGGCTACACCATGGTAATAGGTACGTAAATCATTTAAAATTATCAGTCCATCTCATCCTTGGTCTACCTCTCGGCCTTCTTCCCTCCATCACTCCTACATAAACTCTCTTTGTGGTCCTGTCACTACTCATTTCTTCCAATCTGCACTTCCACTTTTCCTGCCTCGTCCTTATCAAATCTAACACGCCTTCCTGCCCCAGTTGCTGCCTTATGTCCTCATTTCTCCATCTGTCTAGTCTACTCACCCCCTGAATTCTTCTCAGCACACTCATTTGGGTTGCCTGCACTTTCCCCTGCTGCTGCTTCGTCAAACTCCACACCTCGCATCCATATAACAGTGAAGGCATCATCGTGGCATTGACTACTTTCAGTTTCGTGCTTTTACTTAGCTCCTTCCTCCTCAGCACCGCCTCACTCATCCCTCCAATTGTTCTCGTAGCACTCCCAATTCTTGCCTCTACTTCCTTCTCCATCCTACCATCGCTACTTATCATCACCCCCAAATATTTCATTTCCTCCACCTGCTCAATAACCTGATTTCCAATTCTCACTTCACAGCCACCTCTCTTTCTTGCTACCATCATCACTTTAGTCTTCCCCCAATTCACTTTCAAGTCCCATCTGCCCATTGCATCACTCAATGCCTGCAGGTTGCTCTGTAGCCCCTCTTCAGACTCAGCCATCACCACCATGTCATCTGCAAAGAGCAGCACCCCTACCTCACCCGTTGATAACTTCACCTCTCTCACAAACTCTTTTCTTGCTTCTCTTGTCACCTTATCAACAAATACATTAAACAACCATGGCGATAGTGTACAGCCTTGCCTCACTCCCTTGTGCACCCCAAACCACTCGGACTCTCTACCTCCAACCTGCACACTTGCCTTTCCATCCTCATACAGTGCCTCAACTGCTCGTAATAGTCTTCCTCTCACACCATACTCCTCCAGCACGTTCCATAACTTTTGCCTATTCACATTATCGTATGCCTTTTCTAAATCCACAAAAGCCATTTACACCACCCTGTCCTTCTCAATCGTCTTCTCCACAATCTGCCTGACTGCGAAGATTTGGTCAATACAGCCCCTTCCTGCTTTGAACCCCCCTTGCTCATCCATTACTTTCTCCGTCGTCATCAACTTCACCCTGTCATTTAGCACCCTTGCATACACCTTTCCGACCACACTCAATAGGCTTATCCCTCTGTAATTAGAGCATTCTAGCCTGCTGCCCTTCTTGTAAATGGGGATGATCTGCGCTTTCCTCCAGTCAGACGGGGCCACACCCACTCTCCATATCATATTGAACAGCATCACCAACCATTTCACCACCACTTCTCCCCCAGCTTTTAACATCTCTGGCATCACCCCACATACACCCGGTGCCTTCCTCATCTTTAACCTCTTCACACCCCTTCTCACCTCCTCCATCATTATCTCTGGGTCATCTTCCCCTGCTGCTTCACTACGTGGCATATTCTGGTCTGGCCCTACCAAGTCCCCGTACAACCCTCTAAAGTGCTCCTTCCACCTCTCAATGACCTCCCCCTCATCTACCAGCATCTGGCCATTCTCATCATGAATGCGGCTCAAATTGTCTCTTGATCCTCTTCCCTTCACTCTAGCCCAAAATCTCCGTGGGTTGCCCCTCACATCCTTCTCAAGCTCTCTTCCAAACTGAACCCACTCCTCATTTTTAGCTCTTCTCACCACTCTCTTTGCCTCTACCTTCGCCTCATTGTACTTTTTCTTAGCTTCTTCCGTGCCTAAATCCAGTAACTGCCTATACATTACTTTCTTCCGTCTCACTGCGCTTTTCACCTCATCATTCCACCACCTTGTCCGCTTCTCACTTCCTTTTCTCCCCTTGGCAACTCCGCACACCATTCTTGCTGCCCCCACAATACCTTCTTTCATTTCTTTCCACGCCATTTCGACATCTCCATCAGCCACATACCTCTTCACCTTACATGCCTCGTACATTTCACCCATCATCACCTGGTATTTGTTCCTCACTTCATCATCCTTCAACTTGTTGATCTTGATTTGCTGTCTTAACCTTCTATCCATACCTCTCACCCTTCTCTCCACCTTCAGCTTAATCTTCAGAAGCACAAGGTAATGGTCACTCCCCAACTCTGCACCTCTCACTGCCTTTACATCAACCACCTGCTTCCTATACTCCTTTCCAATCAGGAAGTAATCAATAAGTGACCTGAGCCCTCTTCCTCTACATTCCCAGGTATACATGTGGATTTTCTTATGAGGGAACCACGTGTTAGCAATCAACAGGTTGTGTTCACTGCTGAACTGTAACAGCCTCCTCCCATTCTCATTGCATATCTCTTCGCCATACCTCCCCAGGACCTCCCCCCAGATATCTGTCTCATCCCCCACTCTGGCATTCAAATCCCCCATCACAATCAGTAGGTCCCCTCATGCCACTCTCCCAACAGTGTCCTGCAGCTTTACATAGAACTCATCTTTGACACTCTGGGTTCTATCTTCTGTCGGTGCATAAACCTGTACCACAGTCACCCAGACACCCTCTATCTTCAACCGAATCCACACAATTCTCTCATCCACGCATTTCCACTCCTTCAAATACGCGCCAAATCTTCCTGACAACAAAATTGCCACACCACCTTTCGCTCTTCCCTCCTGCACACCTGAGTATACACATGATACATCCCCAATCTGCTTCAATCCGTTACCTCTCACCTTCGTTTCACTTACTCCTACCACCTCCAGCCGATATTTCTTCATTTCCGCGACTAATTCCTCTTCTTTACCGTTCATTGACCTTACATTCCAACACCCGAATCTCCTAACCTTACCCTCTAAACCATTTAAATCATTTCGCTCCCTTTCCGTGCTCCTCATCACTCCCCGTTGCTGACCAGCTGTCTACGACAATCACCGAGTGCAGCCGCTCTCGCGCTCAATCCGCCATTTTTTTATATTGTACACATACCTTTGACGTAAACATGTGCAAACATGTAAACATGAACATGCATGAGAATATCTCATAATGTGTATCATATAACGCTCTCGGCAGTACCTGTCCCCCAACAGCCCAAGCTGCAATTATTGTTTGTCCAGTACACTGCTGAAGGGCTGGGAATTGTCCATCATCACAGGGTCCACCGGCCAACTGTTCTGGAGTGAGTTGGTCAAGTTGGTCATCCATATCATTACAGGCAAACAGGATCATGTGATGGACATGTGCGGCTGCCTCGGGATGGACAACAGGCTCATACTAACAGAATAGGGATAGAGAGATACAGGATTGGCGCAGAATATAGACTATAAGGCACTATAACAGGCTTAGTTTAGCCTCCCATGGCTGAAATTATCCTGCCTCCATTTTTACAAGCTGCTGTCATTATTGCTCAGCCTCCTTTCTGCAGACTCATGATGTCAGCTTGTCAAATGGAGGCACAGGAATAGCGTCGGTCATGCGAGACTAGGGTTGGCTAATGGCACAGTTTTAGCAAAAGCATGACATTGATCCATTAACTATTATCTAATATACATATAGATCATCCCAGTATAATCTACTATAGTAACTTTTTAATTGTGACAAGATACAGACATGACTGACAGATGTAGCTATATATATATAGGTATCTACAAAATATTATATTTGCATGAAGTTAAGAGGTCAGATTTTCAGAAATTGTACTTGCTGTAAGGATGGCACAAATATTAAATGATTGTATGTTAACAAGAAATTAATAAATAATTAAAGAGTTTCACAGTAGTGCAGAAATGCATAGTCATGCACCTACCTATGTAAAGCAGTATAAAAGTAATGTCCATTTCCTCACCCTGATCATATGCTTAGTAGCAGACTGTATGTCTCCTGGGAGCTGAAAGCCTGCACACCAGTAAGTTGTGTCAATACTGGGAATAACAGCCTACGTATGTGAGTAGAGAATGTGGCCATGGAGCTCATATATATGCAATGTGCCAGGTATGTACGTGTGATGCAAAATTGATGCAACTCACATCATTCACCAAGAATGTAACACTTTCAGCATTGCCAAGATCGTTGACAACCTCATTGTCCTCCACAAAAATGACCCCCTGGGTACCCCTATTGCTCATGTGGTACATAACTGAGTCGTGATCCACTGGATCAGTCCCGTCAGCACTCCAGGCATATATCATCCTGTTGGTGCCCTACACAAGCAGTAGCAGTAAGAAAGCTGATGCAATGTGGACACATGAAAATGAAAGTGATGCATGGTTTCATACCGGTGTGCACTCCTGAATTCACCACGCTGTGTATATGTATACACTGTGTTGAATATATGTAGTAACAGTGTTTCCATGTATGGTCCTTTGCTGCTTGTGTTGTTGTGGCACGGCGCATCATATTTTGTATATACAATTATATTATAGGCTCAATCATTCAGTCTTCCTTACACTTAAAGTACCATATACACACACACACACACACCACTCTTACACATGGGGGGGGGGGGGGGGGGGGATGCAGTGTAAACCTATAGCCCCAGTGTAATAGCCTCATGGGCAGGATGTGGGAGGAGGTGTTAGGTAAACTACACCCACTATGGAACAACTATATTCATCACGTGATTGTACAGACACACCACTCTCTGTAATCTCAAATCATGACCACCTAAAGGATAGGGGTGGGTATATCACCATAACAGGTCTAAGCATTTATGGCATTTAAAGTAGCAACTATTGCCTTACCACGTGATGTGTGGGACGTACTGTGGTTGTGTATACAGAAGTATGCATATAGATGTGTTTGGCTGTGACCTTTATGCCAGCCCCTTTGACCATAATATAACAGTTTCTTACATGCAGGTCATATGATTCACTTCTTGCATCTAACATACCATGCACTCAAGCACAATCAGAAGCATAACCATTGCCACTGAAAATCTTGCAACGAAGTTGTCTAATGAGCATTTGTATGCACGTATGTACCTGAACTATGTCTCTGTCACGGGCATCCCCTGTCTGGAGAGTTCGATTGAAGGCTACAATGGTCCATCCGTTCTCCTCCTTCCCCGCAACAAGAGTCCAGTCCTGCTGGCTGTCCACAGGTGGTAGAGCCCGAGCATCTGCAAAGCGATCCTGCACAGTACGTTCAATTAAATTAGAAAGTCAAGCTCCACGAATTTGCACACGTGTCCATATATGGACACAGCAGACAGTCTATTGGTCGGCTACGCTGATGTGCCCAGGGCAAAGAGAGCGTGCAGCAGCTGCGTAGTCCGTCTATATCGTATGTTCGCCTCTCGTAAGGGAAAGCCACAGATACTCTACACGTACTCTACGTCGTGTACAGAATTTAGCCAGCTACCTTAATCACGCAGGAATGTGACGGGTGAGTAGTGTGTGCTCACACGCAGCATTGCTGTTCCTCCTGCAGTCACCCATCCGATCACCAGGTCCGAGTTGGACATTTGTCCGTCGGCAGAGACTCCTAGACCGAACCACCCAAGGGTCTTCACTCGCACTGCCATTTCCAGCGCGCTAGAGTCCGGCTTGTACGTCCAGTACAACTCGTACTGCCCACTCACGAGAACCTTGGACTTCTCATAGCTAGCGAGGTCCTGTCCGCGGCTGCAGCTCACGAGGAACAGGAGCAACGCCACACCTGTACTCAGGATTGTTGGAGCCATTGTGTTGAATGTATATCTCTCAGGGGAATGGACATACCGTATATGACCGTATATTATTAGGAGCAGATTTTTGGGGGTTTTGTATGGCTTCATGTTCGTATATAATTTTATGTATATATATATATCTGTCAAGATGGCGGCGCCGTGGGGTTCGTTGACTTTACTAAGCTATTATTCGCTTTGTCCTCACTTTCGCAGCCATTCAATCGAGTGAGAAGTATTTCAGAATACGTCTTCGTAATAGTAAGCCAGCGCAAAGCTTGCGCAGGACGTTTTTGTGAAGAAACAGCCGAAAAAAGAACAGGTCCGATAACAAGATGGCCGCCCCGGAGGCTTCTGTTCACCCGCTTAGAAATCGCCTTTGTTACCATTTCTCCCTTTACCAAACGAACGAAAGTTGTTCACAAAGTGATTCAAGAAGGCTGATGTGGCTTAGGAGCTTTAATAACTTTTGCTTTTGAGTTACAGCTCAAATGTTACCGAGGCTGAACGGCCATTTTATTTACGTTCTAGCATGGTTTGCACATGACGAAGACTACTGCTACAGCGGTTAGCTTCGGTGCTATCCTTTCATGTGATATTTTAGATTTTGGACAGCAGCTATTAGTTTGTGTAGATGGTATTATTCAGGACAAGGCAACTGAATAGCTAGCTAGCTAGCTGGGTTAGAACAGTTGGCTATCAAAGTGCATGAAGCTGTGTAACTGCAGGGCTCTATCCTGTGCAAAGCATCCAAACGCTTAATGCACTTTCCCATGCAATTGCCAACTTTCCAATGAGTGTGGATGCTTAGGCACAGCTTCTTGGTTTGTATTTAAAACCCTGATGCATTCATACTTCTGCATGGTGCACCCTGTGGTCAATCTAGCATTTAAAGTGATGCTAAACATGACAAATGTAGACATCATTACTAGCAAGTAGTTCGAGTTTGGGGCGCCCCATTGGCACCCAACGAGTTTTTTAACTCGAAATACTTGTTTCGTGTGGGAGGCCAGCTCTTTCAAGTCAAGCCGTAAATAATTATGCACGTTGTTCACATTATTACGTAGCTGCTGCTGCCGCCGCGCGCGCACGCGCGTGTCTCTCTCTCTCTGTGTGTGTGTGTGTGTGTGTGTGTGTGTGTGTCTGTGTGTGTGTGTGTGTGTGTGTGTGTGTGTGTGTGTGTGTGTGTGTGTGTGTGTGTGTGTGTGTAGGTGCGTGCGTGTGTGTGTGTTACTTATGGTATAATGTGTATGCACGTATGCATGGGGCTTTGGCCACAGTTACCATCATCTCTTGTGAACATACATATATAGATGCGTCTACGTACGTGCGTGTGCATGCGTGTGGACATGTGTATGTTCGATGTTTATGTACATACGTATGTGTGTGTGTGTGTGTACGTGCGCATGTGAACGTAGCACCAGTATGTACATACGTATGTGCACACAAACTGATTGTAATGCCATCCATTAATGTTGCTTGGCAATAGAATTCACTGCAGGGTCTCTTGTGGCACGTACATATATACATATAATTATATATACATATGATACATCGCCTTGTAAGGATGCAGGGAAGCCAATCTAGGTGTGTCTTGTATGTGTGTGTGTGAGTGTGGGTGTGTATTCGAAAGAATGGTCTCACTGTGAAGAACACACACAAACAGAAACAATATGCCAATAAGTGATATATCATAGAGACAGAATATAAACATAAACATCAGACAATTAAGGTACGCATGTGTATATGCTGAGTAGCTACACAATATACGAACTTTACCATCGATCATGCTCTGAGCTGCCCTCGTGGGGCCTTCCCCACAATACGGCACAACGAGATTAGAAATCTGACCGGCACCCAACTAACAGAGGTCTGTCATGATGTCAGTCTCGAACCTGTTCTCCAGCCACTGGGTGGCAAAGTCCTCAACCACGCAACATCTATCTGTGAGAATGAAGCACGGGTCGACGTAGCTGCCAGAGACTTCTGGACACATGGACAAACGGCATTCTTTGACATGAAGGTATTTAACCCTTTTGCCAAGTCCAACCAGAAGTTTGCCCTGGCATCCTGCTTTACTCACCACGAACGACAGAAGAGAGCCTATGAGCAGAGAGTTGTCGAGGTTGAAAACAGCTCATTCGCTCCCCTCGTCTTTAGTACCACGAGTGCCATGGGTAGTCCATCTTCTACAGCGGATTGGCCATGATGCTATCTGAGAAGAAACAGCAACTTTTTTCATCAACGATGGGATGGCTGCGATGCCTACTGTCATTCTCCCTCCTGCAATCATCTATACTGTGCATCAGAGGATCAAGATCAAGTCAGAATGTCATCCCACGATTCCCAATCTCCACCGACTTGGCCACCAATGAATCACGTGTAGCCCTCTACTAAACTCATCCAAGTCCATTGACTTATAACATATTGAATATGATGCTGAACACTTTGTACTGAATTATGTATGCATTATGTAGTCTTTGTGGCTTCTGTGAGTATGTATGTATGTATGTTAATGTGTAAAAAAAACTCAATATACGTAAATACATCTTAAATGCGTTTGTGTGTGTGTGTGCTTATGTGTGTACAGATAGCTTGAGTGCTTGTGTGTGAGTGAGTGTGTGTGTGTGTGTTTGTGTGTGTGTCTGCCTGTATTCAACAAAGTCCATTGTGTATCTACACAACTGCACATAATTATACAGAATGTACCAGAAAGTAAATTTTACATGTATGTGTGATTGGACTTACCAGTACATTAGTATTCCTATCTCTGGCCGGTGGTATAAATGCACTCCAGCTGCAATGAGTCACCCTACAATGCAAAACACTGGCATACATATATAATTTGCAGTGTCCCTACCCAGAAAAAAGATTCAATCAAAGTTAAGAAAAACAACCACTTGGACTCAATACAATTCAACCCATGCCTACTTAATGGGCATCAGAGCATCTAAAGAACCAGTCAATGGGCCTTAGGTCTATTTGGTCACTAAAGCGCCAGGATAAGTGGTCACTCAGGTGAATGCATGGACCAGCTCAATACAGCACTGTGATAACGTACAATCAATGTTGTATTGTATTGTATGTATACATACTGAGTGAGATGTAGCTCGAGTATAGCTCCAAGCCTTAGGTGTATATACTCACATATATAGCCACTCATTAGTTAGTCTATGCAATGACATAAAATGAAGCCAAAGACACACAAGAAGCCAAGTTATGTATTGCTGGATGAAACCCATGCATGTACATAGACAGATTACAGAAGCAGCAGCTATGGGTCAGCCCCTACCTGACACACACTCACCCACAGACTCTGGGAATCTACCTTGACTTATACTTTCACCACAACAGAGAGGAAGATGTACACAATTGGGGGAAAGACGAGGGAAGTCCCTTACACAGCCTACTTACAATGCACATTCCTGATACTCGCAAGTATATACAGAATATGTACAACACACATACACGAGCATTGCACATATAACAATTGCATTGACAACCATTGTTGGCCATAATGTGCACCGTTTGAGACACAAATGGAGGACTATTGAAAGTGACTGAAGAAAGTATATACATACGTACATGCGTATACGTGCATGGGTCCAGTAAAGCTGCAGATGTATGCATATATGGTAAGAATGCACTACTACAGCTACATAGTGATACCAATAGGGCCACAAGAAGGGGTATTAACGACATGTGGAACTAGAGGGCCTTTGTCAGCCAAGGAGATGCAATTTCCTACATCACATTAATTCCTGTCATGTGCTGATGAAACAGTGAACCCTCATTGCATCATTTCTGCAATACATAGGTTGTAGCACACTTTATACAGTACACACCATATAAATAGCTTGCTCATGATCACAAGCTTTCATTTCTATTGCATATATATCAAATCTCCTAAGTGTCCTATAAGCATAGCGGCTATAGCTAGCAGTGAGTCATGTTGTGATCAACATCAATTCATTGATACAAAGTATATGTGTGGAAGGACATCTGACTGATTAAGGGAAAGTCCCTAATATCTTAAAATAGTACACGGAACAACACAGCACACAGCGGCAGATCTATTATTAACAGGCAGAAAATGAAGCCAGCAGACGTAATAGTTTGCATTCTCCACTTCTGTTTATTTACTACCACTGTATCATTTTAGTTCCGCATTGAAGGTGCATTGCAACGATGTATGGCTATTCACAATGTTGAAAGCATCACACTGTAATACGTAATGCAAACTTATGGTATGGTATAATTACAAATATATAAAGATTATGAACAATGTAACTGCTCTCATGTAACCCATTGTGTATCATTTGAGTCACATAAGTGTACAGTTTGACAGTGTTGCAGAGGAGACAATGCCATTTTGAATGATGATGATAATGATGATGATTGACAGTATTGAAGAGAATTACATGCAGTGCCAACAGTTCTAGCAATTTCAACTTACACTGTATAATAATGTACACTACTTAATTAATGTTTGCATCTAATAGGTGAGATCATACGTGTACTAGTACTGCAGTTGGAAGACCACATACATACACAAGTGTTGTCGCTGAGTTTGTCACAGAACTTTCAAATCATGTTCAATAGCGTGGAAATTATAGCAAAGTCACCCTTTACATTACTTCACCAATGTGTTGACCTGAGTACTAGGATGAGGAAGGGTCTAGCAGGCCATGTACAGAGGAAGATCCGAATTATGGAGACTGTTGTAACCTCAGAATAGCCTGTGTGATATTGAGAACAGTGTTTAATATTGACACCATGAACACAGATCTACGGTGTCAGTATATACACACACAAACTTCCTACAGCTATGTAGTGATGTAGTGTCAATATTATTATGTTATATATATCCGTACACATACACAAACAGTAACATAACAACGGGGGATGTCTTTGTGAAATTCACTATCTGGTGATGACGCGACAATCTCCAGCCATGTAACCACCCATGTGGACCCAACAAATTTCATCAGCAACTCAAATTTCGAAGATGCAGAGCAATTAGTAGTGACGACATTCACTCTTAATGTCGTATGTATACTGAGTGAGATGTAGCTCGAGTATAGCTGCATGCATTGGGCGTATATATCTATATATCTATATAATATTATATATATATATACTCACATATATACTCACTCATTAGTTAGTCCATACAATGCTATAAAATGAAGCCAAAGACACACAAGAAGCCAAGTTATGTATTGCTGGATGAAACCCATGCATGTACATAGAC
This sequence comes from Aplysina aerophoba, assembly GCA_949841015.1. Taxonomy (NCBI): domain Eukaryota; kingdom Metazoa; phylum Porifera; class Demospongiae; order Verongiida; family Aplysinidae; genus Aplysina; species Aplysina aerophoba. Next base: position 3,728,841 of record OX465034.1, on the reverse strand, counting down.
AGATTACAGAAGTAGCAGCTATGGGTCAGCCCCTACCTGACACACACTCACCCACAGACTCTGGGAATCTACCTTGACTTATACTTTCACCACAACAGAGAGGAAGATGTACACAATTGGGGAAAAGATGAGGGAAGTCCCTTACACAGCCTTCTTACAATGCACATTATGAATGCACTTGCTACAGCTACATAGTGATGCCAATAGGGCCACTACCACGACTGTGCTGAACCTCATTTGGAAACACATGCATTGCAAACACATAATTCCAAAGACGATAGGTACATTCACTCAAACGTCTTGTACTAAAAGGATTTGACTGCAGTTGTTGAAACTGTACATGTCCTTCACTGTCTTTAAAATACACAGACACAATCTCCTTCATACGACCCAAGTGTGTTCCACCATAGGGACAATTCAAAGCCTCACAAGTTTAACCACAAAGAGAGATCACAGTAAGAAAGAGACCACAGCAACGCGTGGAACTGGCAGACCATTTCAAGCAAAGCCTTCAAGTTTTGCTATAGCTTCCTACGTAGTTAGTTACATTCGTACTTAATACGTACATACATAGCTAGCCACAGACCAAAAACCATCTGACATGATAAACAATTTAATTGACATGAATTGTAGCTAGTATTACTCTCGACTACATCTGCTGTGTTCAGCAGAATAATATTATAGTGCAGCTGGTCCTTATTCCAGTCCTAGTGTGAACCACCACGCACCATGATGATGATGAATAGTTCAGTCTTTCAGCGCTTTGACACCATTTTTTCAGTACAATTTTTTACAAAGAGATTCCCCAAGTGCACTACAGTTCACTCATGTAAAGTAAAAATGTGAATGTTTAAAATGGTATGGCATGCTATTTAAAAAGTACAACGTGCTACAATGATGTGCATGGAACGCCATAATTATTGGATAGAACACAGAGAGGTAGGGTTCAATTAGTTAATTCTCCTCCTTTGCTGCATCCACAATCTTGACAATCCAGAGCACAAGATCCTTCATAGACCTTCCCAGTTGCATCACCACAGTGTCCTGCTCATCCTCCTCCTCAGGCTGCTCATTGCCTGTAGGTGGTTGCACCGATCCTTCACCTACATTAGGATCTGTCTGGTTGCAAGTCTTGGAGCCACTGTCTGACAGTTCACCGCCATGAGACACATCTCCCTTCCTCTTCTCTACAGAGTACAGAGACAAGAGTATAAAAGGACAATTGTAAAACTCCTTAAAAATCTTCTGTGAGGGTGTGTACATCCATGTATATGTGCAAATTCCAAATGTGCAACTGGTGGCTCATGTCCTTCGATAAGTCACTACATAGCTAGCTAGCTGCTATCAAACTCAGGTGCACAACAACCCAGCTACAATCTTTCATTGTACGTAATTCATAATTATGGCATTAATATAGCTCGAGAATGAGATGGATTATAACTTTAATAGTGCTACATTAATATAATTGTTTAGTTGTTAGTAAGCAATCAGGCCCACCTTCCAGATGAACCCCTTCATCTGTTTGTTTGAATGGCTGATGGATTGATTAGTGTAGTTATATAGCTCAACATTTAATGTGGATGCATTGAATTCTTACCAGCTGTTACAGTCAAGTTAATGGACACTTCTGGTGTTACTCCACAGCACCTTCCAACGGACCCTGGCTGTTCCCGTTCTCTCCCATGAAAGACATACTCTCCAGGACACAGTGAATTGTAGTTATACTTCATTTGCCACACAGTGTCAGTATACCCACTCACAGAGGTAGGGACGATAGGCTGACCATCAAGGAACCACCGAGGTTCTGTCACTACCAAACCGGAGACATTCCGGTATAAGCAAGTCACAGACACATCCGCAGTGCTGCAGGATACTGCGAGGAGCAAAAAGTAGAGAAATAAGCAACCTTATTACATACAATATATTATGTAAGATGACATGCTTAGAAATTAATTGAACATGCACCTTTTAGCCGATTATTATGAAACTCACTGAATGGGCAAAGACTTCCAGCTGTAGTTGCGAACATTTTGCAATTATCAGGAATGCTTGCTCCTTGGCAAAGCTATATACATAGAAGGATGGAGTCGGAATAGTACAAGGCATTTTGAGAATATTGCAAACGTGCATTTTATATGGCTTTCAGCCAACAAAGTGGAATACAGCAACGTATAGCTAGGTAGTGGCAAGTCAACTGTACTGCATGCACACACACAGGCCACTGTGTCCATGCATCAATGTCTGTAAACAGAAGCATTTTACTGGCTTGCTGTATCACACTTTTGACTCACTGCTATCACAGAGGCAGCCAGCAAAAGGTAGGTTGCAGAGGCAGACATGACTTCTTGTTCTCTCTTCTTGAGTCTTGGCAAAGGATAGAACCACTCTTTAAGTAGTCTTTAGGCTTCTTCTTGCGCTTCGTTCACATGATGCAGAGGATCAAATAGCTAAGCTTTATATAGACAGCGAACTACACCAGGGACCTTCCGCTAGCAGAAGAATGCGGTCACCCGCGAAAATCGATCGAATGCATGATTGCGCAATACCAATACACGCCGCGTGTTTTACGCACGCATAAATTAATTAATATAATTATATAATAAATATATAGCTTAAAGCAAACCCTCAATTGCACTTGCAAACTGAGAAAGGCAGGATCCCCTGTTACTAACTGGACTTGCACTCCCGATCTATTCACTTGCCTTAGTGATTCACTGCTATATAATAATATATAGTCATACTTATATGAAACATGGGACATTTTACTATAACTGCATTTTACATCTGATCATGACTTGACTAAATCAGGCAGTGCGCATGTGTGCCTAAATGTCAAGTATTATTTGTTTTATCAGTGATCAGTGTGCGCAATAGCATACGTTAGCGCGTGCATGTGCGTATATCTGCCTACACCACACAGTATATAATTTAAATCAATCTTTATGGCTAAAGGTTGATGATACACGTATACAATATATGCACACAGTAGCATATAATATACACCATCGTATAATTATATTTGAATCAATCTTTATAAAGGTTGATGATACATGTATATACAGTTGTCAGGAAAGCCAATATATAGACCATATTTTATGTAACCAAATATTTGACAGCTTATTCTCCTGACTTCTTATGTACACTTGTGGGGTGGGTACAGGAAAGTGTGGATGATGGGTGTGACATGTTTGATAGGTAGTAGGCCGTGTGGCCAGCTAGTGATGTGTGGGGTGTGACATGTTTGATAGCTAGCAGGGTGTGTGGCCAGCTAGTGATGTGTGGGGTGTGACATGGTGCAAATATTCATGACAGTAGTAGACAGGATAGTTGCCATGCATCAGAGCAGCCGCTCGAAACATATCCGTCAGTGGCATGCCCACAGAACTGCTGAGAAGAAAAATTACACATTACACAGTTTGAACAAAAATTTAAGAATACAGCTGCAATACAACATGAACATAATATTATATATATATACATAAATTGTATTATACTAGTTATTATTACCATTATAATACAGTGTCAGTTTAATATGTAGATATGCACATCCATTCACACGGGACAGGATACAATACATCCATATTGAGGGACAGATTCAAGTTGCAGTTATAACGTCATATAACCAGGCATATTGGCCAACAAGCACTACCGGACACTAATGCATGCATATTCATAAGCTCCATTGGAAATATTGCATGTACTTTCATTGTACAAGCTGGCTGGGTTCACAGTTGAGAGGCACGGGAGAGACATACGTAAGGGGATGTGGCAAAACAATCCCTTTCAGCTCTCCATATGAAGCTCTACATGGCTGGCACTGTAATCACAATGGGAACAACAGTGAAACAGAAAGCTTGAATTAGTTTGGGAATTGGAGCATGATGATGTGCAAAGCCCCTTGGGATGAATGTACAACGGTGCACACTATGTTCGCTGTGTATGGTAGGGAAAGGGCCAATGGCCACTTGATGCAACAATTTAGGGGTGGCCAGAAAGCGAGGGTATGTTACAAATTTGGGGCCACTGAACTCTACATACATATGCATGTGTGGCATAGAGGGAATTCCTTACATTGTATATACGGACAATAGTACATATTAGTACATACTTATTATACATACTTATACGTTAGTACATACAATGGTACATGTTATATATCACTTCCTTGGGCCTCACCAACGCATGCCATTATCAAAGCAATCTGTTGAAGGAGAGAAGGCCTGAGTCATAAAAACTAGATGCAAACGTCACTACATACATACATAGACAGAGAGCTAGAGCACCATGGTCAAGTACATACATAGCTCCCTATAGCAGGCAATGGACTGCTATACAAACATACGTATACATATGCATATGCATGTACAGGTGCATGCAAGCAATATAATTATAGTAATGTATGTATGCATGTATAACGAATGAACGAATGAGCTCATGCTGACTGCAACCATTGTACGAACGTCTGCACTTATTATCACAAACTTCCACACATCAGATACAGATCCCATCTCAGTAGGACAGAGCAGCAACGTGTATTCCACCCACACAATCGCAGCACCTCCACTTTACACCATTACACATGTAGGACACAATGCTGACTCTGCACTCCAGATAGTACCCCACGGAAAACCCCCAACGAACATGACAGATTGGGGGGCGGGATGGGGGAGGGGAAGTGAACAGCTTAGAGGTGGCTTGCGCATGCTGTTGGCCAAATCAGCATTAGTAAATTCAGTAAAGATAGAACAGTAGAATGCGGTGTGCAGCATTACATCATATGCTATATCAGGCAGCCAATGAAGGGGTGGAGGGGAGGGGAGGGGAGAACAATGTTTGAAATTGAAGACACTAGAAAACCAAAAGACATGAGATATGAGGATCATTGTGCATATGTTTGTATGTAGAGCCGTAGGTACGTATGTACTGTGCATACCATGGATGCATAAATTCACATTACACAAATGCGCGTAACTGTAGTCTACGTATGTGCCTGTGTGTGTGTGTATGTACATAAATGTGTCTTTGTCTGTATGCATGTACATTAAGTGTATGTGTATGTGTGTGTGTGTGTAGTGTGTGTGTGTGTGTGTGTGTGTGTGTGTTGTGTGTTGTGTGTGTGTGTGTGTGTGTGTGTGTGTGTGTGTGTGTGTGTGTGTGTGTGTGTGTGTGTGTGTGTGTGTGTGTGTGTGTGTGTGTGTGTGTGTGTGTGTGTGTGTGTGTGTGCATGCGCTTGCACGAGTGCATGCATACATTCTAACAAGACGCCCAAACTGCATGAACAATAGCTGATCCTAAATGGAACACATACGGTACAAACCACACAGTATTAACACATAAAGTTCCATACCATTCCATGTGAAACCTTCCTCTGGTGTGTAATCTGGTCCAGTGACATCCACATCCTCCCCATGGCCAAGCGTTGGCAGCACTGCATCCTCACCATGGACATCGATTACAGAGTGACATGCAAAATACAAAGGATGCTGGCTGGCCTTCAAACATCAGACAACAATAGTACAATACAAACTGAATCCTTAATCATTCAGGGTGTTAAGACGACAGGGTCAATTGTATATATGTGCAATGCACTCAGAAATGAAACTTTATCACACGGAAATCACACTCCGCAAGCATGCTCCAAAGTTATATTCATGCAAAGCCCTTGTAAAGCTAATACAAATGGCTACTGCACTCTCACCATGGCAACAAGATCTACATGTATGTAAATACATACAAAATGATCAATACTCACCTTCACTTCAGAAAATGCCACCAGACACACAGTATAGGGGGACTGTGGAATATAAGCAGATTAGGCACACAGACAGCAGCATTGCAAAGTCGTGTACTGTATCAGTGCAATAGGGTACAAGAGTAAACTGACAACAAGGAAGTGGTCCACATTCCCCTGCAAATCCCTCCTCCAAAAGGTGGACATAGGCAAAGGAGGGCAGTATCTGCTCATACAGTTGCAAACCCCCATTTGGTGCCCTTTGGTTTGGGGAGGCAGGGAACATTACCATTTACTACAAGGTATGACTCAACTGCTGCTGTGGACAAACACACACTGTATAAACCTCAAGAAGGGGGGCCCTTACTAAGAAGTTGAACTAGGTATATAGGGGGGGGGGGGGGGGGGGGGAACCTTACTATGAAGCAGGAGTTTGAATTTGGTAAACCCAGAATAGTTACCAAGTTATGAATCTCGTTAAACCATGCCTCTCTAGGTGGGAATGGGAACTACAATAGCTTCCCATCCGCACACCTGCATTGGTGAATATACTCATGCTATGAATAAAAATATTTCCCTTGCAGCACATCTTGCTCCCCCCCTACATGTAACTATTCCAGGGGGTGGTGTTCCAGAGTAACCTACTGAACATATACATATACATATTGTATCCAGGTACGCATATACACATAATAAGAATATCCTGTATCATTATATTCTGTGATGTGTCACATCCACACACACGCAAAACTACACAGAAGCATTCCTATTCATAACTATTATGGACTATGCATCCCATCACATGAGGAGGAGTCCAAGAGAACATCACTGTTGCTGTGTGAAAACTGGATGTAAACACACATAGGGGACCCCTTTACCTGGAATA
>OX465034.1:3677224-3719724 GCA_949841015.1 Aplysina aerophoba | reverse complement strand
TATAGATGAGCCAGCAATACGTATGTACGTATGTATCTGTGAAGGACGGAATCCTCATTCCAAAACTTATGAAACTTTAGTTGTGTACACACGTTTGTAGCAGACATCAAAGACACCAGGTGACCTGCACTACCAAAACCACGCCTGTGTGCTCTTGCATAACCGCTACTGTAGCTAAGGGTTGGCAGCTTCTACTGCACATACATATCTCGCCATGCATGAGTCTTAGTGAGCTGGCTGTATCTGGGCCAAAATAAACATCGAACTGCACAGCTGAAACTGACGTGTACCAATCTACGTATGTATGCTCTATGTATGCACAACTCTAGAAATGAGAAAAACTGCAATGGAAGTACGCAATATGGAAGAATTCACAAAGTCAAAACCGCAGATGATTGCACTGCATAAACGAATCAAACACCAGTATGTCAGGAGTGTGGTGGTAGTGTGTTTGAACATGCTGGTGGTTGAGTACTTCAGACTAGAGAGTTTCAAACAGGATAAACGACATCATACACCTGCACTAGCAGATGGGGTTGTCTGAATCTAAAAGAACCAATGTCCTTACATATTGTATGCCTTCAATCCAGAGAACAGTATGGGAAGGCAGCCATGCAGAGAAGTGTGAAAGTGTAAGTCTCACGGAGAGCTGTCCCAAATGTATAATAATTATTTTATCATATATAGTAATAACGAAGTAAAAAGAGTCCTTAGTGGCTATGTGGGGACATGCTGAATATATTAATGGACTTCACTACCCTATACTTGAAGAATGATAATGCCAAATGTTCCAACACAATCATGCTGCTGTTTTCGTCAGTGGCATGTGCAAAACAGAAGGTGCCTCGCCTAAAAGACGGTGGTGGTAGATTATGTGCTACAATGGACAGACACACATTATTATATAAGCACATGCACGCGTTAACGTATATTATTTATATTATAATTTATATTATTATAATGCGTAAGATCACGATGTTTTGGTATTGCGCAACCACGCATTCCATCGACGGTCCCTAGTGCAGCTCGCTGTCTATATAAAGCAAGCTGTTTGATCCTCTGCATGTGAACGAAGCGCAAGAACAAGCCTAAAGACTACTTAAAAAGAGGTTCTATCCTTTGCCAAGACTCAAGAAGAGAGAACAAGTTGTCATGTCTGCCTCTGCAACCTACCTTTTGCTGGCTGCCTCTGTGATAGCAGTGAGTCAAAAGTGTGATACAGCAAACCAGTAAAATGCTTCTGTTTACAGACATTGATGCATGGACACAGTGGCCTGTGTGTGTGCATGCAGTACAGTTGACTTGCCACTACCTAGCTATACATGTTGCTGTATTCCACTTTGTTGGCTGAAAGCCATATAAAATGCACGTTTGCAATATTCTCAAAATGCCTTGTACTATTCCGACTCCATCCTTCTATGTATATAGCTTTGCCAAGGAGCAAGCATTCCTAGTTATTGCAAAACGTTCGCAACTACAGCTGGAAGTCTTTGCCCATTCAGTGAGTTTTATAATAACTGGCTAAGAGTTGCATATTCAATTAATTTCTAAGCATGTCATCTTACATAATATATTGCATGTAATAAGGTTACTTATTTCTCTACTTTTTGCTCCTCGCAGTATCCTGCAGCACTGCGGATGTGTCTGTGACTTGCTTATACCGGAATATCACCGGTTTAGTGCAGGCAGAACCTCGGTGGTACCTTGATGGTCAGCCTATCGTCCCTACCTCTGTGAGTAGGTATACTGACACTGTGTGGCAAATGAAGTTTAACTACAGTTCACTGTGTCCTGGAGAGTATGTCTTTCATGGGAGAGAACGGGAACAGCCAGAGTACGTTGGAAGGTGCTGTGGAGTAACACCAGAAGTGTCCATTAACTTGACTGTAACAGCTGGTAAGAATTCAATGCATCCACATTAAATGTTGAGCTATATAACTACACTAATCAATCCATCAGCCATTCAAACAAACAGATGAAGGGGTTCATCTGGAAGGTTGGCCTGATTGCTTACTAACAACTGGACAATTATATTAATGTAGCACTATTTAAGTTATAATCCATCTCATTCTCGAGCTATATTAATGCCATAATTATGAATTACAATGAAAGATTGTAGCTGGGTTGTTGTGCACCTGAGTTTGATAGCAGCTAGCTAGCTATGTAGTGACTTATCGAAGGACATGAGCCACCAGTTACACATTTGGAATATGCACATATACATGGATGTACACACCCTCACAGAAGATTTTTAATGAGTTTTACAATTGCAAATGTCCTTTTATACTCTTGTCTGTACTCTGTAGAGAAGAGGAAGGGAGATGTGTCTCATGGCGGTGAACTTTCAGACAGTGGCTCCAAGACTTGCAACCAGACAGATCCTAATGTAGGTGAAGGATCGGTGCAACCACCTACAGGCAAAGAGAAGCCTGAGGAGGAGGAGGAGCAGGACACTGTGGTGCTGCAACTGGGAAAGACCATGAAGGATCTCGTGCTCTGGATTGTCAAGATTGTGGATGCAGCGAAAGAGGAGAATTAACTTAACAAGCCTTAAACCCTACACCTCTGTATTCTATCCCATTATGGCATTCTATGCACATCATTGTAGCACGTTACACTTTTTAGCACGCCATACCATTTTGAGCATTCACATTTTACTTTGAGTGAACTTTAGTGCATTTGGGGAACCCCTTGCAAAAATTTGTTAAGGTAAAATTGGTAACTCCGTGAAAACTTACTTTGTCGTCGCGTAATTCCAACATTTAAGCGACAAACGTCCAACTTAGATATCAGGTACTAGCATCTATGACACGCCCTGCAGCTTTTGAAGAAACTGGCCTCGTTCCTAGGCCCTCTGCGCCACATTAAGTAACGATGAACGGCCTGGGAACGAGGCTTGTGAAGAGAAACCCAATGACCCACAATGTTATGTGTAGTACCGACACCTTAGATTACACGCTGTAATAACTATAATACTGTACATAATTATAGTAGTATGTTAGTACATGCAGTACAAGATAATCGCATGGGACATGTCCGCTGCCAGCAAAGTAGCCTCTAATTGCTGAAACCCTGCATGGTTATCACATCTTCAATGCATCCATGTCAACGCATGTGACTTCACGTGATCTGCGAACCCGTGTGTTTCCGACGATCACAATGCTACGCTATTGGTACATACTTAGCAGGCCCGTACGGAGGGGGAGTTCGTTGGGTTCGTACGAACCCCCCCCCCTCTGGTACCTGTGGCAAACAAAAATCAGAACCTAACCATTTTGTAGCAGTCCAAGAATTAATCGAGGGATCAGAACTCGAAGTATCGCTTAAACGTCTGAAGTTTCCGTCGGTATATGCATTATACCACCGCACTGTCCTCCATCTTGTTATGACGTCATTGGGTGACTGCAACAGCAGCCATCGGTTTAGAGGACAATGGGAACTTTTCCGCAATGTAACCCCCTTTTCAAAACCCTGCGTACGGGCCTGCTTAGTCTACAATATATATCATTCGCGAAGGGTTTCTGTGAAAGTGAATATCAAAGCGAAGCGTGAAGTTGTTTCGCGCTGCCTTTTGCTGGATATTTCTCGCTCCAGAACATTCTTAGCAGCGAGTATCGATTAGCGATTCTCCAAAGTTCTTCAAACAGCTATAAAGCTAGCCAGAGAAATGGGCGTGCGGTAGGTAAGTGGACTACCTGAAACACGACTGTTCCATCGTCCTCCACCCAACCCATGACAACATCCGAGTTGGACATTCCACCGTTGGGAGAGACGCCAAACCCCACCCAACCGGTTGTGTTAACACGCACAGCCAGAGGCAAATTTCCACTAGGCTCATCCACATCCCAGTATAGCTCATAACTGGGACTGCTCAGCAGTTTGAAGTTGCTGTAGCGGTCAGCAAGGTCCTCATGCAGATGAGCACTAGAGAGAAGTCCCATGCAGGGAAAGAACGGCAAGAAGAATGCAGGAAGTGTGGGCCATTGTTCACTCTCTCCAGCCACAGCTAGAATTAAGGTTTAGTGCTGAGCTGATCTGTGACTGCATGTGCATGCTGCGCGCAAGAACTTTTGTAGGAAGGCTGCTGTACGTGTACATGTGGTATATAAACCTAAAATGCGAAGTGTACGTACGTAGCTGCCTATATATATATAGAAATATTTTAGTAGTGCTTGGTTGTACGTATATACATTATTATATATATATTATATATAATCGGTCATGATCTAGGCCTGTATCACCTTTGCTGCATATTAGAACTCTGATCATTATGATGCATGTGCATCTATAGCTATAAATTATACAAGCTTGAAGATCTGAGGCATGCAGATGTACATGCATCATTATAATTATAATATTATATTTACTGATGAGAAGCACATGAAAGCACATTAATTAGTCAATACTTGATACTTAGTAAATTCATGGCGGTTGATAGCAATTCATTCTTTTAATATATAGACAGCGTGAACAAATATATATAATTTTTCAAAATTATAGTTGTTAATGAAAGGTTGGAATGATCAGCTATTAATAGAATGGTGATATAGGCTCTGTTTCTGTAGTGTCATGGCTTTTGCAGATCACAAAAAGAAGCTGATTGCACTTGCAAACATCATTACGAAGGCAGTTCCTATGTAGAACACTGATCCTGCTCCACTAGAAATTGTAGCACCTTCCTCATCATCAGTAGAAATTGTAGCACCTTCATCATCGGTAGAAATTGTAGTACCTTCTCCATCATCGGTAGAAATTGTAGCACCTTCCTCATCACCAGTAGAAATTGTAGCACCTTCATCATCGGTAGAAATTGTAGTACCTTCTCCATCATCGGTAGAAATTGTAGCACCTTCCTCATCATCAGTAGAAATTGTAACACCTTCATCATCGGTAGAAATTGTAGTACCTTCTCCATCATCAGTAGAAATTGTAGAAGTCTGCATCAAAGACATGTAAGCTAAACCTAAAAGCCAAGTACAGACTGATAACAAGCTAGGATGCTTCTATGCAGCATCATTAGCTGCTGCTGCAGCTGCACTTTTATACACAGAAATATATTGATCGTTAACATCACTATAATCTTGAAATGATAAACTTGTTACACATCAATCAACAGAAGCACATACCTGAAAGGCTTGACAGGATCTGTCACGGTCACCTTCATAGTACAATGCCTGCAGATCATCTACTATCGTTTGGTTCCACTGGAAGGTACTAAAATGGTCTCTCACATAATCACTGAACTGGAAGAGGTTGAACTGAATTTGTTGCACCCTCTCAGGACTGTAAGAAGAAGAGAAACAGAAAAGCACATGCACCATTACAGATAATACAGATTTTATAATTATAACAGCAGGCTGCAATCAAGCATAATAAGCAATAATCATTAATTAATATGTCTACTATGTACACATTACTGAAATATTCAAGCTTCACTAACCCTCTAGATAATCACTATACTCACGTTAGGCCTGATCCCTTCAGGAAGGGCTGGAGGGCAGTGGAGGTGATGCTGTCGTAGCATGACTGAAGTGACCGGGGATAGTGTATGAAGAAGGACACGCACATCTCCTCGTTAGTGCCGAGTCCACCCTGCAGTAAACAGCAACGGATAACTTGTGTGCTTGTGTGTATATGTGGGCGTGCATGTGTGTGTGTGTATTTCTGCCTGCATGGGTTCAACTAGTACAAAGTGTATACCTATCTATTTGCTTGTACTATAGTATTTACGTACTACCATTAAGTAGACATACGTATGTGTGTTAGGACTTACCAATAGAGTAGTGTTCCTATTGCTGGTAGAATAGAAGCACTCCAGCTGCAAGGAATCGCCCTACATCACAGAGATAGCAAAACACAGGCATATTCTATTATAACAGGAACTGCCTATAATACGTACAAAACAGCGAAGGAGGTACAGTTCCCACACATGTTTGTCCAATCTTCAACACAGGGGGGCAGCTGTACCAGATGTGATAGCTTCCACCAGGGCACCAAACATCCTGGGTGGCAATGAATCTCATTACCTAATGCCCAGCCAACATTGTGTGGAATAAGAACTAGCTTTCTATCAGCTCATGGTTGTGGATAGTGTGGCAAGTCCAACTAGGTATGCAGGTATGCACACACACATGCACACACACACACACACACACACACACACACACACACACACACACACACACACACACACACACACACACACACACACACACACACACACACACACACACACACACACACACACACACACACACACACACACACACACACACACACACACACACACACACACACACACACACACACACACACACACACACACACACACACACACACACACACACACACACACACACACACACACACACACACACACACACACACACACACACACACACACACACACACACACACACACACACACACACACACACACACACACACACACACACACACACACACACACACACACACACACACACACACACACACACACACACACACACACACACACACACACATGGAAGGGTACAGTACACTGCCGCATTCCTCTCTAGCCCGGGGGAGGGAGGGGGAGGGGCGTACCAGATGTAATAACTTCCACCAGGCCACCAAACATCCTGGGTGGCAATAAATCTCACTAACTAATGCCTCCCCACACATGGAATTAGAACTAGCTTCCTATCAGCAGCCACAGTGGCTAAAAATGCAGGGCTAACCAATGCACACTGTGACTCCCTGGGTACATATATACGTATATACATACAAAGAATCCAATTACGTACATCCAATACATAGATAGAACAGCAGACACGTCTACCTCAGATATGAACAAACACTTACATAGCTTCCCTGCAAATTCACAAAGCAATGTATAATGTTACATGCGCACTGTAGGACTGTGTTTTGCAGTCAATTAATACATACCCATATGTATTGCCAAGCAACTATACTAAAAGGCACCCAATTCAAATTGTTAGCGCACATGCACACCTAGATATGCACACATATGTATACATGCAAGGATATACACAAAACACTGTCTGAATCTCTGGCCAAAGCTGGTGCATGTATGCTTAAATTCATAGCTCAAAGGGAAGCGTGTGCGTGAATGCACACCTCATACTCTATGTGCAAGAGCTACATTCACTCGTGAATACATACATACAGCACATACAGTCATTTTACAACTTCTGGTCCCAACTGCAGAGTGCAATCATTTACGTGTTTTAACATATTGACGGTAGTGTCTCGTATGCTATTTACAATTGGAATTCACGTGTGACTCTGCCATTGCAGTAATTACACACACACACACACACACACACACACACACACACACACACACACACACACACACACACACACACACACACACACACACACACACACACACACACACACACACACACACACACACACACACACACACACACACACACACACACACACACACACACACACACACACACACACACACACACACACACACACACACACACACACACACACACACACACACACACACACACACACACACACACACACACACACACACACACACACACACACACACACACACACACACACTATGCCATTCCATACTGTAATCACTAGACTAGAAATTGTGAATTGAGTGTAACATGGAAGGATACAGTACACTGCGGCATTCCTCTCTAGCCCGGGGGAGGGAGGGGGAGGGGCGTGAAGCCGTGAACCCATGCAGGGAGGGAGGTATGTTTGTGCAAACCTGTCAACCCAGGGGGCACCTGTTCCAGTATGCAATAGCTTACACCAGGACCAACAAGTATCCTGTGTGGCAATGAATCTCATTAACAATTGTCAGCTTACACTGTGGAATTAGAACTAGCTTCCTATCAGCACCATGTGGGTAATACAAAGAAACAAACATTATCATACACCCACACACCCACACATGCACACAGGCAAGCACACAGGCATGTACGTACACATGCACACATGCTGTTCCACTACAAACCAGTGGAGTGCTCAATTGCTTCACTTGGAGGATACCAAGTACGGAGTGAAAACACTATCTACAGCACATGGAAATCTCCATATTAGCCCCTCACCCCTCCCTCCCCCAGACAGCCATCCCCTCCCAAAGGGTGGGCCATAACAAAGTAGGAGGTGGTCCACATTCCCCTCCCTCTCCCTTCAGCCAATCAATCCCTAGGGGACAGGTGCTAGCATGTAGGGAAGTGCAGTACCCACACATGTTAGAGCTCTTGCATCACATGAGGTAGATTCCAGAGCCACATCACTGTTGTTGTGTGATACCAGGATGTAAGCACACCTAGAGGACCCTTCTACCTGGAATGGCAAGGAACAGTCTTGCGGCCATTTTCTGTTGCACAATCATAAAAATGGAGGCTGGAAGTTAGTCTTGCGTAGCCAGACCGCTTTGATGAAAGCGGTCTGGCTACGCGGACTAGTTGGAAGTGGTCTGGCTAGGCGATTTTGGTGAAAGAATGGAGGTTGGAAGCTAGTCTAGACTAGTTGGAAGTGGGGTTGGCTACGTACGTCAGACTAAACAAGGAACATGGTTACACCTTGACTCCCCTGTCGTTACAACCATACAAGTACTTCTACACCACACATGCGTACGTACTGTAGATGAGCCAGCAATACGTATGTACGTATGTATCTGTGAAGGACGGAATCCTCATTCCAAAACTTATGAAACTTTAGTTGTGTACACACGTTTGTAGCAGACATCAAAGACACCTGCACAACCAAAACCACACCTGTGTGCTCTTGCATAACCGCTGCTGTAGCTAAGGGTTGGCAGCTTCTACTGTACACACATCTCGCCATGCATGAGTCTCAGTGAGCTGGCTGTATCTGGGCCAAAATAAATATCAAACTGCACAGCTGAAACTGACGCGTACCAATCTATGTATGCTCTGTGTATGCACAACTCTAGAAATGAGAAAAACTGCAATGGAAGTACGCAATATGGAAGAATTCACAAAGTCAAATCCGCAGATGATTGCACTGCATAAACGAATCAAACACCAGTATGTCAGGAGTGTGGTGGTAGTGTGTTTGAACATGCTGGTGGTTGAGTACTTCAGACTAGAGAGTTTCAAACAGGATAAACGACATCAAACACCTGCACTACCAGATGGGACTGTCTGAATCTAAAAGACCCAATGCACATATTGTATGCCTTCAATCCAGAGAACAGTGTGGGAAGGCAGCCATGCAGAGAAGTGTGAAAGTGTAAGTCTCATGCAGAGCTGTCCCAAATGTATAATAATTATTTTATCATATATAGTAATAACGAAGTAAAGAGTCCTTAGTGGCTATGTGGGGACATGCTGAATATATTAATGGACTTCACTACCCTATACTTGAAGAATGATAATGCCAAATGTTCCAACACAACCATGCTGCTGTTTTCGTCAGTGGCATGTGCAAAACAGAAGGTGCCTCGCCTAAAAGACGGTGGTGGTATAATTATGTGCTACAAGGACAGACACATATTATTATATAAGTACATGCACGCGTTAACGTATATTATTTATATTATAATTTATATTATTATAATGCGTAAGATCACGATGTTATTGGTAGTGCGCAACCACGCATTCCATCGACGGTCCCTAGTGCAGTTCGCTGTCTATATAAAGCTAGCTGTTTGATCCTCTGCATGTGAACGAAGCGCAAGAACAAGCCTAAAGACTACTTCAAAAGAGGTTCTATCCTTTGCCAAGACTTAAGAAGAGAGAACAAGTTGTCATGTCTGCCTCTGCAACCTACCTTTTGCTGGCTGCCTCTGTGATAGCAGTGAGTCAAAAGTGTGATACAGCAAACCAGTAAAATGCTTCTGTTTACAGACATTGATGCATGGACACAGTGGCCTGTGTGTGTGCATGCAGTACAGTTGACTTGCCACTACCTAGCTATACATGTTGCTGTATTCCACTTTGTTGGCTGAAAGCCATATAAAATGCACGTTTGCAATATTCTCAAAATGCCTTGTACTATTCCGACTCCATCCTTCTATGTATATAGCTTTGCCAAGGAGCAAGCATTCCTAGTTATTGCAAAGTGTTCACAACTACAGCTGGAAGTCTTTGCCCATTCAGTGAGTTTCATAATAATTGGCTAAAAGGTGCATGTTCAATTAATTTCTAAGCTTGTCATCTTACATAATATATTGTATGTAATAAGGTTGCTTGTTTCTCTACTTTTGCTCCTCGCAGTATCCTGCAGCACTGCGGATGTGTCTGTGACTTGCTTATACCGGAATGTCACCGGTTTAGTACTGGCAGAACCTCGGTGGTACCTTGATGGTCAGCCTATCGTCCCTACCTCTGTGAGTAGGTATAATGACACTGTGTGGCAAATGAAGTATAACTACAATTCACTGTGTCCTGGAGAGTATGTCTTTCATGGGAGAGAACAGGAACAGCCAGTGTACGTTGGAAGGTGCTGTGGAGTAACACCAGAAGTGTCCATTAACTTGACTGTAACAGTTGGTAAGAATTCAATGCATCCACATTAAATGTTGAGCTATATCTTTCACTAATCAATTCATCAGCCATTCAAACAAACAAAGGAAGGGGTTCATCTGTAAGGTTAAATGTTGGAATTACGCAACGCTGATTGCAAGCAAGAAAGGGAATATCTATCGGAGGACAACAATATTAATGAGGCACTATTTTAAAGTTACAATCCATCCCTTTCTGGAGCTATATTAATGCCATAATTATGGATTTTAGTTTTTACACCAAAAATTGTACGTTGCATTGCTCTGTTCTTGTGCACCAGAGTTTGATAGCAGCTAGCTAGCTACGTAGTGACTTATCAAAGGACATGAAGCACACAGTTGCGCATTTGTAATTGCACAAATACATGCGTGTACACATACCAAAAGGGGGGGCACAAATGCACCGGCTTACGAGCGGGGTAACGTAGCAGACAACTAACTCAGTTCAGAACGTTTCGGCCACGGAGGCCTTCCTCAGCTGATAGACTGCGTGTACACATCTTCGCAGAAGATTTAGTGAGTTTTACATTTGCTCTTTTATACTTTTGTCTGTACTATGTAGAGAAGAGGAAGGGAGATGTGGGAGAACTATCTGCCAGTGGCTCCGAGACTTGCAACCAGACAGATCCTAATGTAGATGAAGGATCGGTGCAACCACCTACAGGCAAAAAGAAGCCTGAGGAGGAGGAGGAGCAGGACACAGTGGTGCTGCAACTGGGAAAGACCATGAAGGATCTCGTGCTCTGGATTGTCAAGATTGTGGATGCAGCGAAAGAGGAGAATTAACTTAACAAGCCTTAAACCCTACACCTCTGTATTCTATGCCAATATGGCGTTCCATGCACATCATTGTAGCACGTTGCACTTTTTAGCACGCCATACCATTTTGAGTATTCACATTTTACTTTGAGTGAACTTTAGTGCATTTGGGGAACCCCTTGCAAAAATTTAAGGTAAAATTGGTAACTCTGTGAAAACTTACTTTGTCGTCGCGTAATTCCAACATTAAGCGACAAACGTCCAACTTAGATATCAGGTACTAGCATCTATGAGACGCCCTGCAGCTTTTGAAGAAACTGGCCTCGTTCCTAGGCCCTCTGCCGCCACATTAAGTAACGACGAACGGCCTGGGAACGAGGCTTGTGAAGAGAAACCCAATGACCCACATGTTACGTGTAGTACCGACACCTTAGATTACACACTGTTATAACTAGTATGTTAGTACATGCAGTACAAGATAACCGTGTGGGACATGTCCGCTGCCAGCAAAGTAGTCTCTAATTGCTGAAACCGGCCCTGCACGGTAATCATTCTTCAACGCATCCGTGTCAACGCATGCATGTGACTTCAGGTGATCTGCGAACTCGTATGTTTCCGACGATCATATATAATGCTACGCTATTTGTACATACTTAGTCTACAATATATATCATTCGCGAAGGGAAGGGTTTCTGTGAAAAGTGAATATCAGAGCGGAGCGTGAAGTTGTTTCGCGCTGCCTTTTGCTGGATATTTCTCGCTCCAGAACATTTTTAGCAGCGAGTATCGATTAGCGATTCTCCAAAGTTCTTCAAACAGCTATAAAGCTAGCCAGAGAAATGGACGTGCGGTAGGTAAGTGGACTATACCTGAAACACGACTGTTCCATCGTCCTCCACCCAACCCATGACAACATCCGAGTTGGACATTCCACCGTTGGGAGAGACGCCAAACCCCACCCAACCGCTGTGTTAACACGCACAGCCGGAGGCAAATTTCCACTAGGCTCATCTACATCCCAGTATAGCTAGCGCTCATAACTGTATAGCTCATAGCTGGGACTGCTCAGCAGTTTGAAGTTGCTGTAGCGGTCAGCAAGGTCCTCATGCAGATGAGCACTAGAGAGAAGTCCCATGCAGGGAAAGAACGGCTAGAAGAATGCAGGAAGTGTGGGCCATTGTTCACTCTCTCCAGCCACAGCTAGAATTAAGGTTTAGTGCTGATCTGATCTGTGACTGCATGCGCGCAAGAACTTTTGTAGGAAGGCTGCTGTACGTGTACATGTGGTATAATTTTATATAAACCTAAAATGCGAAGTGTACGCACGTAGCTGCCTATATATATATAGAAATATTTTAGTAGTGCTTGGTTGTACGTATATATATTATTATAATTATATATAAAATTATTATATATAATCGGTCATGATCTAGGCCTGTATCACCTTTGCTGCATAAGATTATATATATTAGAACTGTGATCATTATGATGCATGTGCATATATAGCTATAAATTATACAAGCTTGAAGATCTGGGGCATGCAGATGTACATGCATCATTATAATTATAATCATTATATTTACTGATGAGAAGCACATGAAAGCACATTAATTAGTCAATACTTGATACTTAGTAAATTCATGGCGGTTGATAGCAATTCATTCTTTTAATATATAGACAGCGTGAACAAATATATATAATTTTGCAAAATTATAGTTGTTAATGAAAGGTTGTAATGATCAGCTATTAATAGAATGGTGATATAGGCTCTGTTTCTGTAGTGTCATGGCTGTTGCAGATCACAAAAAGAAGCTGATTGCACTAGCAAACATCATTACGAAGGCAGTTCCTATGTAGAACACTGATCCTGCTCCACTAGAAATTGTAGCACCTTCCTCATCATCGGTAGAAATTGTAGTACCTTCTCCATCATCAGTAGAAATTGTAGAAGTCTGCATCAAAGACATGTAAGCTAAACCTAAAAGCCAAGTACAGACTGATAACAAGCTAGGATGCTCCTGTGCAGCATCATTAGCTGCTGCTGCACTTTTATACACAGAAATATTGATCGTTAACATCATTATAATCTTGAAATGATAAACTTGTTACACATCAATCAACAGAAGCACATACCTGAAAGGCTTGACAGGATCTGTCATGGTCAGCATCATAGTACAATGCCTGCAGATCATCTACTATCGTTTGGTTCCACTGGAAGGTACTAAAATGGTCTCTCACAAAATCACTGAACAGGAAGAGGTTGAACCGAATTTGTTGCACCCTCTCAGGACTATAAGAAGAAAAGAAACAGAAAAGCACATGCACCATTGCAGATAATACAGATTTTATAATTATAACAGCAGGCTGCAATCTAGCATAATAAGCAATAATCATTAATTAATATGTCTACTATGTACACATTTCTGAAATATTCAAGCTTCACTACCATCTAGATAAATCACTATACTCACGTTAGACCCGATCCCTTCAGGAAGGGCTGGAGGGCAGTGGAGGTGATGCTGTCGTAACATGACTGAAGTGACCGGGGATAGTGTATGAAGAAGGACACACACATCTCCTCGTTAGTGCCGAGTCCACCCTGCAGTAAACAGCAACGGATAACTTGTGTGCTTATGTGTACGTGTGGGCGTGCATGTGTGTGTGTATTTATGCCTGGGTTCAGCTAGTACAAAATGTATAAATATCTATTTGCTTATACTATAGTATTTACGTACTACCATTAAGTAGATATACGTATGTGTGTTAGGACTTACCAATAGAGTGGTGTTCCTATTGCTGGTGGAATAGAAGCACTCCAGCTGCAAGGAATCGCCCTACATCACAAAGAGATAGCAAAACATATACATATTCAATGTTATAACAGGAACTGCCTATAATACGTACACAATATGCTGCAATGCCCAGACACAATTAAGAAAGATTCAATCAAAGTAGCAAATAAGCAATCACTTGGACTCAAGACAATTCAACCTGTGCCAACTGCCTACTTAATTAATGGTGCATTAGAGCGTCTAAAGAAGCAGTCCACGGGCCCTATATATAGTTCTATAGCTATTTAGTCACCAATTAATCTAAGGAGTTAGGCCACAATCTTATGTAGACACCAATCTAAAGCACCAGCCCAGGAGGTCCCACAGGTGACTGCCTTGCACTGGCTAAACTATATATACAGAACTAGCTATTAATAAAATCTATAATAAATTATACGATTTACACATCAAGACACTAAAAATTAATCTGTGCATAATTATTAGGAAT
Organism: Aplysina aerophoba; assembly: GCA_949841015.1. NCBI lineage: Eukaryota > Metazoa > Porifera > Demospongiae > Verongiida > Aplysinidae > Aplysina > Aplysina aerophoba. The sequence continues at coordinate 3,705,164 of OX465034.1, read as the reverse complement.
GCGAATGAATTCATTAGGGACTTACAGGTAGCAGCTTCCTTGGGGTAATGTATCTGAACTGTTGAAAGTTGAAATCATACTTCAGGTCTTGGTCCAGCGGGGGCAATATCTCTTGATTGCCTCGCATGTGCTTCAGAGTCAAACCGGTACCTGTGAAGCATATAGTACATGTACACAGGCATTGGTTAAGTATAAATGCAATACTTAGTATGTGTGCAGTTTGTGGTTAGCATATCAGTTTGTATCTTACCCACCGGCAACATGTGTGTGAAGGATATTGGCAAACACAGTGATACCATCTTCTGGAAGAACCTGAATGGTCAAGCAAATGGCCATTGAGAAGAAGAGAAGAGAATTAAGTAGCTGTTGATTCAAGTGAAAGTACATGATTGTGACACAATGTTTCATGAGCGGTCAATTGTTCTCCTATACCATCTAGAAACAGGCTGAAAACCTTTCATGAGGTACATATATCTTACTTAAGAACGTAATTGTTGAAGACGAGATTAACTTGTTAATTAATTAAATTCCAAGAAAATTGCTGTAATCACTTATGGGCAATGCGTGTACACCTGAGTAGCATATATATACTATCCATACATATACTCTACTATACATAATATACTGTCTTGTATAATATAACTATGTAGCTTGAAGGCATATGTCATCCTTACCTTTTCTGTACAGTCTGAATGGCAATTGCCGACCACAGTGAACTCATCCAATGCAGGTGGGGTGATCATGAGGGGTGTGACTCCATGTCCAACCAAAGCTATGCCTGCGTTGTGTGTCCGAGGCTTGGAGAGGTAGGTGATCTTCATACCTGACTGATCAATGACGCCTGACAGCAGGCAAGGGGACAGGAGTGGACAGGATGGAGGGAGGGGGAGGGAGGGAGTGGGAGGGAAGAAAGGAATGAGGGAGGAAGAGAGAAGGGTAGGGAAGGGAGGGAGACAGAAGGGAGGGAGGGAGAAGGGAGAGACGGTGAAGCATAGTTCAGCTAAAATAACAGGTTAAACTTGTCTGCCATCTGCTTGCATTCTTTTGACCACACCATTGATAAATTATACTTACATATTTATCCACGCCAGCTATTCCAAAGCTACATGTACACATACATACAGTACACATCTACATCGCACCTTACCTGGTTTCATGGCAGGGTTGTCATAGTGCATCTCCATGACCCACACACTGGAGGCACTGGGACCGCCGAATGACAGACTGACGTCAGCAGGAAAATCAAATGCCTGTTTGATGAAGAAAGATGAACAAGAAATTTCGAAGGTACGCATTAACGTATCACCAAGCATCTATATAGTTTCAAGAATATTGTGATGGTTTTAAACTAGATTGTAAAGAGCACAGAATCTATACAATCTGGATAACACCTTAAGGAGTTTCAATAGATGACGCATCTCTCAGCGCAATAGAATAATGCCATGAAAACAATGAATTTCCAACCATGAGGGCTAGGCCTAGAAATATTGTTCTTCTTGGTATCAGTGAATTAACTGATAGAAAGATTAGTAGGAGTTGCAGTATTTTATACCATAAGTATAACATTGCGTATATATGAAGAATAGTGTTATAGCCAATAAGCATGCTGCCACCAGTGCAAAGAGGACTAACCTCTCCTCCCACGGCCCACCCTGCAACCACAGTGCCCCTGAGCAGGCAAGTGGTGAGGGGCACAACAGAAGGATCGGTGTAGCAAGGTCCTCCCTTTAGCTGTTCATCGGTGAAGTTGGAGAGATCGACTGCAGATCCACACTCGTAGATGAGGATGTGGTGTACGTGAGGGGAGGCAGGTTCATGGATGAAGGGCTCAAACTGTGGAGGGGTACACATGTTGATTGGGAGGAGAGACGGGAACAACATTGAGTCTACATGGCAGATGGCAAATTGATATGACTACACATGTACGTCTGTATATACGTATATGTACATACATACATTAGTATTTTATATAGAGCAACTTGGGCTATATTCAGAATACAGTACATACGTATAATGTACATAATACATGTGCATTCATATGCAAATGCAGCACCTACGTATGCAGACAACATAGCGACAATCGGTGTACATGTAACGAACAACTTCTTTCAGTTCATTATAAATTATACAAGGAATTCAGTGTGACAGTTGTTTAAAAGATAAGGGGGCCTCCGTATGTAAGGTCCATTACGGCAAACATACCCGGATCATGTGTTTCTCCTCATTCCTGATGGTCTCTGGCAGCCTAAACCCATGGCACCAGTAGGTGGTGTCGTCTCCAGGGATTGTGATCTGAAGGGGAGCAGGAACGACATGTGTAGTGCTAATACTGCATGGCAGTGCATTAACTTTACAGACATATATACACACATATACACACATGTGCATACACAGTGATGAGTAAACATACACCGGTACACTTTCATCCAGCAACACAATCACTGAAAACTCTCTAGATTCATAATTATTACATACATACTGTATATTATACAAAATTCATGCAAGTGCAGCAGTAGGGCGGGCCATGCCTGCTAGCTATCCAGCCAGCTAGGCTGGTGTGCATGCACTAGCTACATACATATCTAGGACCCTCTCAGTGAACCTTCTGCACACTACCAGATACTTACGTTCTTTACTGTAAGTAAGAAGCTTTCAGACTCATTCAGATCTGCAGCAATCTCGTCTGATGGCAACAGGGCAATCCCCTGTGTTCCTCGTTGAGATTTATGAAACGAAGCCGCTCCCACAGGATCACTGTCACCCCATGCATAAATGAGGGAGGTCACACCCTGCAGCATTTGAAGAAACCAATGGGTAGAGTATTTGCTACGTGTAGTACAAACAATCGTCTAAGAATACACGCGTACTGCATACATGCAATACAAACCATACTGCTATATATAGCTGACAATCCATGGACATAGACATGTATATATAATTATAAGTCTAGATGCTTGTTCAATGATCAATAGCTATAATTCACTATACATTGAGAAATATGATGTATGACACTTCATGATAATTACGTACCTTCTCAATGCTGATGTCACACGGTCGATTGCGATTAGTACCCAGCAGCCTCCAGAACTCAAGCGTTGTCCACCCTCCACTCTCACTCCCCCGAACAAGATGCCAGTTCCAAAGATCCTCTGGCTCAACTACTGGCTCGTACCTTCCTACAGCACACCTGTCCTGCAGTCACATGAAGAGCATGACAACAACAATAAGCACATTGATCAATACTCCAAAGTTCTTGAAGCAGCTAAAATATGTCAGGAGGTGTGGATGTGCGGCAAAGTGGACTATACCTGAAACACGACTGTTCCATCGTCCTCCACCCAACCCATGACGACATCCGAGTTGGGCATTCCACCGTTGGGAGAGACGCCAAACCCCACCCAACCAGTTGTGTTAACACGCACAGCCAGAGACAAATTTCCACTAGGCTCATCCACATCCCAGTATAGCTCATAGCTGGGACTGCTCAGCAGTTTGAAGTTGCTGTAGCGGTCAGCAAGGTCCTCATCGGTAGAAATTGTAGTACCTTCTCCATCATCAGTAGAAATTGTAGAAGTCTGCATCAAAGACATGTAAGCTAAACCTAAAAGCCAAGTACAGACTGATAACAAGCTAGGATGCTTCTGTGCAGCATCATTAGCTGCTGCTGCAGCTACACTTTTATACACAGAAATATATTTATCGTTAACATCACTATAATCTTGAAATGATAAACTTGTTACACATCAATCAACAGAAGCACATACCTGAAAGGCTTGACAGGATCTGTCACGGTCACCTTCATAGTACAATGCCTGCAGATCATCTACTATCGTTTGGTTCCACTGGAAGGTACTAAAATGGTCTCTCACATAATCACTGAACTGGAAGAGGTTGAACTGAATTTGTTGCACCCTCTCAGGACTGTAAGAAGAAGAGAAACAGAAAAGCACATGCACCATTACAGATAATACAGATTTTATAATTATAACAGCAGGCTGCAATCAAGCATAATAAGCAATAATCATTAATTAATATGTCTACTATGTACACATTACTGAAATATTCAAGCTTCACTAACCCTCTAGATAATCACTATACTCACGTTAGGCCCGATCCCTTCAGGAAGGGCTGGAGGGCAGTGGAGGTGATGCTGTCGTAGCATGACTGAAGTGACCGGGGATAGTGTATGAAGAAGGACACACACATCTCCTCGTTAGTGCCGAGTCCACCCTGCAGTAAACAGCAACGGATAACTTGTGTGCTTGTGTGTATATGTGGGCGTGCATGTGTGTGTGTGTATTTCTGCCTGCATGGGTTCAACTAGTACAAAGTGTATACCTATCTATTTGCTTGTACTATAGTATTTACGTACTACCATTAAGTAGACATACGTATGTGTGTTAGGACTTACCAATAGAGTAGTGTTCCTATTGCTGGTAGAATAGAAGCACTCCAGCTGCAAGGAATCGCCCTACATCACAGAGATAGCAAAACACAGGCATATTCTATTATAACAGGAACTGCCTATAATACGTACACAATATGCTGCAATGCCCAGACACAAGAAATATTCAATCAAAGTTCACAAAATTAATAAGCAACCACTTGCACTCAAGACAATTCAACCTGTGTCAACTGCCTACTTAATTAATGGTGCATTAGAGCGTCTAAAGAACCAGTCCATGGGCCCTATATATAGTTCTATAGCTATTTAGTCACCAATTAATCTAAGGAGTTAGGCCACAATCTTATGTAGACACCAATCTAAAGCACCAGCCCAGGAGGTCCCACAGGTGACTGCATTGCACTGGCTAAACTATATATACAGAACTAGCTATTAATAAAATCTATATACGATTTACACATCAAGACACTAAAAATTAATCTGTACATAATTATTAGGAATGCGAATGAATTCATTAGGGACTTACAGGTAGCAGCTTCCTTGGGGTAATGTATCTGAACTGTTGAAAGTTGAAATCATACTTCAGGTCTTGGTCCAGCGGGGGCAATATCTCTTGATTGCCTCGCATGTGCTTCAGAGTCAAACCGGTACCTGTGAAGCATATAGTACATGTATACAGGCATTGGTTAAGTATAAATGCAATACTTAGTATGTGTGCAGTTTGTGGTTAGCATATCAGTTTGTATCTTACCCACCGGCAACATGTGTGTGAAGGATATTGGCAAACACAGTGATACCATCTTCTGGAAGAACCTGAATGGTCAAGCAAATGGCCATTGAGAAGAAGAGAAGAGAAATAAGTAGCTGTTGATTCAAGTGAAAGTACATGATTGTGACACAATGTTTCATGAGCGGTAAATTGTTCTCCTATACCATCTAGAAAACAGGCTGAAAACCTTTCATGAGGTACATATATCTTACTTAAGAACGTAATTGTTGAAGAAGAGATTTGCTTGTTAATTAATTAAATTCCAAGAAAATTGCTGTAATCACTTATGGGCAATGCGTGTACACCAGAGTAGCATATATATACTATCCATACATATATTCTACTATACATAATAATTTTTTATACTGTCTTGTATAATATAACAATGTAGCTTGAAGGCATATGTCATCCTTACCTTTTCTGTACAGTTTGAATGGCAATTGCCGACCACAGTGAACTCATTCAGTGCAGGTGGGGTGATCATGAGGGGCGTGACTCCATGTCCAACCAAAGCTATGCCTGCGTTGTGTGTCCGAGGCTTGGAGAGGTAGGTGATCTTCATACCTGACTGATCAATGACGCCTGACAGCAGGCAAGGGGACAGGAGTGGACAGGATGGAGGGAGGGGGAGGGAGGGAGTGGGAGGGAAGAAAGGAATGAGGGAGGAAGAGAGAAGGGTAGGGAAGGGAGGGAGACAGAAGGGAGGGAGGGAGAAGGGAGAGAGGGTGAAGCATAGTTCAGCTAAAATAACAGGTTAAACTTGTCTGCCATCTGCTTGCATTCTTTTGACCACACCATTGATAAATTATACTTACATATTTCTCCACGCCAGCTATTCCAAAGCTACATGTACACATACATACAGTACACATCTACATCGCACCTTACCTGGTTTCATGGCAGGGTTGTCATAGTGCATCTCCATGACCCACACACTGGAGGCACTGGGACCGCCGAATGACAGGCTGACGTCAGCAGGGAAATCAAATGCCTGTTTGATGAAGAAAGATGAACAAGAAATTTCGAAGGTACGTATTAACGTATCACCAAACATCTATATAGTTTCAAGAATATTGTGATGGTTAAACTAGATTGCAAAGAGCACAGAATCTATACAATCTGGAGAACACCTTAAGGAGTTTCAATAGATGACGCATCTCTCAGCACAATAGAATAATGCCATGAAAACAATGAATTTCCAACCTTGAGGGCTAGGCCTAGAAATATTGTTCTTCTTGGTATCAGTGAATTAACTGATAGAAAGATTAGTAGGAGTTGCAGTATTTTATACCATAAGTATAACATTACGTATATATGAAGAATAGTGTTATAGCCAATAAGCATGCTGCCACCAGTGCAAAGAGGACTAACCTCTCCTCCCACGGCCCACCCTGCAACCACACTGCCCCTGAGCATGCAAGTGGTGAGGGGCAGAACAGAAGGATCAGTGTAGCAAGGTCCTCCCTTTAGCTGTTCATCGGTGAAGTTGGAGAGATCCACTATAGATCCACACTCGTAGATGAGGATGTGGTGCACGTGAGGGGAGGCAGGTTCATGGATGAAGGGCTCAAACTGTGGAGGGGTACACATGTTGATTGGGAGGAGAGACGGGAACAACATTGAGTCTACATGGCAGATGGCAAATTGATATGACTACACATGTACGTCTGTATATATATGTACATACATTAGTATTTTATATAGAGCAACTTGGGCTATATTCAGAATACAGTACATACGTATAATGTACATAATACATGTGCATTCATATGCAAATGCAGCACCTATGCAGACAACATAGCGACAATCGGTGTACATGTAACGAACAACTTCTTTCAGTTCATTATATACGGTACACGCAGTAAAAAAGTTAACGTTCTACGGGCGTACTACACCTACGGCTACGGGCGTACGACGCCTACGGCTACGGGCGTACTACGACTACGGCTACGGGCGTACGACGCCTACGGCTACGGGCGTGCTACGCTTACGGCTACGGGCGTACTAGTCTAAGGCTACGGGCGTACTACGCTTACGGCTACGGGCGTATCGCGGCTACAACTACGGGCGTGCTACAGCCTCAGGCGTACTATGGGCTTGCGACCGGGTGTAAGCTAACCTCTGGTCACTACAATCGTGAAAGGTAAATCTGACGATTGACGGAGGTATGGCCTCTTAGACGCTAGCGTAGCTAGCTGACCCTTCTTGCGCCTCCATTTTCGCCTTGCGTAACGGCTTTATCACGAAGAAAGTGGAGGCGAGGAAGCGGTCGTGCTACGCAAGGCTACTCAGATGCAATTCAACCACTGAAAGCTGAAACTCCGCGGAATCGCTCAAGTGCAAGTGCATGCGTACGTAGCTATACTTCGTATGCCAACTGAGCTAAGACTGGTACAGGCGTACTACGGCTACGGGCGTCCTAGGCAACAGCTACGGGCGTACTACTGCTACGGGTACGGGCGTAGTACTGCTACGGGTACGGGCGTACTACGACTATGGCTACGGGCGTACTACGACTACGGCTACGGGCGTACTACGACTATGGCTACGGGCGTACTACGACTGAGGCTACGGGCGAACGTACGGGCGTACTACGTTAACTTTTTTACTGCGTATACCGTACAAGGAATTCGGTGTGACAGTTGTTTAAAAGATAAGGGGGCCTCCGTATGTAAGGTCCATTACGGCAAACATACCCGGATCATGTGTTTCTCCTCATTCCTGATGGTCTCTGGCAGCCTAAACCCATGGCACCAGTAGGTGGTGTCATCTCCAGGGATTGTGATCTGAAGGGGAGCAGGAACGACATGTGTAGTGCTAATACTGCATGGCAGTGCATTACCTTTACAGACATATATACACACATATACACACATGTGTATACACAGTGATGAGTAAACATACACCGGTACACTTTCATCCAGCAACACAATCACTGAAAACTCTCTAGATTCATAATTATTATTACATACGTACTGTATATTATACAATATTAATGAAAGCGCTCAGTAGGGCGGGTCATGCCAGCTAGCTATCCAGCCAGCTAGGCTGGTGTGCATGCACTAGCTACATACATATCTAGGACCCTCTCAGTGAACACTACCAGATACTTACGTTCTTTACTGTAAGTAAGAAGCTTTCAGACTCATTCAGATCTGCAGCAATCTCGTCTGATGGCAACAGGGCAATCCCCTGTGTTCCTCGTTGAGATTTATGAAACGAAGCCGCTCCCACAGGATCACTGTCACCCCATGCATAAATGAGGGAGGTCACACCCTGCAGCATTTGAAGAAACCAATGGATAGAGTATTTGCTACGTGTAGTACAAACAATCATCTTAGAATACACGCGTACTGCATACATGCAATACAAACCATACTGCTATATATAGCTGACAATCCACGGACATATACATGTATATATAATTATAAGTCTAGATGCTTGTTCAATGATCAATAGCTATAATTCACTATACATTGAGAAATATGATGTATGACACTTCATGATAATTACGTACCTTCTCAATGCTGATGTCACACGGTCGATTGCGATTAATACCCAGCAGCCTCCAGAACTCAAGCGTTGTCCACCCTCCACTCTCACTCCCCCGAACAAGATGCCAGTTCCAAAGATCCTCTGGCTCAACTACTGGCTCGTCCCTTCGTACAGCACACCTGTCCTGCAGTCACATGAAGAGCATGACAAGAAAAATAAGCACATTGATCAATACTCCAAAGTTCTTGAAGCAGCTAAAATATGTCAGGAGGTGTGGATGTGCGGCAAAGTGGACTATACCTGAAACACGACTGTTCCATCGTCCTCCACCCAACCCATGACGACATCCGAGTTGGGCATTCCACCGTTGGGAGAGACGCCAAACCCCACCCAACCAGTTGTGTTAACACGCACAGCCAGAGACAAATTTCCACTAGGCTCATCCACATCCCAGTATAGCTCATAGCTGGGACTGCTGAGCAGTTTGAAGTTGCTGTAGCGGTCAGCAAGGTCCTCATGCAGATGAGCACTGGCGAGAAGTCCCAGGGAAAGAACAGCAAGAAGAATGCAGGAAGAGTGGGCCATGTTTACTCTCCAGACGTATTAACAGGTAGACGCGGTTTAGTATTCTGCCACTGCACACAGGAGGAGATCTTGACGATAGGCAGCTTTAAGTGTTGCAGCAAGCACCTTAAGTAGTTTTTATAAGAATGATGTAAATTGCACCAGCAAACCACAGAGCATGTGTACAAGTCTAGGGCTAGGTTTCTCTCTCCGGTGACTCACAATAATAATGCATTAATAAGATTTCATGTTATATAACAGGAACAGGATGTGGTATAACACCTTATTAGCTCACAACCGACATCTTTTTAAATAGATATTGTGCTGCATCATAGTATAATATACAGACTCTTTATGACATGCCCCATGGAAGATACAAGCACAGCTATGGATTCTGTTCAATGCAGTTGTTCGTCATGATTGAAGTTTGTTCACACTAAACAAAAGGTTTTTGCAATTTTTTGATGTTTCTGCATAGTCTACTGCTATACATACACTAAGCTCAAATATACATAATTTTCACATTGCCAATGGTTGCCAAACAGAGAAAACATCTTGAGCAATTCTTTAACATCAATAATTAATAGTCTGGAAATATGAAAAGATGGCATGCATGCCTCCAGGTTGTTGAACAGTTAGGAAAACAAATCAGAAAGGGAAGGGATACCCCCATAAAACACCAAACACCAAAATAAAACATTTAGCGAATACGCCCTTGTGTTAGAAACTACGTTGCCTGACAGCTGTAGCATTTGTGACCTAAACGTCTATCATCAATGATTGCACTATAAACTTATACTGCATATACATGCTACCTACATACGTAATAGTAAATCCATAATCAGCATACGTACGTGAGTACTAAAGTACACTTCCTCATTAAAGTGAGAACTGTGATTACAGTTATCTGTAATATTTTGCCATTTACTGAGGACAACACATGTGCCACTAATTATATTATGCCAAAGACCACATCTCAGGCTGCAGTGGCATATGTGGCTGTTCAATATAACTGCTAAAATAGTACCTCCTGTCATACTGGTTACATCACCTAGGAAGGAATCCTGTATATACATTATATATTATATACAAAATAGTGTGGATTGTATCATGCCCTGACCTGATCAGAACACAGAGTTACATCATTCTGAGCAGACAGAAGTCTAGCCTGGTGAATCCTTACATCCTTCACACAACTGCCTGTCATGATGGGGTGATCTATGGGGTGCACGAAGGGCTGATGAGATGATGAAATCAATAAGCTCACTGACTTCTTAAGTGTGCTTACAGAACCATAGCTAGCTATAGTCTCCAGCGCCAGCACCTACGAGAGAGAAAGAGCAATAGATATAATGCAGTTGAACCATAGTGGGTCCTCAAGCATGTGAAGGTTGGTGGCTGGCCAATGAGACCTACATATGCTAAGGACCACACCAACCCAAGTCTACAACATCTGAAATTACGTATTGGAAATCTTAATTTGGTTTGTCCACGCCAAACTACAATGACATTTGCTGACATTGCTATTACATGCATGCGACAGCCAGTGGTTCACTGTGCACATCTGATCTTCATACCATCATATCCAATCCTAGGATCCCTACGTACCAAAGCCCATTTTCTGCCAATGCTCTAATTAACATTAGACAGTCTGTGAACAAGATTGGTATGATCCAGCCATGTATTGTACAGTCATTAAGGATTTCTACACCTGATCACACACGGCATACTGCAATCAATCATGTGATGTGTAGTGGTGGAACGGTCAAGTCTCACATGCCATACTCCATTGGGATTCATGCAACGGTCGGCGCCGTTCCAATGTTTTAATCATGAGTGATTGCACAATGTTCAAATGGGACAAGGTACTGAAACAACTGCATTTAATGACTGTATGCAGGTATCTGCCGCTACGAGCTCAATAAGTCTAGAGTAACTGTTTGCTTATCCTTGTTCTGTGTCTGTGTGAGAATTAGTATAAACTTCCCCACTTACAATCAAGGCATTGAGTGAGTGCCCACTCAGGGTGATACTATTGTCAGATGTAGAGTGGTTGCCATAGTAACGTAATTGTCAGAAGGTAAAGCTCTGCGTAAGTACATATACTGTATAGGAGCAAGATTGATAAGGAGAGAAAGAAAAATATTGCATAACACAGCGTCCAGCAGTAGGAATCCTGTAGAGTCTTGCAATGAACCACTCCTATGGCTGCTACTTGGTAAGTCATGCACGAGGGTGAAGTAATGGTTAGCTGCAGTTGCAGTAAGGCCTCTCACCACATCCTGTTTCTCCCCTTGCATCTCAACCAGAGCAGACTTATCAGTGAGTCAGACTTGGTGAATCTTGCTTTGGAGCGGACCTCACAAGGCATACATACAGTCTGACTTGTTTGTATGCATGTATACATTGTATGAATGCACACATGTGTATGCACTAGTGTAGACACGATACATGTCAGCAACTGAAGAAGGCTGACATGGCCGAAACATTCTGTTTATTGATTTCTACTTCTACTATGCCAATTGCTCACAAATACTCCCATTTCAGTTCAACAACGTGTGGTAATGCCCCACTACCATATCGTTATTATTTTGTCAAATTCAATACACTCCTTGCTGATAGAGTGCTCAAAAGAGCAATATAATAAATGCAGCAGAAACACATGTACGTAGTGGGACCAGAGCATGTGGTAGGCGGGGCTGGACAGCGAATGAGAGGCAGACTAAGGGGCACATACTGACTCGAGCATACACAATCTTAAGACACAGCAGACCTCGCTGGAGTGCTCCTGGTCGATGACATATTGTTGGCAGACGGTCACATGGAACTGCATAACACAGAAGAATTCACGAAGTCAAAACCGCAGATCCGTGCACTGCACAAATGAATTGAAGACCAGTATGTCAGGAGTGTGGTGGTAGTGTGTTTGAACATGCTGGGGAAATCAGTGGTTGAGTACTTCAGACTAGAGAGTTTCAAACAGGATAAACGACATCATACACCTGCACCAGCAGATGGGGTTGTCTGAAGCTAGAAGAAGAACCAATGTATGTACATATTGTATGCCTTCAATCCAGAGAACAGTATGGGAAGGCAGCCATGCAGAGAAGTGTGAAAGTGTAAGTCTCACGGAGAGCTGTCCCAAATGTATAATGTCATATCATAAGCACTGTAACTAATACGGATTTCAAAAGAATCCTGTATGGCAAGGTAGTCAGGGAGATGCTGAATATATTAATGGACTTCACTACCCTATACTTGAATGATAATGCCAAATGTTCCAACACAACCATGTTGTTGTCTTCGTCAGTGGCATGTGCAAAACAGAAGGTGCCTCGTCTTATAAAGACAACAATGATTGATTGCTAGCTAATTAAATAGCATTCTTGAAGCAAATCCGCGCTCCCATGTGAAATGAAAAAGTAATGTCTAAAGCTTGAAGCAATAATGTCTGAAGCTAGAAGAACCAGCGTACATATTGTATGCCTTCAATCCACTGAGAGCAGTATGGGAAGGCAGCCAACCGAACATGTTACACCTCTCTGTGTTAATCCGCAAAATCCCGCAGACTGAGTTTATGACGGGAGTTCCCCACAGACAATATTCACAGACTTCAACAGTGCGTGCTCCCATTGACTCCTTCGATATGTATTACCTCTGCCTGATGTACAATCTTTCTTTTACAGTCTCCTTGGAGTCTGCCGTCACAAGATGTCCCAAAAGGCACAACAAAAGTGTCCCTATTCTGTGTGTAGATGGAAATTTGATGTGAAGAGAAAGGAATATTGTATAAATATAGCAGCAAGTGGTAGGAATCCCGTGGAGGCTCACCAATGAGGCACTTCCAAAGCTGTTACTGGGTATGTCATGCCTTCAGAGGCTAGCCTCCCAACCAAAGCCCATTTTCTGCCAATGCTCTAATTAACCTTGGATGGCCTGTGAACAAGACTGGTATGATCCTGCCATGTATTGTACAGTAACTTAAGGGTTTCTACACCGGATCACACATGACACACTGCAATCAATCATGTGATGTGTAGTGGTGGAACGGTCGAGTCTCACATGCCATACTCCATTGGGATTCATGCGACGGTCGGCCGTTCCAATGTTTTAATCATGAGTGATTGCACAATGTTCAAATGGGACAAGGTACTGAAACAACTGCATTTAATGACTGTATGCAGGTACCTGGACGCTACGAGCTCAGTAAGTCTATAGAGTAACTGTTTGCTTATCCTTGTTCTGTGTCTGTGTGAGAATTAGTATAAACTTCCCCACTTACGATCAAGGCATTGAGTGAGTGCCCACTCAGGGTGATACTATTGTCAGATGTAGAGTGGTTGCCATAGTAACACAATTGTCAGAAGGTACAGCCAAGCAACTGTGCTCTGCGTAAGTACATAAAATTATACTGTATAGGAGCAAGATTGATAAGGAGAGAAAGAAAAATATTGCATAACACAGCGTCCAACAGTAGAAATCCTGTGGAGTCTTGCAATGAACCACTCCTATGGCTGCTACTTGGTAAGTCATGCACAAGGGTGAAGTAATGGTTAGCTGCAGTTGCAGTAAGGCCTCTCACCACATCCTGAGACCAAGCTTAAGCTAGCTATTAACTGCCCGTGTGAATGCATTTGGGTGACATCTGCATGCTATAATTATGCAGGTCATGTTACTCACTAAAACATTGATAGAGTAGACATTCATTACTATGCCTATATATAGGTATTTGTTGGTTCTTGAGTGTAAGACACGTGGTAGACAGCTTCACTTAGCAAAATTTTTGGCCCCAAAAGGGCCTTCTTCAGTTGCAAAAAGGGTTTCAAAACAAATCATGATTTGCTTCGTACCCTACATGCTTCTACACCCTGTTTTTTACACGGGTTCTACACCCGTTCACACAGGGCACTGCAATCAATAACGTGATCATAGTGTTGGAACAGTCGAGTCTCACACGCCATACTCCATTCCAATTGGGATTCATGCGACGGTCAGCCGTTCCAATGTATAAATCATAAGTGATTGTAGTGTGCAATGTTCAAACGGAACTAGATACTGAAACAACTGCATATATTGACTGTATGTAGGTACCTGCACGCTACGAGCTCAGTAAGTCTAGAGTAACTGTTTGCTTATCATTGTTCTGTGTCGGGTGTGAAGATTATTGTAAACTTCCCCAATTGGCTAAAGGTGCACGTGCAACTAATTTCTAAGCATGTCATTGTACAGAATATATTGGCTCAGCAGTTTGGAGTTGCAATTGCTGTACATGTAGCAGTCAGCAAGGTCCTCATGCAGCACTAGTAAGAAGTCCTAGGGAATGAACAGCAAGAAGAATGCAGGAAGTGTGGGCCATTGTTCACTCTCTCCAGCCACAGCTTGAATTAAGGTTTAGTGCTGATGAGCTGATCTGTGACTGCTGCGCGCAAGAACCTTTGTAGGAAGGCTGCTGTACATGTGGCTAATAAGCCTAGAAGTGTAACTGTGTCTAGGCCTAGAAACCTTTCAGTACGTATATAGTGCTTAATTGTTTGTAATCGGTCATGATCCTGTATTACCTTTGCTGTATATTATATATAGAACTCTGATCATTATCATGCATTGCATCTACAAGCTTGAAGATCTGAGGCCTGCAAATGTGCATGCCTCATTTTATATATTTACTGATGAGAAGTATATGAAAGCACATTGATTGATACTTAGTAAATTCATGGCAGTTGATAATGATTCATTCTCATATAGACAGCATGAACAAATATATAATTTTGCAAAATTACATATAGTTGGTAATGAAAGGTTGGAATGATCAGCTATTAGCGTAGGAATGGTGATATAGGCTCTTTTTCAGTAGCGTTATGGCTGTTGCAGATCACAAAAAGAAGCTGATTGCACTTGCAAGCATTATTGCGAATGCAGTTCCTATGTAGAACACTGATCCTGCTCCACTAGAAATTGTAGCACCTTCATCATCATCAGTAGAAATTGTATCACCTTCTCCATCATTGGTAGAAATTGCAGAAGTCTGCATCAAAGACATGCATGTAAGCATAACCTAAAAGCCAACTACAGACTAACAAGTTAAGATGCTTCTGCGCAGCTATCATTAGCTGCAGCTGCACTTTTATACACGGTCAGCCAACATGCAGTCAGCAAATAATGCCGTTGCACAAAATTACTATAACTACTGAGAAATGCTACAGATAATTCACTTGATGAATTCATATTAGAACTATATTGATCGTTAACATTACTATAATCTTGAAATGATAAACTTGTAACACATCAATCAACAGAAAGCACGTACCTGATAGGCTTCACAGATTCTGTCACGTTCACCATCATGGTACAATGCCTGCAGATCGTCTACTATGGTTTGGTTCCACTGGAAGGTACTAAAATGGTCTTTCACATAATCAATGAACTGGAAGAGGTTGAACCGAATTTGTTGCACCCTCTCAGGGCTGTAAGAAGAAGACAAACAGAAAAGCACACCATTACAAATAATACAGATGTTAAAACTATAAAAGCAGGCTGCAATCAAGCATATTATATAAGCAATAATCATTATGTCTATAATGCATACATTACTGAAACATTCAAGCTTTACAAACTCTCCAGATAATTTGCCGAGCGGCGAGGGTCAGCGAGGCTAATGATTGCATCCTATTCGAGATTTTGCTATGTATACATACATATACATACATATGTATATAATATATATATATATATAATTATATATATATATATATATATATATATATATATGTATATATAATTGTATATATGTATATATGTATATTCACGCCTTACGCAAGCAGATGCTACAGTTGCGCAAACGTGATGGCTGCACCTTGCGCAGAATGGTATATAGCTCTGCAGCTGCACAGCACGCTCTTCAGTGGTTTCCTCCGCTCGGATTTCAACGTAGGAGGCGTGCTCCCTTCCCCACTCTGCTGTCCGCTGGTGCAATGCGCAGTGGCCAGCTGTTCAGCGCTCGTATAGTTCGCAGATTCACACTCGGATTTCTCCATCTCTACAAATGTTGGATAACAGTCTGCTGGTGCACGAAATAGCTGCCTAAGGACAATCTGCCATTACCATTGTTAGCAAGAAAGTGAATAGACAAAGCGATGGCAAGACAATAGGTAAAGCGACAGTGAGACAATGTTGACACATTACGTCTTTTCTGCATGTATAACTCATTTGCATGCGAGGCATGTCTTATGCGCTATGCGCATGCCTAGTTAGTATACTCACGTTAGGCCCGATCCCTTCAGGAAGGGCTGGAGGGCAGTGGAGGTGATGCTGTCGTAACATGACTGAAGTGACCGGGGATAGTGTATGAAGAAGGACACGCACATCTCCTCGTTAGTGCTGAGTCCACCCTGCAGGAAACGGCAACGGATAACTTGTGTGCATGTGTGTGTGCATTTTTGCCTATACTTAATGGTAGTATGTTAAGTACTATAGTACTTAACATACTACCATTAAGTATATGTACGTGTGTTAGGACTTACCAATAGAGTGGTGTTCCTATTGCTGGTGGTATAGATGCACTCCAGTTGCAAGGAATCGCCCTACATCACAGAGATAGCAAAACACAGGCATATTCAATGTTATAACAGGAACTGCCTATAATACGTACACAATATGCTGCAATGCCCAGACACAAGAAATATTCAATCAACTTGAGTTGAAGTAAGCAACCACTTGGACTACATAATGGTCATCTGAGTGTCTTAAGGAACCAGTCAATGTGCCCTAGCTATTTCTAGTTCTATAGCTATTTAGTCACCAATCTGAAGTCTAAGTTAATCTAAGGAGTTAGCCACAGGCCATAATCTTATGTAGACACCAATCTAAAGCACCAGCCTAGGAGGTCCCACATGTGACTGCATTGGACTGGCTCAATACGTGCCATACTATATATACAGCACTAGCTATTAATAAAATCTATGCAAGATTACACATAAAGACACTAAAATATGTACATAATAATTATTATGAATGTGAATTCTAGGGACTTACAGGTAGTGGCAGGTAGCAACGTATGCATTATATGTGAATTGCTTTAGAGTGTGCAAATGTGCAGTATACCAGACTTACAGGTAGCAGCTTCCTTGGGGTAATGTATCTGAACTGTTGAAAGTTGAAATCGAACGTCAGGTCTTGGTCCAGCGGGGGCAATATCTCTTGATTGCCTCGCATGTGCTTCAGAGTCAAACCGGTACCTGTGAAGCATATAGTACATGTACACAGGCATTGTTAAGTATAAATGCAATACTTAGTATGTGTGCAGTTTCTGGTTAGTATATCAGTCTGTATCTTACCCACCAGCAACATGTGTGTGAAGGACATTGGCAAACACAGTGATACCATCTTCTGGAAGTACCTGAATGGTCAAGCAAATGGTCATTGAGAAGAAGTGAAGAGAAATAAGTGTTGACTCAAGTGAAAGTGCGTGATTGTGACACAAAGTTTCATGCACAGCAAATTGTTCTCTGATACCAGCTAGAAAACGGGCTGCAAACCTTTCATGAAGTATATCTTACTTAAGAATGTAATTGTTGAAGAAGAGATTTGCTTGTTAATTATTAAACTCCACGAAAATTGCTGAAATCACTTAAGTCATGCAATGTGCAATGTGTGTACACCTGAGTAGCATATATACTGTCCATACATATACTCTACTATACATAATATACTGCCTTGTATAATTATGTAGCTTGAAGGCATATGTCTTCTTACCTTTTCTGTACAGTCTGAATGGCAATTGCCGACCACAGTGAACTCATCCAATGCAGGTGGGGTGATCATGAGGGGTGTGACTCCATGTCCAACCAAAGCTATGCCTGCATTGTGTGTCCGAGGCTTGGAGAGGTAGGTGATCTTCATACCTGACTGATCGATGACACCTGACGGCAGGTAAGAGGACAGGTGTGGACAGGATGGAGGGAGGGGGAGGGAGGGAGTGGGAGGGATGGAGAAAGGAATGCGGCAGGAAGGGAGAATGGGAGGCAGGGGAGGGAGACAGAAGGGAGAGAGGGAGAAGGGAGAGAGGGTGAAGCATAGTTAGTCATATATAGTTAGTTTAGTTTAGCTAAAATAACAGGTTAAACCTGTCTGCCATCTACTTGCATTCTTTTGACCACACTGTTGATAGATTAATTATACTCACATATCCACGCCAGCTATTTCCACAGCTGTACACTTATGTAAAGCTACACTGCACCTTACCTGGTTTCATGGCAGGGTTGTCATAGTGCATCTCCATGACCCACACACTGGAGGCACTGGGACCGCCGAATGACAGACTGACGTCAGCAGGGAAATCAAATGCCTGTTTGATGAAGAAAGATGAACAAGGAATTTCAAAGGTACGTATTAATGTATCACCAAACATCTATATAGTTTCAAGAATATTGTGATGGTTTTAAACTAGATTGTAAAGAGCACAGAATCTATACAATCTGCATAACACCTTAATTAAGGAGTTTCAATAGACGACGCATTTCTCAGCGCAATTCAATAATGCCATGAAAACAATGAATTTCCAACCATGAGGGCTAGGCCGAGAAATATTGTTTTCTTGGTATCGGTGAATAGACTGATGGAAAGACTAGTAGGTATTGCAGTATTTTATACCATACTGGTAACATTATATACGTATGAAGAATAGTGTTATAGCCAATAAGCATGCTGCCACTAGTGCAAGGAGGACTAACCCCTCCTCCCACGCCCCACCCTGCAACCACACTGCCCCTGAGCATGCAAGTGGTGAGGGGCAGAACTGAAGGATCGGTGTAGCAAGGTCCTCCCTTTAGCTGTTCATCGGTGAAGTTGGAGAGATCCACTGCAGATCCACACTCGTAGATGAGGATGTGGTGTACGTGAGGGGAAGCAGGTTCATGGATGAAGGGCTCAAACTGTGGAGGGGTACACATGTCGATTGGGAGGAGAGACGGGACAACATTGAGTCTACATGGCAGATGGTGAATTGATATGACTACATGCACGTCTATATATACGTACATACATTAGTAATTTATATAGAGCAACTTGGGCTATATTCAGTATACAGTACGTATGTATAATGTACATACGTAATACACGTGCATTCATATGCAAATACAGCTCCTATGCAGACAACATAGTGACAATCGGTGTACAATGAACAACCTCCTTTCAGTTCATTACATACAAGGATTTCAGTGTGACAGTTTTTTAAAAGATAAGGGGCCTCCGCATGTAAGGTCCATTACGGCAAACATACCCGGATCATGTGTTTCTCCTCATTCCTGATGGTCTCTGGCAGCCTAAACCCATGGCACCAGTAGGTGGTGTCGTCTCCAGGGATTGTGATCTGAAAGGGGAGCAGGAACGACATGTGTAGTGCTAATACTGCATGGCAGTGCATTAACTTGACAGACATACACACATAAACACATGTGTATGCACAGTGTTGAGTAAACATACACCGGTACACTTTCATCAAGCAACACAATCACTAACAAACTCTCCTGATTCATAATTACATATGCACTGTATATTATACAAATGTAAGCACAGCAGCTGCTAGCTATCCAGCCAGCTAGGCTGGTGTGGACTACACATGTTGAAACTCTCAGTGAACCTCCTGCACACTACCAGATACTTACGTTCTTTACTGTAAGTAAGAAGCTTTCAGACTCATTCAGATTGGCAGCAATCTCGTCTGATGGCAACAGGGCAATCCCCTGTGTTCCTCGTTGAGATTCATGATATGGTGCCGCTCCCACAGGGTCACTGTCACCCCATGCATAAATGAGGGGTGTCACACCCTGCAGCATGTGAAGAAACCAATGGGTACATTATTTGCTACATGTATATAGTACCAACAATCATCTTAGAATACACACATGCTACATACATGCAGTATACAAACCATAATTAACTGCTAGCTGACAATCCATGTATATAAGTCTAGATGCTTGTTCATTGATCAATAACTATAATTCACTATACATTGAGAAATATGATGTATGACACTTCATGAATAATTACGTACCTTCTCAATGCTGATGTCACACGGTCGATTGCGAGTAGTATCCAGCAGCCTCCAGAACTCAAGCGTTGTCCACCCTCCACTCTCACTCCCCCGAACAAGATGCCAGTTCCAAAGATCCTCTGGCTCAACTTCTGGCTCATACCTTCCTACAGCACACCTGTCCTGCAGTTACATGAAGAGCATGACAACAACAATAAGCACATTGATCAATACTCCAAAGTTCTTGAAGCAGCTAAAATATATATGTCAGGAGGTGTGGATGTGCGGCAAAGTGGACTATACCTGAAACACGACTGTTCCATCGTCCTCCACCCAACCCATGACGACATCCGAGTTGGGCATTCCACCGTTGGGAGAGACGCCAAACCCCACCCAACCAGTTGTGTTAACACGCACAGCCAGAGACAAATTTCCACTAGGCTCATCCACATCCCAGTATAGCTCATAGCTGGGACTGCTCAGCAGTTTGAAGTTGCTGTAGCGGTCAGCAAGGTCCTCATGCAGATGAGCACTGGCAAGAAGTCCCAGGGAAAGAACGGCAAGAAGAATGCAGGAAGAGTGGGCCATGTTTACTCTCCAGACGTATTAACAGGTAGACGCGGTTTAGTGTTCTGCCACTGCACACAGGAGGAGATCTTGACGATAGGCAGCTTTAAGTGTTGCAGCAAGCACCTTAAGTAGTTTTTATAAGAATGATGTAAATTGCACCAGCAAACCACAAGGCATTTGTACAAGTCTAGGGCTAGGTTTCTCTCTCTGGTGACTCACAGTAATAATGCATTAATAAGATTTCATGTTATATGACAGGAACAGGATCGATGTGGTATACCACCTTATTAGCTCACAAACGACATCCTTTTAAATAGATATTGTGCTGCATCATAGTATAATATACAGACTCTTCATGACATGCCTAATGGAAGATACAAGCACAGCTGTGGATTCTGTTCAATGCAGTTGTTCGTCATGATTGAAGTTTGTTCACACTAAACAAAAGGTTTGCAATTTTTTGATGTTTCTGCATAGTCTACTGCTATACATACACTAAGCTCAGATATACATAATTTTCACATTGCCAATGGTTGCCAAACAGAGAAAACATCTTGAGCAATTGTGATGAATCAGAGAACCCTTATTGCTCGTGGTTGCATGACGTAGCTAGGTCCTGTAACTGTCACTTAGGAAGTCAGAACTGTCGTTTGTTGGTTCCTAGGATATTGGAACTGCTTACTTTTGTAATAGGCCAATTATGTCATTATTGGAACTATCTTCTTTTATGACAAGGGTTTTTGTTAGGTATCTTGTTGGTTATTTACAAGTTCATAGGTTTTCTAAGTTCTGTAGTGATTTCCTGTGCTGTTTGATATAAATTGAGGCAGGCCGAGTTGGTTGGCAGCTCACCTGTGACGAAGCAATACGTGAAGTTACGATTGAAGACATTGATAACCCAAGCTATTGCTTGTGAGCTCGGTCGTCTTGCGACAGCAATTCTTTAACATCAATAATTAATAGTCTGGAAATATGAAAAGAAGGCAGGCATGCCTGCAGGTTGTTGAACAGTTAGAAAATCAAATCAGAAAGGGAAGGGATACCCCCCATAAAACACCAAACACCAAAAATAAAACACTTAGCGAAGAAGGCCTTGTGTAGAAACTACGTAGCCTGACAGTTGTAGCATTTGTGACCTAAACGTCTATCATCAATGATTGCACTATAAACTTATACTGCATATACATGCTACCTACATACGTAATAGTAAATCCATAATCAGCATATGTGAGTACTATAAAGTACACTTCCTCATTAAAGTGAGCACTGTGATTACGGTTACCTGTAATATTTTGCCATTTACTGAGGACAACACATGTGCCACTAATTATATTATGGCAAAGACCACATCTCAGGCTGCAGTGGCATATGTGGCTGTTCAATATAACTGCTAAAATAGTACCTCCTGTCATACTGGTTACATCACCTAGGAAGGAATCCTGTATATACATTATATATTATATACAAAATAGTGTGGATTGCATCATGCCCTGACCTGATCAGAACACAGAGTTACATCATTCTGAGCAGACAGAAGTCTAGCTTGGTGAATCCTTACATCCTTCACACATGAAGGGGTGATCTATGGGGTGCATGAAGGGCTGATGAGATAATGAAATCAATAAGCTCCATCACTGACTTCTTAAGTGTGCTTACAGAACCATAGCTAGCTGTAGTCTCCAGGGCCAGCACCTACCTTCATCATTGCTATATTGTGCAATTGTGAAGGATCCTTTGTGAGTGCACATTAGTAGCAACGAGGAGGTAGAGAACGGCGCGTGAGACCAAGCTAGCTATTAACTGCATGAATGCTTTAGGTGACATCTGCATGCTATATATATGCAGGTCATGTTACTCACTAAACATTATTCTATGCCAACACACACTTTGCAGATAACTTGCTCAAAGAGCAATAGATATAATGCAGTTGAACCATAGTGGGCCCTCAAGCATGCGAAGGTTGGTGGCTGGCCAATGAGACATGCATACGTATGCTAAGGACCACACCAACCCAAGTCTACAACATCTGAAATTACGTATTTGAAATCTTAATTTGGTTTGTCCACGCCAAACTACAATGACATTTGCTGACATTGCTATTACATGCATGCGACAGCCAGTGGTTCACTGTGCACATCTGATCTTCATACCATCATATCCAATCCTAGGATCCCTACGTACCAAAGCCCATTTTCTGCCAATGCTCTAATTAACATTGGACAGCCTGTGAACAAGATTGGTATGATCCAGCCATGTATTGTACAGTCATTAAGGATTTCTACACCCGATCACACACGGCATACTGCAATCAATCATGTGATGTGTAGTGGTGGAACGGTCGAGTCTCACATGCCATACTCCATTGGGATTCATGCAACGGTCGGCGCCGTTCCAATGTTTTAATCATGAGTGATTGCACAATGTTCAAATGGGACAAGGTACTGAAACAACTGCATTTAATGACTGTATGCAGGTATCTGCCGCTACGAGCTCAATAAGTCTAGAGTAACTGTTTGCTTATCCTTGTTCTGTGTCTGTGTGAGAATTAGTATAAACTTCCCCACTTACAATCAAGGCATTGAGTGAGTGCCCACTCAGGGTGATACTATTGTCAGATGTAGAGTGGTTGCCATAGTAACGTAATTGTCAGAAGGTAAAGCTCTGCGTAAGTACATATACTGTATAGGAGCAAGATTGATAAGGAGAGAAAGAAAAATATTGCATAACACAGCGTCCAGCAGTAGGAATCCTGTGGAGTCTTGCAATGAACCACTCCTATGGTTGCTACTTGGTAAGTCATGCACGAGGGTGAAGTAATGGTTAGCTGCAGTTGCAGTAAGGCCTCTCACCACATCCTGTTTCTCCCCTTGCATCTCAACCAGAGCAGACTTATCAGTGAGTCAGACTTGGTGAATCTTGCTTTGGAGCGGACCTCACAAGGCATACATACAGTCTGACTTGTTTGTATGCATGTATACATTGTATGAATGCACACATGTGTATGCACTAGTGTAGACACGATACATGTCAGCAACTGAAGAAGGCTGACATGGCCAAAACATTCTGTTTATTGATTTCTACTTCTACTACGCCAATTGCTCACAAATACTCCCATTTCAGTTCAACAACGTGTGGTAATGCCCCACTACCATATCGCTATTATTTTGTCAAATTCAATACACTCCATGCTGATAGAGTGCTCAAAAGAGCAATATAATAATGCAGCAGAAACACATGTACGTAGTGGGACCAGAGCATGTGGTAGGCGGGGCTGGACAACGAATGAGAGGCAGACTAAGGGGCACGTACTGACTCGAGCATACACAGTCTTAACACACAGCAGACCTCGCTGGAGTGCTCCTGGTCGATGACATATTGTTGGCAGACGGTCACATGGAACTGCATAAGACAGAAGAATTCACAAAGTCAAAACCGCAGATCCGTGCACTGCATAAACGAATCAAACACCAGTATGTCAGGAGTGTGGTGGTAGTGTGTTTGAACATGGTGGTTGAGTACTTCAGACTAGAGAGTTTCAAACAGGATAAACGACATCATACACCTGCACCAGCAGATGAGGCTGTCTGAAGCTAGAAGAAGAACCAATGTCCGTACAGTATGCCTTCAATCCAGAGAACAGTATGGGAAGGCAGCCATGCAGAGAAGTGTGAAAGTGTAAGTCTCACGGAGAGCTGTCTCAAATGTATAATGTCATTAGAATATCATAAGTACTGTAACTAATAAGGATTTCAAAAGAATCCTGTATGGCTAGGTACGTAGTTAGGGAGATGCTGAATATATTAATGGACTTCACTACCCTATACTTGAATGATAATGCCAAATGTTCCAACACAACCATGTTGTTGTCTTTGCTAGTGGCATGTACAAAACAGAAGGTGCCTCGTCTTAAAGGACGACAATGTATGATGAGGAGAGACAGAAATGATGGCTAGCTAATCAAATAGCATTCTTGAAGCACATCTATACACCCATGTGAAATGAAAAAAGTAATGTCTAAAGCTTGAAGCAATAATGTCTGACGCTAGAAGAACCAACGTACATATTGTATGCCTTGAGCAGTATGGGAAGGCAGCCGTGTTGGCAACCGAACATGTTACACCTCTCCGTGTTAATCCGTAAAATCCCGCGGACTGAGTTTATGACGGGACTTCCCCGCAGACGATGTTCACAGACTTCAACAGTGCGTGCTCCCATTGACTCCTTCGATATGTATTACCTCCGCCTGTTGTACAATCTTTCTTTTACAGTCTCCTTGGAGTCTGCCGTCACAAGATGTCCCAAAAGGCACAACAAAAGTGTCCCTATTCTGTGTATAGATGGAAATTTGATGTGAAGAGAAAGGAACATTGTATAAACATAGCATCAAGTGGTAGGAATCCGATGGAGACTCACTAATGAGGCACTTCCAAAGCTGTTACTGGGTATGTCATGCCTTCAGAGGCTCATTAATGTAGTTGCTATGTAACACAATTGTCGAAAGGCATACGCACATTGTAGTGTCTGTACTCTGTGTAGCTACTGTATTTGTAAGAGTGATAAAGAAGAGGGAAAATGTATGCCATAGCATCAGACAGTGGGAATCCCGTTAATTTCACAATGAGCCACTTCCATAGCTGGTACTCAGTAAGTCATGCATGAGGGTGAAGTAATGGCTTGCCGCAAGGAAGCTTCCCGGCACATTAGGTTTCTTTCTTTTCTTGTATCTCATGTGCAGCAGACACTTCCCACCAGCTCAGACCTGGTGAGACCTGCTATGGAATGGATTGAATCTTGCCTCACAAGACCTACGTCTGACATTGTAAGAATGCATGTATGTATACACTGTACGCACATATATATGTACATACACACTTACACATTCATGTGCACACATGCTCATTATTTGTACATTATAAAATGTACGTACATTCATATGTACATACATTCATACGTACGTATGAACATAAGCTGACAAAGGCCTTTGTGCCTGAAATACCTTGATTAATTTGTCCAGTTGCAGTGTAACCACACTCACACAAGCTAGTGCCCAAGCCCCTTGGTATCCTACAGCACATACATACGTATGCTTGTAGTTACATGTCTCTATGATGTTACATACATACACAATATGTGTTAATGGTATGTACGTGCATATCTACACACTACACTGTCTTATTCCTTTTGTCATTTCACATGGGAGTGTACGTAGAGGTGCTTCAAGAATGTCATTTGATTACAGTGCCATCATTGTCGTCTTTATAAAGCGAGGCACCTTCTGTTTTGTACATGCCACTGGCGAAGACAACAGCATGGTTGTGACGTAACATTGTTGTGTCAAAGTGTTTGGCATTACTATCAGGTTGGCTAGTGAAGTCCATGAATAGATTCAGCATGTCCCCACATACGTAGCCACAAAGGATTCGTTTGAAATCCTTTTTAGTACATATAATAATTATTATACATTTGGGACAGCTCTGCGTGAGACTCACACTTTCACACTTCTCTGCATGGCTGCCTGCCCACACTGTTCTCTGGATTGAAGGCATACAATGTGTACAGACATTGGTTCTTCTTCTAGCTTCAGACAACCCCATCTGCTGGTGCAGGTGTACGATGTCGTTTATCCTGTTTGAAGCTCTCTAGTCTGAGGTACTCAACCACTGAGCTCCCCAGCATGTTCAAACACAACCACCACCACACTCCTGACATACTGGTGTTCGATTCGTTTGTTTGCGCAATGATCTGCGGTTTTGACTTTATGAATTCTTCTGTGCTATGTAGGTACGTACTTCTATTGCAGTCCTTCTCATTTTTCTAGAGTTGTGCTGTTCCTTCGGTCCCTCCTTGTATTCCCCCCTGACACAGTTGGTTCACTTAGTGTGACATCAGCAGTGTTCATCAAGAAACATTGACGGATGACATTCTGCTCTGCTCTGCACTGGGGTCCTGGTAAGGTGAGTGCATGGGCAACGTGTACATACATGCATACTTATATCTGGCAATGCTTTCTGCCAGAAACATTGTGACTTTTGGTGTGTGTGTTTGAAAAAGAGAAAGGAAGCTTTCGACAAAAAGGCGACCTTACCAGTCACCAACGATATTCCCACTTTTTATCGTTCAGATCTTTGCCAGTTGCCCAGGACCACAATCCAAGGGCACTGCTATCCTAGTGAGCCTCACTATGGGCGGCTTCAAGGTTCAAGGTGTGTATGTGTGTCTGTGTGTGCACTGGCTAGTTATGTTTGACAGTGTTTGGGCCACACCAATGCATGCCATCCTCAATGGAGCCTCTGTGTCTGCTGATATCTTTTGTGGAAGCCCTGCAGGGCCTAATTACACCGGCACACGTAGCTATTGCACAATATTGTGTGTACACACTACATAGCTAGGGTGGAATTGATTCCTCCTCTTCCATCTTCTCTCTCCTTGCTTTTCCTCTGAGTTCCCCTATGAATACTAATAGAATTGTAGTGTGCACAAATGTATACTGAGTGTGTGCATACATACGTACGTACGTATGTACATTCTTGCTTGTTTGTGTGTTCATGCATACAAGCATGTGTCCACATACATACATTGTGTACGTATGTGATAGAATAGAGATTCATTACAAGGTCTAATATGGACAAGAAGAGGTACGTATTTTAAGCATAATCCACATGGTGCAAAGTTCTTTGTTTGGACAAGACGTTTCGGCTCCATTGGGGCCTTATTCAGTTGCTAGTACATGACATTGTTCTGTACCATATGGATTACAGTAACATTCCTCCCCCTGTCCATGTGTGTATTGTCTCGCAACCTTTTCTATTGTGCCTGTATGCTGCCAAACCTGGAAGTGTATTGGTGCTGTCATGGCAATCCCTGGTTGTGTAAGGGGCACCCCTTGGAACACCTTCCCAACTGTTTAGTGGGGGTCATATTCACACAGGCTTCACTGATGTTGCTGGTTGTACGGTTGTATCGCCTGGAGAATTGAGAGTAGTTTTAATTTCTGTTTCTGTGTGCACTATGTATCTGTCCTCACATAGGTGTGTAAAATTTGTAAGGCCATTCATCTGGATCACCATGGTAATTGGAAATTGTGGTTACCATGGTAACATTAGTGGTTTAA